>JBBPCY010000142.1:6545454-6589857 GCA_037974405.1 Brachyalestes nurse | reverse complement strand
GGGATTCAGAAATGGCATTGCTCCACTTAACCCATTTTGGCACTTTTATTTTTAGAAATGTGGTTAAACTTTGTCTCAGGATAGTGCCTGTGAATAACGGTTGTTTATACATTGCAGGTGAGCTCCCTTGGCCAGGAGGTAGCTGAGCTGGGTCGGATAATGCGAAACCTTGCCTTCCTAATAGAATCCATGATGGCCTCTTCTCAAACACCCAAGACCTGCAGCCCACTCTGTACCCCAGGACACTCATCAGCCTCCTCTAACCCACCTGAGGGTCAGGTCACACCCTGGATCATTCACCCCCCTCCCTCACAGAAACATCCTGGTGGACTTGCAACCATTAGGGCACAGGAACCAGACATAGTTTGCCTCTCTCCAGCTCCTTGCTCATCAGATGCTTCACACCCTGTTGCCCTATCCACTTCACCACTCACAGGCCTCTCCACTGGAACTCTATTGCTCAGATCACCCCTTAGTGGACCTGCAACCCTAAGAAGTCGTTCACAGAGCCTGGATACCCCATCTGTTCATCTCCAAACACCCCGACATACCCCTGGAACTCTACCCCGTGCTGGCCAGACATCACATAGCCCCCTGGGTTTGTAGCAACAGAACATCAATGTGGACCTTGTAATCGTGAGGGTAGAAGCGATGGGACACAATGAACTCAGAGTTGAACTGAGCAATGTAGATGAAGGCACACAATAAAAGCCATCGAGCAATGGCTGTTTGTTTTTTTTTCACTTATTTAAAGGCACAGTTAAAAGGAAGACACTAAAGGGACTTATGATATCAGTTTATCAGTACAATATATCCTATGACCATGGTCCATCCTTGACCATACAACTTTTGATCCCAGGTCTAAACCTATTAAATCTGTTTTAGGCTTAAACCAAGCCATAGGTCTTCTCCATCTAAAGCCATCACCAGAGACTGAGCCACCTCATCTCCTGAACCTGTAACCCTTTAAAACCTAAACCCTATGCACAAAGACAAAAAGCTGCTTTGCAATTGTCTTGTAATAAGCCTTCTACAGGGGACCTATTAGGACCATTTTACAAGTAAAATGCCTTTGGAGTATCATTTCTTCAAAGAACCCCTGACATGTACTTTATCCCTACGCACAAATTCAGCAACTCTTATGCTGTGATTAAGAGGAGCTTGGTTACAATTTTAAAGACTTTATGACCTACCTGCATGCTTAGCATTCCGTTATGTATTGTAAGACATAAGTATAATACACCATTTGAGAAAGTATATAAAAATAAAATGTCAATTCTGTAGTCATGAGAGCATGGAATTTAAGTGTGAGCTTAATTCAAATCATTTAAATGATTCAATCATGACATGGCTGAAGTGTGTTTATAGAACCCTTTTCAGACTTCACTCTTATGATGAGAACTCAGGCACGTTGCACAACAAGCTGCAATGTACTGCGTGTCAGTTTATGAACTGCCTCACTTTTAGATCTGTTGATGATTGCAGTTGGAAAAGTCCCTTTAGTTTCTGCCCGTTTATTTTTTGAAGCATGTGTAAAAGAGGTCGGCCTAGGGTAGCAGTAGGTCATTGAGACACTGTGTAGAGCTGTTAGGCACAATAGAAAAGCATGAAGGTCACCTTGACATTGTGTGTTTCTCTCTTGTCTGTCTGTGCATTTTTTTCCTCGAGATGCCCCTCAGGGCAGGAGAGAGGAACAGCAGGGACATGTCTTATACAATGTGAGTGTGTGAGCGCATGTGTGTTGAGGGACGGGGTATTTAAGGAACAGACATTGTTGATGCACGTATGGTACACGTTAAGCTGAGAGGAAGGGGTAGAAGATTAAGAGGCCTATTTGTAGGTTGGCAGAAAGTAAGTTTGGGGACAAGGAGGAGGAGGAGGAGGAAGAGGAGGAGATGGTGGTTTGCTCTTTAGCTCTGGTCCTGGGGGTTTGGTTGCCGATGGCAATGCAGCCCCTGCTGTCTCTCTTTCTGGCACAGACATAGACCACCCACTCTGCCTGCTTCAGTCTTTCTCTCTCTCTGCCTCTCATTCTCTCTCTTTGTCTTTGTCTATCTCGCTCTACTGTTCCCCTTCTGTTATCACCTGCATGTGATCTTGTTAGCATCAAGATTTCTATTTACCTGTTACTACGCTGTCTTAATAATATTAAGCAACATTCTAGCTCTAGAATTGTTGAAAAGTCCAGATATTGCAATACTATGACAGTGTCTTGCATTTAAACCAAAGTGCTTGCTGCAACAGTGCTGCAATCACACAGGTTCCAGCTCTTTTGTTTCCAGCCCTGTACCTCTTCTAATAATCTAGTTTGGCAAAACTGTCAGCATAGCTAAAAATTAATTAACCCCTATATGCAGAGTGTAAAATGGTCCTTTCTGTCCTTTAATCGACTCTCTACAAAACATTTTTAAATATTTTTTTAATCAAAGATTTTAATGTGGTACATAAACACTTTTGAAGTTTCAAAACAGATGGTTCACTCTCCCCAATCCGTACAATCCATTAACTACCTGTTCTGTGTTTGAAAAGAATGCATTTACAAATAGCCACCTATTCAGCCCACAGTAGCTATGTTCACAACGAAGTTATAAAAGATGTTTCAGTTCAGACTGTTTTTTGGAAAGATGCGCAATGCAGGACATAACTGAGGTCGTTTTCAAATGCCAGCATTAAAAGTACAGTACCAAAAATAGCCTGTTAAATCCTAGGGGATAAAAAGAGGCTAATAATTGTGAGGTTAAAACAAATTATGGCTGATTTTGTTTTCATTCTCCACATGTGGACCTCACTAAAAAATGTGCAAAAATTATGAGACCTTTAAATGCAAAGAAAATAATCTCACATCTGAAAAAAATATTATTGTTCATTTTAAACAATCACATATATGCACAGGAAAAAAATGCAGACAGTCAATTATTATTATTATTATTATTATTATTATTATTATTATTGTAATATTATAACTAAAACAAGATTATTTTAATCTGAATTTTGAACATATGCTTAAACTTCTGCTTAAACAGACACAATACATCTAACCGAAGAGGTTGAGCATCATTATCTGCAACTTTGGCAGTAGTCAAAACACTGCTAAACATTTGCAGTGGCACCAATTCTCCACGTGTACACTAAAGCACCTATAGTAAATGATCCGTCAACCTGTTCTCAGAAGCTTTTTTGCCTACAGGTTCTAGCATGCCTGTCTTCATGAAGATATATTTTAAGGAGTGAAATTGTCAAAATCGAAACTAGAGGAGGCGTTTAAAAAACCTGCAGGAACCAAGACAAAACACAATGGAAAAGACATTGGAGAAGAAAGGATGAGTGGCAAAGGAAAAAGAGAATATTCCATTCCATAAGAGAATTACTCTCATTTACATTTGTTATAAAAAGCAAGCTTCTCTTTTCATCCCCTCTTTTATTTAGTTCCAATTCCAATCCAGTGTTCTGTCCTTTATTGCACTCTTTATAATAAGTACAGTGATTTTTATTTACTATTATTGCATCGATATCATGTGTATTAGTGCCTCTGCAGTTCTTTAGTTAGGCCCTTTGCATCACAACTGCCAAAGCATGTGGTCTAGTGAAGTGACTTTGATGTCAAATGTAGATGCTGGCATCTGCACCACTAGGGGGTTTGCATAAAGGGGTTAATTAATTAAATCTAGTAGCCACTAATGAACATACTCTCATTTGGATAACTGTCTTTTGTGATTATGATGATGCTTCATTAATAGAAATAGAAACATCCCTGGTCAAACTATTCCTTCTCCATTTCTTGGCCAGTAATAGGAATATAATGCTGTTCTGTTGCCCAAGCCCTGGGCATTTTTATATTTATATGAATGTATCACAGCTAAAGATGTATTTTTGTACCTCAAAGACCCAGGGACAGTCTGGAACTCCTCGACAATAACAGCTTGCGCAGTGTGTATTTTAAAGGGTTGTGGAGGGGAATACTGGATAAAATGTTTCGTGTCTGGTTAAAGGGCCAATACAGTGCCATGCAGAATCTCAGTAAAACACTCTCACTGTCTCTTTGGCTGTGTGAGGCTCTCTGTCCTGCTGGGAATGTAACTGAATGACTTTAATCTTCTTTGATATGATATTATTTGAGCAAAAGCCTGTTATGCTAATAAACTACTGCTACTGTTTAGTGGATGTTTTGGACTGTCCTCCTTTCTCTCCGGCCCCTTTTGCACCAAATCTCTCACTTACCTTTTCAGTGTAATATGGTTAAAGCACAGTGGCATTCTAGAAAAAAAGGTTAAGGTAAGTTTTAATATCCGAGTAAGCTGTTTGATATGCGAAGTAATAAGTAGTCACTGTCTAACTGTTGTCCTTTCAATGAACGTAGAACACATGAATGTTGATGAGCAATACACAAATAATACATCTGCATTCTTATTTCAGTTCCCTTTGGGCTTATCAAAGTGTGATCAAAGTCTATATGTTTATTTATTCTAATGACAGGGTGGTATGTAGAAAAATGATATGGTGATAATGGATTAAATTCTATAGCAGGGAATCTGGACTGAAGAATCCTGTCCAGGAGGTACACAGCTCCTCAAATGGTCATTTAAGTCAATTTCTTTCCTTATCAACTTCATTTTCACCTTCCTTTGATGACATTCTAATGTTCACTCTTAATATCACAGAAAAGTACCAGTACACAGATTTAACAGATGTTTTGCCTGTTTCGGAGGTCCTATGCGTTATTGTCCCTTAGTAACACTGATGGAATATCCCACATTTATATGATAGAAATGTGTATGATTTGCAAAAAAAGTAAAAGCTAGTTGGATTATCTTCTTTGTAATCAAACAAATCAACATTTTAAAAGTGTTTTTATTGTGGAGTATTGTGGAGTTTTACACAATTTTGTGAGATGAAAAGGCTGCAGGACACAGATGTTTGTGAGGAGAGGTGTGAATCATCTTCACAGTGTCACAGTCAATCTGATAGCAGCATTATGGGAGTAAAACATTTGACTTAATTAAATTAATTAAAAAATCATTAAAAAAAACATTTGCGTTTCGCCAGTAAAAGGGCCACTAGGTAAAAAGGGCAAATGGAATAAAACTTGTGAGTCTGCCATATTTGATGTCTGCTAACTTCTCATGTATTTCTCGAGCTGGAAGTGGAAGTTACGATATGACTATGCTAGTACCATTAGCTGAGGGTACTAGCAGGGACGAGCAGTTGGCCATCATCTTTCAGTCCTTTGATTTCTTTGTGTACATTTCAAGTCATGTCACCTAGGACCTGAGGTTTTGAGGTTCTGAGGTTCTAAAGTGGAGGTATTTTTAAAAATTGTTTTTGATCAGCCCATACCTAGCTAATAGCAGTTTAGTCAGATTGTAACTGTGCCCTTTTAATAACAGCCCCTTCGTTTTACAGAATCCCTTACTCCTAAGCGTCAAGCTTCTGATGCACTGCATTTTATGTGCAATGTTTGTGTGTGTCTCATGCATGTCCTTGGCGTGTTGTCCAGCTTCCACTGCCGTGCAAGAGACAGATGTGTTGAGTAGCCGTGACAGAGCATGACCGTACAGACGCATGCCAGACGTCGAAGGTGTGTGTCTCTCTGTCGCCACGGCCATGATTCATCTGATGAGAATAACATGTGTTGACAAGTCTCCATGGTTACAACCTAAATGAATAGAAGAGGCAAGCTATGGATGGCAGAGTAATAGAAAGAGAGAGAGAGAGAGGGAACAGAGAAAGGAAAAGGGGGATATGAAGGTGAAAACAGTTAAAGAGAGTGGAGTAAAAGACATGTTGAAAGAACTTAAACACACACAGACACAGACACACTACAGTTGTGGATATTTTATCTAATTCTCCATTAAAGAGTGACACTGGCATTCCTCTTTTTCAACTTGCTGGTTCATCTTAAAAGCAAAAAATCTGTCTGCCTTACAATTTAGACATAAATGGATTGCTAATGATTAGTTAATAGAACATTCATCTTTGTGTTGATTGTTTAAAGTTCAATAAAATCTCAATTTTAAGCCAGATTTACTATACTTCTAGGAATCATGTGAAAAGTGTAGTGATGTAAAGGCAAAAAGTGATAAAGAGGTTGAGCGCTGATGTCTAGAGTGCCATTATCTCCTAGTACAAAAGAAGAGATTCTGGCAACTGAACTGCTTTTTATTCATGTGAAATATTTATGTCCTTTCAGTCAGACTTTTGAAGGTTATTGATTTGAGTTCTATTTTGTGCCTTAAAATGTTCTGAAATTTTTTATGGATATTTTCTAGAATGTGTCTTCTCATGAAAATCTAATTTATATATATGATTATGATTCATTGCCTTAACCAGCATATATTTAATTTAATTCATTACATTAACTACCTTTTTGTAGATTTAGCAGAGTTAGAATTACCTATTTAAATTTGTCTGTGTTTCTTGAGTGTCTATATTCCTATGTCACTTGTTTTTAGTTTGGGAAGCAAGCATGTTATGAAAATGTTATTTAATGTACTGTCAGTTCATCTCTTCAAGCCAAATTAATATGGCTCTTTATTCCACTCCAAGCATTTAAAATATTATTTCCACTAATTCAATGTAAGTTAAATGGAAAAGAATTCCTGAACTCTCATGTAAATGTAAAAAAAAAGTGAAAGATAAATTGGAACATGCATCGGGTACATTGTGTTCATTAAATTCTCTTTGGGTGCCCAAAATGAGATGTGATTTTGTCCTATTGAAAGCATGTGCATGACGTGTCTTAATAATTAACAATTAATAATAAATAATTGCCTTTACATTTTTTATTTTTATAATTTGGTATCAGTTAAATCCATCATTCACATATCATTACATTTATTTTGTAAGAATTAACCAAAATATACAACGGACCTGGTGACTCATCACAACCCCTGTTTTTGATCTCACTGTCTATAATAAAAGGCGTCCCATGGTTTGATCGCAGTCTCTAGCGGATAAGCATCAAGGTTAGAATGCTGTCTATGCTAGAAAGAACACTAAAGGAGTATAGTGGCTTAGAAAAGTTCAGAAAAAGAAGATACACAGTGAGACCAACATTTGCAATGATTGCTCTTTTACTATAAGACTGCACATGGTCCTTAGAAACCCAGCAATACTTCTATGCAGTCCATAAATGGCATGTTAATCTTGAATGAGAAATCTCTGCTGCTGAAGCACTAGACCAATGTATTTAAACATCTTCCTCATTCAGAGCAGCCATTGCATTTGAACTGTTCTAAGCTCATTTACAATATCCAGACTTAGAATTTGAGTTCTAACAGAGTTCCTGTTGCTCTCCTGAAGACAACAGTCTTCTGATAAACTGATAAACCAGTGTGTAGTACCTACCATAGCTCTCGCTCTTCTGTGATGAAAGTCTCAGAGTAGGTTCAGAAAGGACAGTACCACTTCTGATATGATCTTTGTCATCCACATTACACTTCTCTCCTATGAATTCTTCTCTCATGGAAATGTCCTTGGGTTACAACATTGTTTGGGCACCCTTGTTAATTTCATCCGATTCCTAACTCTTTCTAAATCTCTAACATCCATGGGATACAGACTGCACACAGAGTATTCCTTGCCTATTGCCCCATCACCATACAATAAGGACAGCTGTTTTTCAGCTATCATTATTTTGTGTTACTGTAAACAACTAAACACATGGCTCAATCTGCGTGTGTAGCACTTTTCCCTGACAACATGTCACCTCACGCAATTGCCAGAGAACATCTGACAGAGGGAGAGAGAATTAGGGGGAGGGGAACAGAGAGTAGGCAGGGATGCAGATAGAGAGATAGACAGAGAGAGAGAGAGAGAGAAAGGGACAGTGGGACATATTGAATGTAGAGAGGCAGAGAAAAGAAATATGAAATGGAAAGGCGTGCGTGTCTGTGCATGGTGTACAATAGCACTATTCGCTGTTGTCTGATAGCCCTGACCCAAATACACTAGCTATTCATCACTTCACCCTTCCATTACTGAGAATAATGCAGCTCTTCCATTCAAATGAATGGACATACATGCACACACACACATGCACACAAATAAATGCCACCGTTGAGTGAGTAAAAGTAGATAAATCTTTGTTTTGTGTTCACAAAAAGCCTTTTACTCATGCATTATCATGTTCTACGTTATGTTAGGGAAGTACCTCATAATGTAACAAAAACATGATCATATTGCTTGTAATGTGACATTTGCCAACTTCAGCTACAGTCACATGCAAACGTCTGGGCACTCCTGTCAAATAGCATGCTTTGTTGATGTTTTAAGTGGAAATAAGTACTCATCCTCTACAAAGAACACATTCCTGTTAAAAACAAATGATAAAACACAGCCTTCGTAGTGCAGAGTTTAGATGCTATTTTTTCATGACCAGAACCGATACAGCAATCTTGAGTATCTGCCGATACTGCTACCAATCTGATCTTAAACAACAAAGCTGTTAATAATACATTTTTCTGGCTGAACTTTGAATATAAAATGATTATGCAGAGAGACATCTGAGACACAGCCTTGCTCCTTATCTGTGTGTATTACAAGTCGGCAGATCCGGGCCTCTCTCACTGCTGGTCCTCAGCCGAGGCAGCAAGGAAACAAATGCACCAGAGTGGATGCCATGAGAGGGAATGAATGCAGGGAATATTTAACAACTAAACCCTGAACTGAGAGATACGCAATAACACTAATGAGGTGAGAGAAAGAGTAGCAGAAAAAACTAATGAGAGACTAAAGAATACACAGACGTATCTGAGAACTAATATTCAGCCAAAATAGACTCATGACTGAGCAGTGAACTGAAAAAAGGGGTACATAAGAGTGGTAAAGGAGAAAAACAAGAGGGAGCACCTGAAAAGCAGGTGCATGTAATTAGGGAAAAATAAAGAGAGAGAAGGAGAAATTCCTCCCCCAGCTGGCCACCTGCAGTACTACAAACCAGGATGCAACAATGTTACTCATCCCCTCTGTGTATCTCTCTTTAAAAGATTCCGATATCAGTCCAGTGATTTTGACCCATATTGAGTATCTGTGGACCTCTAATTTATATTTAACTTCTTTGATGTGTTTAACTCAGCAAATAAAATCAATGTGTTCATTTGTAGGGGATGTTTTCACTTAAAAATCGACAAAACCTTTGACTGGCTTTGTTAAAACGTTTGCATTTTGTTATTAATGAGTGCGCTTAAAGTTTTCCCATCCTGTAGATTTTTGCGTTTACAATCCGTGTGTGTGTGAGAGAGTGAGAGAGAGAGAGAGAGAAGCTGTGGCATGTCTGTGTTAATCATACAAGTGGTGATGAATGGCTTGTAAAGTGTGTCTCTCTAGGGACACTCCTCGCACGCTCTGGAAAGGAGCCTCAGTCTCTTTCACAAGATAAGATCAATGGCCTTCAGAGGCAGAGCTGATTCTCTTGTTTAGCGGTTGCATTTTCAGAGCTGTCAGATTGCAAGAGTGTTCTGGTTGTTCAGAGCTGAGACGGGGTTGATGTTTAATTCGAAGACCCGTCTGATGCGGTGGTTGATCGATGAGGAGCAGAATTTCCGTGTGCATTACATCCTCCTTTATTCAAAATACCACTAACGTGCTGTTGCTATAAACCAACTGAAGCAGCCCTTTCTGCTTATCTAAAGTCAAATTATTCTTCATAATTCTTTTATAACGGCCTGATTACACTTCTGTATCTGTGATTTAAAAAAACTGTGTGTGCATCAGACATGCACAGATGTAAGCATGGTTGTTGGTCAATATACTTACGTATTATGTTAACATGTGCCAAAAAGTGAGGAAGAAACTTAGCAATTGCAATTTATTTTCAGCCTGGCAAAAGGTCCTTCAGGTCAAAGAACTGCTGCATCGCCCAATACTGAGGGCTTTAAAACCCTCTAGTAAAGATCCCAATGGGCATTATATCTACTGGATATAGTTTCTATGGAGTTGTCCACAGTCCAGATTCATAAAGCAAGCGATAGGACTCTGAGACAGTGGAACACTACACTTAAAAGGGTGAAAATGCTTTTCAATGCTTGATTAGGAGTGATGTCTGTTATTTTATTTTATTTTATTTCAACCTACTTATTTATTTATTTACTTATTATTTATTTTCCCTCTCTTTCTTTTTCCTTTTAACCAGGAGGTATGGGAACGGGTGGGTGGGTATGGGAACGGGTGGGTGGGTATGGGAACGGGTGGGTGGGTATTTTGGGACATTTGTTGATCTCTGTTCATTGTGTTCTTGTTGACATTTGAAAATCAATAAATCGTTGTTCCCAAAAAAAACCCTCTAGTGAACACCATGGCTATAGGTACTTTTCTGACAGCAAAGCTTTTCTGTAGAGGTTATACAAGCTGTGTGTCAGCAATGAGTGCACCTAAAAGGAACTATTTTCACTAATTAGATGAGGTGTCTGAATACTTTTACACATTTGGAGTGGGTCCTTGCTCAACGAATGAGCATTTGGCTAATGCACAGAAACCCAGATCTTAAGGGAATTGATTCCTCTGTTAGCAACAATTACCATATTTTGCTGTACTCCTTAAAAGTGGCGTTTGCTCAGAAATGCCTACATGCTTTTTTACAAATGTATAAATCAAACTTAACTCTAAAGGTTGAACTGATCATTAATTTTCAGAGGCAGTGCTAAGTGTCAGCTTGTACAATGACCTCAGTTTTCCATTTTAAATTAATGGATCCCCTTGAGGTTGCAGACTCGTGCGATTACCAACTAATTATTCAGACGGAAAAGGCCAATCCTGCAAGGTTTTTTAACCTGCTTACTGTAAACCACGAAACCTCTTGTTCAGCTTACTCAAGTGGTTTGAGAAAATGAGTCAATTTCATTTTTAAGACTTCATGATTCATTTGAGCCGCGTTTATTTGTTCATGCATCAACTTAATTTGCACAACACAGCAACATGCCCTGTGCTGAACAAATTTATGCAGTGTTTATTTGTATCCCCCCTGGAATTGAATAAAGACTGTAGGTGGTAATACAATTGGGGAGCTTCCTGTGATGTTAAGCATATAAACAAATTGCACTTGAAATCAGGTACTCCCATGCAACCATCTACACACAAATATCTTGAATGCAATATGTCAGCAACGTCATTAGCAGGGGAGTTTACAGCCAAAAACACTACCACATAAAATCAGACTGTGGTGGGAGGCTTTTTCTGTGGTACAACAAGTTTTAATGTTCATCGTTATAAATTATAGATTTGGGCCTCACTGAACTGAATGCTTCCACTCTTAAGAAACACTCTTTCTCACAGTATTTGATAAAATATTTACCAATATTTATTTTTTATAGGATAGCACTTGTCATAATGCAGAAGTGTTTCAGAAAAAAAAGATTTGGACGGATTTGGACATCTTGAAAGATGTAAACATATGTATTTTTAATATGGCAGTAATAACTGCAAAGTGTATATTAGAAGATGGTTAGAATACTAAGCATCAGCATCTTCTCAAAATTGAGTGCCTGAAAAGCCAAGCCATTCTGGAATGATGAAATTAACCAGTGTCCAATGTTTGCACTAGTTTTAGCTCTGTTAATGTATGGCATCTACTTTTTCTCATATTCAGTGGAATGTTAAGGTTGTAGATACACAAATCTTTCTGGAGTGCTATTCTGGCATAATATTTAGTGTTAAAATATGCCATGCAGAACGGAAGGTCCGGAAGGGGCAAGTGAGCTTCTTGCTGTGTGAGTGATGGGGAAAGTCTTGAAAAGGCACTTTAAAAAATGTGGTATGATGGATATAAAGACGTGTTCTCTCCTGGCTGGAGGAGATAACGGAAGTATATAATGCCTCTATGAAATGCTGGGAAACCTAATAAAATAAAAAATGAATAAAAAAGAAACTTGCACGAAAGAAAAGGTCATATTGCGTGACATAGCCCATCAACAAAAAGCACCTACTCAGGCTGCTGAGATGCATAATTGGGCAAAGACATACAGCACCTGCCTCTGGAACTATTCACATATAAGAACTGATGGGCAATTCATCATATAATGAACTTTTTGTTCCCTGAATCTGTTTAATAATTGAGCATGGCTTTCTGAAATCTGTTTATATCTATCATGCATATCAAACCCTTAAAGTGACTTGACCTACTCTAAATGCCAGTATAGTAAATTACAGGATAACCACAGCCTTGCCTAAAGGGTCATGGGAATTCTACTTGGCGATAAGATTCCCTGGAATGAGGACTGTGAAATAGACCTAATGAACTCAATATAGCTGATATGCCTGTGACCTACTTTCTTGGAGAGAGAGAATACATTGTGCAACAGTTGCACTAAAGGTAGATGAAAGGCAAACACCCCCTTCCATGCAAAACACAGTATCCAGCTTGACACTAAAATGTAACAATGAACAGTAAAGCAACTGTACAGCACTGTGCAAAAGTCTTGAATCACTCCTCATTTCACATATTGTGCATCAAAAGAGCCATACTCTCTTGTACGTTATTTAAAGCAGTCTTGAGGATTTTGGAAGGGCTTTCAAATGCTGTCATTTTCAGTCCAGTCCCTGAATCCGACCAGTTTCAGAGAATTGTTTTTTTGTTTGTTAAGCCATGCAGTGTGTGAATCCTTCAGCATAACAAAGCCATTTAACTTGAGGCCTGAACCAGTGAAGAAGCAGGTGGAGATGAGTCCAGATCAGGCGGTGATCAGTATACTGGTGGTGCTGAATGCTGAGTGGTTGGAACACCTTTATTAAGACACTTTTTATATTAGACATGCAACAGATAAACAGAAACATTAAGGGGGTTCGTGGTTGGTATTTTCTCTGATCATCAGTACATTCCCCAATACCAATCAATGTCCAAACAGTAAATTCATCAATGACTCTTCAAGTTCTGCATGATTGTAATGACTCCGTTGTGGGTTTACTAATAAAAACACGATCTACACATACAGACAGTCCAAAGTCAGCATTAGGCAAACAGGTATGACAGAGATGGTGCTCAGGAGGTACTCAGTCAACATCACAGGATGCCCTAGTGGGTCTCTAGTGAATAGGTGAGCACTGTTAGAAAGCAACCAGTTATTTTCATTTTAATTACGAAGGAAAATAATATTTTTGTACTCAGTGATGTTGTTTTTCCATTGCTATACAATATACATAACTTTTCAACACTGTAACCAAAGGCCAATTATCACCTGAATGTGAACAATTGATTGCTGAAACTGATGTAATAATTTTCTGACTTGACGAGGACTGTCCCAATGCACTTAACAGTCCAGTTCGGTGTATGCGAGCTTGCTGATTCCCATGATGGTTATGATTATACTGACCAGCAGAGAGAAATAAGCCACTGTTCTTTGCAGGGACAATTATGCTCTCTGGGAGTGCTGACAACCAACAGCTATGGCATGATTGCACTAGTGATCTCTCAAGTTGCTGTTGTGTGTTTGTCCCTGTAACTTATTTCATTTATACACCGTGTAATCATGTGTCTTCCCTACGGTTCACAGTTGTCAAATACAGCAACCAAACAAGGCGAGTCAAACCATAACTCTTAATAAAACAGTGAACACAAAACACAAAGACTGACAGTACATGGAGGGCTTATTAGGAGAAAAATGCAGAAAAAAAGTGTGTAAAGAGCTCCCTGCTATGAAAAGAAGAAAACTCTGAAAGCTGATCCCTGGTTGGTGGAGCAGAAGATGGGCTGTAAAGTTACTGCACAGCTAGTGTTACCTTATAGCAGGACATAGAAGGGTGTTTGTGAGTGTGTATCTCCAAGGATGAAGAAGAACTGAAGGAGATGTTTTGAATCCTTGTGAATCGCTCCTTCCCTCTTCCATTAATAACACTGAGCCCATTACCTTTCCTTGTGCTATGCTACTGGTTCTCGCTCCACAGGTCTCCTGATGAAAGGACCATCTATCAAATGATCATGTGGCACCATAAAAACCGTATGGAAAATGTGACTTCTGAAGACAACCCTCTTGAACAGCTACTGGCCCAGTTTCCAAAAGGCATTCTCCTGTTGAGATGACTACAGCTGTTGGAGAGAGTGCTTTGGGGAATATATTTGCTCTATTATCTTTGTGTGATGAACAAGAGCGTGTAGTCATTGTAGTGGTTTCTGTGCTACAGCTAATAACAATAATGCATCAGTGCTATTGGGCACACTGAAACTAGTTCTTTATACTTATACACATTTCCCAAAGCCCTACATTTCCATCTGAAAGCATTCATTTATTTTATCCAGGGAGAAAAAAAAGATAAACCCACAGATGGTAGATGATATTGTCCTTTAAAACTGCTACTCACCATTATCATGAACTTGCATTAAAACTGAATTTTCAAATTCTCTGATTTACCTTCATTGAGGACACTGATGTGACACTGGCTATTTGGCTATTTATGGACTTCGACGAGACAGACGTGCGCTTGTAATAGTGACTTACAGCAAGATTATAGTGCTGTGATGAGAGCTGAGTATTTGTTTTTGACTTCTGGAAAAGAAAATGCTTGTTTCTACAGAAAAACAGTGTTTATTTGCTATGTATTGGTCTAATCTAACTGGGCTATTGTGACATGAAGGTTTCCACTGTGATATCCATAAGAAATCCTGATCCACAAGAAATCCTGAGAAATCCTGAGCCAGGCACTAGTGGGCCCACCGTCTACCCTGACTAGACCGCATGATGCAACAAATTTCTTGTTACGATTTCTAAATAAATGAGATCAGAATAACTTTTAAGCAGATGTGCACTATAAAGCATGTAAAAAAAGAAATCAGTTTTATATCTGGTAAAATACATACATTTGTTTGGTATGTTGTGACACGTTTCTCATACTAAAAGGCAATAAAGTGTTGGAAAACGAGAAAAGAATCAGTAATGTGATATTTACAAGGCTGCTTAAACTGCAGCTTACAAATGAGCAAATGTATGTCTCACTCTGTTCAGTTACTTGAACAGATACAAATGCTATAATTACATAATCAGGTGTTTTTGCCAGCCTAGAAGACCAATAACTAAGAGCATGAAAAGAATGGTTCAAAGTCAATTTAAATCTGGACTATTTCAACATTACCCTGAATGTAGTCAGCTGTAGCTGAATGTTTGCACTGTAGCTACAAAACTAATACAGTAATAGTTTAGGTCACCCAAAAAGAGCTACACTGGCCTTATAGCTCCAGTGCAAGACTACAGAAACAAACTTCAGAGATCAAACATGTTCTGACCAGGGCATTGGCTTTCTTCACTGTAATGTGGCTCAATTGTGATTAGCTGCTCCACCAGAATGTGCATTGCAATGAGTTACACTGTTGTTCAGAGGAAGAAGAGGCAAAAAGTAAGCTTGAGGAAAGGCATGAAGGTATGAGACCTGTGTCAGCTGTATCAGTCTCACGTTAAACGCTTGAGAGCGTGTAGACCTGATCCAGACCCACTGGGGTGAGAAAGCTAAAAGTGGCTGCTGGGACTGCCATGTAGGGTTGAATTGTTTTATGGACGATTATTTAATTTACAGTTAAAGATACAAAAGCAACCTGTGCAGATGACTGATTCAGCTGACTGATTGATTGACCTGTCTGACAGACCATCCATTCAAATGACCTGTGAGCAGCTGGCCTGAGTCTTTTAGAAACTGTCCCTTATCAGTCACATCAATCTCCTTGCTGAACAGTGGCTTTTGTATTACTCGTTACATTGACACTTTCTCTCTCTCTCTCTCTCTCTCTCTCTCTCTCTCTCTCTAGTTATATTAACATGGTTTCCATTATTTTACAGAGCTATTAAAGTTTACACTGCTGGGCTCTTCTGTCAGCCTGGAAAGAAGTTCATCATCATTCTAACCGGCTTTTAGACTCAAATGACACTGAGGGGTTTGATGCAATACATGTTATTGCACTCTTGTCCTTTTCCATTGAGATTGTCTGGCAATCCGAGGAGACAGAATAAGACAACTAAGGTAAGTCAAGCACATGCTTGGGTGGTTTTCCCATTCATGTCAAGAGCAGTGGTCGATGTCAAGACCCTAGTACTGGACAGTTGAATCCTTTCCCAAATTTAATATAACTACACCAAGTCATGAAAACATTAGGATGAAAAGAGCAGATAAAAAATGTGGTGATTGTATCTTAAAACACATCTCTAAAAAGGCAGATTCTGCAAAAATGGTTTCAGTGCTGTGGGTATAGATTCAAGCATATCACTCATAAGTAGTTAATATGGATTGCTGCACATTAGATGTCTTCATTTAAAGACTATCTGCCATGTGTCAGAGTATTTGTATTAATGTGTGGTGATGCGTTTTATAGCCTTAATAAAAGTGGGTTGATTGCTGTCGTCTTCAGTTACAGTGTTTTGTCGCTCCCTGCCGGCAACTACTGCGAGTCGACACAACCAGATAAATAATTAATATCTACTGGCATTTTCGCATTCATCATTTATAGATATTTACTTATTTAATATACTGTGATTTAAATTATATTTGCTTTTCTTTCTTCTTTGTTTTGTAACAGGTACGAGAGTAAGATCACCGTGTGACACTTCAATTAACTCCCACCAAAAATGTATAACAGTAAACAGCACCGGCAAAGTCTAAATGTTATATTATTAATAATAGAATATTAAATTAAAATTAATAAAAAATGTATTTCAGTAAATCTCGATTAAGGGGCACACTGTAATACATGAGTGACAAATCGTGTGTTTGTATATATACTGTATGTGTGTGTATGTGTGTGTGTGTGTGAGATAGATCTCTGTATATATATATGTGGTGTGTGTAAATAATACATGAAATAAATATTATTACACGTGAAAGCTTGTCTTTAATGAATATTTGATTTTTCATGTAAAATGTTGTTTTTAATGAATATTTGTATTTTTCACGTAAAATGTTGTTTTTAATGAATATTTAGATTTTTGTTTACAGTCCAGAGTCCAGTGTTCCTACTGTACAGGAAGTGCGTAGCTGCGAGGCCGAACTGACGTGGCGCGAGGGGCGGAAGTGGCCGTGTGTGTTTTGGTTCTAAAGGGAAGTTCAGAGGGAGAGAGAGGAGAGGGACGGTCTCTGGGTTCGGTGGAGATAAACATCGCCTCAGACCCAAATCCGGGAAAAACGCCCGCTCAGCACCGCGCCCCTGCGGCCCGAGATCACTTTGTGAGTTCAGGTAAAGAGAAAAGTCGGCGTGTGGGGCTGGGCCGGCGGGTTTAGCCTGTTTGTTGTTTCTCGGCTCATTTAGCCCGAGGCCCTCTGCCCTGGTTCTGCCCTCAGAGAGCCGCTGTCTCAGCGCCGTCCCGCTCTCAGACGAGCCCAGACCTCCCTCAGAACCTCAGTTTAACAGCTTCGTGTGTGTTGAGACTCAAACCTGTCAGAAATGCCCGAGACCGGCCTGACTGAAGGCGAGTCTCACTCCAGCCTGTCTGTCTGTGTCGTTTCTGAACAGACCACCCCTCTGACCCGTCCACTATTGTGACTCTGGGTTCGGACATGGTCCTGCTTAAGTTCCGACTGGTGTCGTTGGTTCAACCGTGTTGACCTACGCGTCGAGTAAACTAGTTACCAGGGTGTTTTCTTTAAAAAAACGAAAAATGGCGGCCTTCTGTTTTTGGAAAACAAGGGGAACTGAGAAAGTGGGGGGAAATAATGGGAAGGTGATGTGAAGAGACAACAGCGATTAGGTGCGTGTTGCGTGTTGATCTCTCCGTACAGAAACGGGTGTTCTTTACCTCGAAATGTTTTCAGTGTCAGCAGACAGAAATAATCCAACTTCCTTGAGTAGCCCTCAACATCAGCTGTCTGCCAGCAGTCCAGCGTTTGTTTGGCTTGTTATCGTTACAGTTCATTACACTTGTGGCCTAGTGGTTAGGGAGTTGACCCTGCGATCAGGAGGTCGTGGGTTCGAACCCTAGGACTGCTAGTGGCACCACTGAGATTCCCTTCATCAAGGGACCGCCCCCAAACATTACTCCCTGTATGTCTTGTCTGCCCGCTGCTTCACATGGGTGAATGAGTTAAATGCAGAGAAAGGATTTTGTGCTGTTCACACTATGCTGTGATGTGTTTACGTATGATAAATGGTCACTTCACTGTGTGGACACTGGCTGCTGAAAGTTGCCAGTGCTGTAGAGAAATGTGATCTTTATGCCATGAAAGCTGGCATGCTTTTTCTAAGCCAAGGATCTTGAATTACTAGGCAAACATCTTTGCTCATGGAAGCAACACATACATGTAAACGTTACCTGGTATCACATATTTCACACACAGGAAACCCAGTCATTGTCTCAGTGGTTAGGCTGTAATTTTGGCATGACACACATATCAGGCTTATTTGTATGCTGTGTTAAACCATATAATGGTGCCTTGGCATGTAAAAGTGTTGTCTGTTTTCCTTAGTGTAATACCAGCTAGTGCTGTTGCAACATCACGGTATCAGTGAACGCATGCTTGTACATTGGCACACATTTCATTATTGCGCCCTCTTCACAGAATTGAAACGTATGTATAAACAGAGGAGAAAACATTGGAAGACTCAACAAAAAAATACTTGGCACAATTGTTTTTTTCGTTACCTAAATCCACATATACATACACACATATATATATTTATATATATATGTGTGTGTGTGTGTGTATATATATATATATATATAAGTATATAAGTTCGCTGGCTGTGTAAAATATATGCCAGTTTGTTTTGACAACTTGAGTTATGCTGTACCACTGTTATTAAGATAGACACATTTCTTACTGCTTGTCTGTGTTAAATAATTTGATGATGTTCCTTGCTCAGCATGCGCAGACTGATACCTAGGCTAGATCTAAATCACGCACTTGTTGAACAGTAACTGAAAGTCAAATGGATCAGGGCTTTTGTTCCTGTGGAATGTGATTCCTAAGCAGACACACCTTCTGTGCAAAAAGTGATGCCTAGAAAACCTTAGAAGAACATGACATTTTATGGCAGAGTTACTGAAGAACAAGACTCTAGTCTTGGTTTGGGTGGTGCACATAACCTGTGCTTTTTGGATTATGCCAGAATTTCATCACAATTAGCAATCAGTGACTAAATAATGAAGATTTGCTTGGTGTATAGTTACATACTGTGTGTAGTGGTAAGCTGTGACAGGAATGTTTCAGAAATAATGAACTTAGTAGTTTGACCAACATGCTACCATGCCTAATGAAATGAAAGCACTAGCTACTTAGCATTCTGTTATTTGCAGTGGACGCTTTTAGCTTTCACCTACCATTGACCATGTTAAGAAGAAGAAAGATCCATGTTTGCATGAAGCCTAAGCGAGCAAATCAATTTTCACCTTTATCAAAGTCAAGGCAGTATCAGAAGTAGGTACTTAGAACTATGCAGGCAAAAAAGGAAAGCAGGGAGAAAACAAAAGGCCAGTGGTCAATGTGAAAGTGCTCATTTCTTCATTTTTTTTGAATACTTTGTAGCCCTTACTGGAACAGTGCGGTGTGAGTGTGCCAGACGCAGAAGGGGACATTGACAACTGTCATGGCCAATCGGGGAGGAGCAACCCGGCCCAATGGACCCAATGCAGGCAATAAGATCTGCCAGTTCAAACTGGTCTTGCTGGGAGAGTCAGCTGTGGGCAAGTCCAGCCTTGTGCTTCGTTTCGTCAAAGGCCAGTTCCATGAGTTTCAGGAGAGCACAATAGGAGGTACGGGACTCTGTAAGCATGTGTCTGTATGTTAATGCATGTGCATGAGTGTATGCAAGAGAGAGAGGAGAGATTTGAAACTTTTTATTTATATAAATGTTAGAATGGATGAAAGTACACACAAGACCATTGTGGTGCAGCCTCACACTAAACCTTTTCAGCCCGCTGTAATTTAACTGACCGTGTGCGTGAAAGGGTACAGTGGTTTTTTAACTTTGTGTCTACTGATTTATTTGAAGTGGTCATGTTAGAATTGTAATTCACTTAAAAAAATGTAAAAATGAAACTGAATATGGTCTTAAAAAAACTTGCTAGGTCATCAGCACAATCAGGTTGTCTGATGTGGTCATGTTTGCAGTGAACTGTGGACAGCTTTACACAGCACACACTGAGCTTTACACACTGAGGGGAAAAATGAATTTCATACAAGTGAGCCCTATCGCTAATAAAAAAAATAATAACACATGTTGCATATTCTTATATTTGTTGCAGAAATTGTTTAAACTGTTAAAAAAAAGCATTTATAGCACTGACATATTGAATAGACATGAATGGTTTTTCATTGTTCTAGGTTCATTGGTGACTTATGCATGATGGCATCAGGCTGCTTTTTGTTAATAGAGGTGTTTACAATAAAAAAAACAATACTTTTCCACCAATCTTCAAACATTTTAAATAAAACATCATTCAGTATGGCTTAGATCAGTTGAGGAGCATCCAGAAATCCAGATGATCCCAAGGGTTTGTAAATTTGTAAAAAAGGTCTATGTTTAAATTGTGTATGTCCTCTTAGTTTTATAATGATATTATTGGTGATGACAAATTAGAGAACTTGGTCTATTTGATAGTGAAATGCCTACAAATGCTTTTTTTTACAGTCAAAGTTTTCTCAGCGCTGTAATTTGTTAGAAAGAGTTACATTTTACAGTAAACTTTTACAATAAAATGTTGTCAATAAACATGCAGTGTTCTTGGTTTACATGAAAAGGACACTAATGCATGCAAGTTTTTAATTTTCCTATTGTGTATCATAATATCCACTGAATTAATTGCTAAGTACAGATGAAACAAAAGAAAAGAAATCCTTACCTGAGACTTGATGTAGGTTTGCTGAAGGAGGTCGTTGACTGGTGTGTACTCTAACCTCTTCTTGACTCTTCTGGTCTTAGCGGCCTTCCTGACACAGACAGTCTGCTTGGATGACACAACGGTGAAGTTTGAGATTTGGGACACAGCCGGACAGGAGCGCTACCACAGCCTGGCACCCATGTACTACAGAGGTGCCCAAGCTGCCATTGTGGTCTATGACATCACCAATGAAGTGAGTCATTGGTGTGTTGATTCAAAACAGTGATGTAATATATATACATACACACATATACACATTCTATGTCTACAACAGAGTGCACTATTTGGTAAATGAAAATTACATGTTAATTGATTCTGTATGTCTACTGGTACAGTTGTTTATTAGTACAGTTGCAAGTACTATAGTGGTACCCTATTGTTTACCTTTAGTTGGTTTTCAAAACCACTTTGTAGTGCAAGTTTGATCTAATCAGAGGAATATCCATAGCCTTTTTTTGAAAGATTTGAACGAGAAAGTTCTAGTTGATGACATATCTAAGTAATGGATTATATATGAAAATAAACTCCCTGCAGTTCCCATGTACTTGTTGGGCAGGGTGGTGTCTCGCCATATTTGTATACTACTAACACTAGAGAATTTTTAGCAGTGCTTCTGATCACACGTCACTTCTCATGTTTGCTTGTTTATATGGAAATTGAATGAAGAATTTGGTTATGGAATTTTGAATATTGTAGTAGGCCATATGCACAATATGCTTTTAACTGCAGGATATTTGTGAAGCTCCACATGTGCAAGCTTTTTTTTTTTTTTACCTGATTGACAGTGGCTTTGTCATTTTCATTTCTTTGAACAATGATCACTAACTAATCAGTCATATGTATAATCAGTTATTCCTCAGGATTTATAAGCTTACACCATTGCAAAAGAACAGTGTATGGCACTGGCACTAAGATGTTGGAAGTAGATCCTTTAAGTCCTGGAAGTTGTGAGGTGGGACCTCCATGGATCAGACTAGTTTGTCCAGCACATTCCACAGATGCTTGATCGGATTGAGATCTGGAGAATTTGGAGGCCGTGTCAACACATTTTCTGTCATGTTCCCTAAACCATTCCTCAACAATTTTTGCAGTGTGAAAGAGGCCACTGCCATTAGAAAATACTGTTGCTACGTTGGCATGGATTTGGTCTGCAGCAATGGTTAGGTAGGTGGTATGTGTTAAAGTAACAGCCACATGAACGCCAGGACCCATAGTTTCCTGGAAGAACATTGTCCAGAGCATCACACTGCCTCTGCCAACAGACCTTCTTCCCATGTTGCACCCTGGTGCAATCTAGTCCCTAGGTAAACAAAACGCACATACTCCGCACATATTGTAAAAGTAAATTTATTTAATCAGATCAGGCCACCTTCCTCCATTGCTCCATAGTCTAGTTCAGAGGCTCCCATACTAATTGTAGGCAATTTTGGCGGCGGGCGAGGATTGGTGTGAGCATTCAGACCTGTCTGAGGCTATGCAGCAAGCTGTGATGCACTGTGTTCTGACACCTTTCTATAGTAGCCAGCATGGATGTTTTTTTTTATCTATTTGTGGTGTAGTAGCTTCTGTGGGATCAGAACATTCGGGCTTCCTTCCAACAACTACTTTTGGTAGGTACTGAACCCACATGACCTGCTGCCTTGAAGATGCTCTGAACGAGTTGTCTAGCTATCATTATTTGTTCCTTAAAAACTTAAAAACTGACTATATACACATACACACACAGTAACCACCCCGCTTAAATGCGGATCAGCAGCCACGGCTTCAGTCTCTCGCGGAAACCCCCACACATGCGCAGAAATATTCTCTGCATTTTTTGCTTTTGTGACATCTGGGCCTCATCCGTCACGCCCCCTCGTCCTCGTGCTGGTTGTTTAAGCGCACGGCGGTTAGCATGACAATTGGACACTTGAACGGAATTAACCTCCACTGCTCAGCGCTGCCCAAATATAAACAACTCGGCACGAGGACGAGGGGGTGTGGCAGACCGGGCGTTGTACTCAGAGGCGGGAGGTTTGAAAGTAGCCAATCCGAGAATGTTATTAATTTCTCCTTGCTGCTGATTGGCTGCAGGCCTGTAATGCATCTGTGGAATTTACCCCCGCACTAATGCGGAAACCAAAGATACTTTTTTTGTTTTTGTGATGTCTGCCCCTTGTCCTTGCGCTGGTTGCTTATGTTTGAGCGCCGCGGTTAGCAGTGCAATCAGACACACCTGAACGGAATGAGCCCAGACATAAACAATCCTGCACGAGGGCAAGGAGTCGTAGCGGACTCGTGCAGGATTATATTTATTTCATCATTATATATATATATATTTCATCATCAGTGTTGTTGCTATTCAGTGTGTGTATTTTCATAACCAAATAGTCCTCATAGACCTCATTATTTTAGCCACTAAATTAAGACTTTTAAGAAGCCATTGGGCTAACTTATATGAAATACTTAACCTGAGATGTGGTGTTTCAATTGTATGTCCAAGGATTTAGCTTAAATGATAATATAAAACAAAAAGTATAGTAACGTGTCCATTGTAATACATATCCTGATCACGGGTATACATAAATGTTTCAAATCTTGGTTTGTTGTTTTATAAAACTCAAAGTCTACATTTATAAGCAAAGTTAAGTATGTGGTATTTATTACATAGCTAATGTTATACAAGTAGCTGCTGATCCTAATTTACTGCTAACCATAATATTACATTTTATGCTACTCAGGAGTCATTTGCAAGAGCAAAGAATTGGGTGAAGGAGCTCCAGAGGCAGGCTAGCCCAAACATTGTCATAGCTCTTTCTGGAAATAAGGCTGACCTTGCTAACAAAAGAGCTGTTGACTTCCAGGTGAGATTCAGAGTGTTCTCAAAAAAGAATGTGTGCATTAGTGATTTTATTGTTTTTTTTTATTACATGTATATGCAAATGCAGAATTTACTTCAAGGCCTTGTACAAACCATGTATTAACTTTCAATTTTTTTAACATTAGTTGATTCAGGTGTAATAATTGATTAAATTAATTATTTTGTCTGATATGTGACGATAGTCTCATTTTGATACATTTTCAGTACAGCAATACTAAGCAGCGTAAAACATACCTCATTAATATGTTAATGTTTCTATTTTCAAATTATTAGACCATTCATAAGTATAAAAGTATATTAAAAGTTATGCTTCAAAATGTACTAATGCTCTAGCCACAAGCTTATTTGTTAACTTCAGACATGCAACACACAATCCACAAGCTAACGTGCTGGTCAATATACGATGATATACAAAACACAGATTCAGTTAGACAGTTTCATCCCTTTAAATTGTTTAACTAAATCCTCATTCACGTAATAGACAAAAGTATTGGGACAAATCTGTTTTTCAGGGTTTGGGCTAGGTCCCTTACATCAAGTGAAGGGTAGTCTTAATGCTTTCTCATACCAAAACATTTTGGACAACGCCATGCTTCAAACTTCAAACTGGACACAGTTTGGAGAAGAACCTTTTCTCTTCCAGCATGACTGTGCCCCAGTGCACAAAGCAAGGTCCATAAAGACATGGTTGGATGAATTTGGTGTGTAAAAACTTTACTGGCTCACACAGAGCCCTGACATCAGCCCCATCCAACACTTTAGGGGATGAACTGTAACCGAGATTCCAAACCAGACCTACTCGTCCAATATCGGTGTCTGACCTCATGCATGCTCTACATAATGAATGGGCACAAATGTCCACAGAAACGCTTCAATATCTTGTGGAAAACGTTCCAGGAAGAGTGGAAACTGTTCTAGCTGCAAAGGGGTGGGGGGCCAACTGCATATTAAAATCTATGTTTTTGAATGCACTGTTATTAAAAGTCCTTGTTGATGTAATGGTTAGGTGTCCCAATACTTTGTCCATTTAGTGTACCTTGATGGTTTACAATGTCCATGCGATTGAGAAGTTATCAAAGATGGATTTCTTTTATTGTCTCATATTGTAATCACAGTGTTTCACTGATCATTAGAATCTAAGATTTACTAACAGCAGGCAACAGCTGAACTGTTTTATCTGTTTTCTGTTGCAGCCAGGTAGCAATGTCATTAAACAGCTTGTAGTTATTCTGTTGAATCCCACCCCAAATAAGTGTTTAAAAGGTTTTTCACTTCAGGCATTGTTCATTACCATATTTTGTGTTATTTGTTTTAGCTGAAACTGAAATGCTTTGATGTAATGTATCTTCGTGAATTTAGCATGCCTATGTGGGTTTGCTGTAGATAGAACACAAAATTAAGCATCTGGAATGCTCAGCATAGCACAATAGCACTATAGTCATTACGATAATATGCAGTCACTGACAATATGGTCAGTTTGTTGACTCATTTGTCTGGGATGCTGTTTTTCAGGATGCCCAGTCTTATGCGGATGACAACAGTTTGCTATTCATGGAGACATCAGCTAAGACCTCCATGAATGTGAATGAGATTTTCATGGCCATTGGTATGTCTTCATTTATACCACAATGTTGCAGATATCAGTTTTTATACATGGCAGTAGAACATTTTATATGTGCTGCGTTTGCCCTGTTTGGTAAAATGCATGAAGTCAAATTTACAATTGAGACATTTTCAGGAGTGTTGCTTGTTTTGGGTATGTTGTTTTTTATAACCAGTTTGCTAAATTTTAGCTCTTTCTGTCCCCTTTTCTATTCCAGCTAAAAGGTTGCCTAAGAGCGAGCCCCAAGCTTCTGGAACCAACAGTGGGCGGAGTAGGGGCGTGGACCTAACTGAGACAGCCCCACCTGCCAAGGCCCCCTGCTGCAGCAACTAATACAGACATTGCATACACAAAACTCTGTTACCATGATAACTAATGCAAGGCCCTGCCCCTCCCCTGACTTGGTTATGACTGTAACTAATGACATGCCCTGCTCTGTTCTCTTCCATAACTTGGTGGCCAGCAGTAACAAAAGCTACACCCTGTCCCTTTTCTTGTACAGGCCCTTATTTCTGTTTTTGAAGGTTGTGACTTGAGTCCAGACATAACTCTGCTTTCACAAATGCTCACTGGAAAATTCTTCCTTATGCCATTTGCTAACCTTAGGCAAAGGGGGCGGGGCTTTATATGAATCCACCCATCTTGTCATAGCTAAAGACTCTAGCCTCTATTTCTCAGACAAGATCTTTCTTTTCTTTGTTTTCACCTTTTTATTGTTTTGTTTTATAGAAAAAATACTTTGCAGAATAATGGATGCATGGTTCACTACAAGGCCTAAACGTAAATCAAAGTTTTAACCTTATCCCATGGCACAAGCGGTGAGAGAGGATGAGACCGATTATCCATGACCCCTCTTTCCCCCACTTTTTTTCCTATACCTCCCCTTCTCTGTGTGGCCCGAATCTGCTTCTAGTTGCCTCCATGGCACTGTGCAATAGCTGACTGCCCACTTCTTTTGACTGTACTGCCTGTAAAAAAAACAAAAGAAAAACAAGCAAAAAAACTCTTACAACCAACAAACTAACCACACTGTTATTTACATACTTATGCACACATACATATAATTGATTCCTTTCCCACAGTGCTCTCTCACCTGTCATGGTGAGCCTTTACTTTTTTTGACAGCACAGTTCTTTTGGCACAGTATGAGTATGTGCCTGTGTGTCCTTCAGTCAGCATGTCCAAGAATGCAAAGGGGTCTACACCGTGGCATTGCATTGATGTAGTGAAAAAACATCTGCACCATTTCATTTAGCACACACTTCCTTCCACATGCAAGACAAGTAGTCCTTTTTCGCCAAATCCCTTCCACAAACATAACCTGGTGTTAAACTTACTTTTTTTTAAAACCCCTCTCTCTGGTTTTAACACACCCAGGTGTTTTACTCCATGCCTTGCACTAATTTTGTTCATGAATTTATCTGCTCTAAATACAGCCAGAGTGATATAAATATATATATAAATAATTTACTGTAAATAGGGTGTTGCAATGTAGTCTACTTTTCCATTTACTGTTGCAGAACTAATGCTTGATAGGGAGTTGTCTAGATAATCATTAAAAATGTACAGTAACCAGGAACTGCTTTGATAGGGGTTTGGATTTATGTTTCTTTTTTCACAAAATGGTTAAATTATAATCAATGGTGGTCTTATAAATGTATGTAGTGTTATTAACAAAAAGAAAATAAGAGAAAGAAACATCCAGTTTTGTTTGTGGTCTTTTTACTTTTTTTTATTATTTCTTTTTGAGTTCACTCCACAAGCAAGTGCATGCAGCCAGAGCCCCAAAAGATGAGCAATGGCAATCATCTGTAGTTAAACCTTTTTTTTCTTGGTTTAAAGTTTGATTTGGTTGGATCAAATGATGAAGCCCAGTAATTATATTAACTACTGTCCTCTTTAGCCAAACCATAAGTCATCCTGATTAAAAACTAATTGTTGATAATATGCTTACACTATGTTGGTTTGTGCTTCATCCGGTTATTGCTTATTTACGCCAGACCTGAGCTCCACTTGAAAACTTTGGACTGAGACCCTTCATGAGCTGATTAATATGGGCATGTTTATCCCCAGGGTCGAGATAGGAACTGCAAGTTGGTCCATTGCCATTTTTATTACGTTTTATACAATTAAGCATGTTATTTACACAAACTTCATGTTAGCACTAGGCGTGTACGTTTACTGTTGATTTACATACTTCACGACCCTCTTCGTTGAACTACTTTTTTGCATTTTTTTTCGTCTTCCACTTTTTTGTCGCGTTTATATGACCTTGAATTTCAGCCAGTGCGTTTTTTTCACCCTCTCCCTCGAATCGAGGTGGAAATCATATGCTTTTTTGTTTCCCCTAGCGGACGCGGGGCGCACTTACAATGTCAAATGAAAAACAGGGATGAACGCCATGTCTGATCCTGCTGTGGAGGAGTAGAGGCAGCGCGGCGTCGTCGAGGATTTCGGAGCGACGCGGAGCCCCTAGCCCTCCCCCCGTCTCCCCCCTCCGCCTCCTCATCCTCCTCTCCTCTCCTCCCCACCGCGGGGCCTGGAGAGCGAGATGGCGGAGACCGCGGCCATCGCCCAGGGCTCCCCGGCTGTGGGCGCTGCTGGCTCGGCTCCGGCGGCTCCAGGGGTCGCGGGAGCCGAGGGCTCCGGAGCGGCGGTCGGCTCCGCGCGTATCGCAGTGAAGAAAGCGCAGCTGCGCTCCTCGCCGCGCCTCAAGAAACTGGAGAAACTCGGAGTGTACTCGTCCTGTAAGGTAACGCAGGGGACGCGCACGGATCTGCCAGAAGTACATTTCAGTGCTCTCTCTTTCTTTCTTTCTCTCTCTTTCCCTCTCTCCGTCTCTGTTTCTGTGTGAGTATGTGTGTTTTTTTCGTGCTCATTCGAGCTCCAGACTGCTGAAACTCACTCGTAAATTTGCAAGCGCAGCACAAACGCCGTCGACTTAATCCCGTCATTCGTTTGCAAAATCAGCTGCACAAGTACGGTTTTGTTTTTGTGCGACGGCTGCTCACTGACGAGCCAAGATACAGAAAACAAAATAAATAATAAAACAAAAACAAAAAAGGCGATGTTCAGCATTTCCGTGAGCGCAGAGAAGAAATATCCGCGCGGTTCCGCCGAAGTGACGGAGAGGACATAAACACACACGGGGCTGGAGCTGGCGGCTCGTCAGTTTCGGGGCTGTACAATTTGTTTTGGTTAGCTGTAGACGCTTTCATAAAGTCGTGGCTTAATGGTTTTGTTAAAATATGTATCGAGGGTCACACGAGAGGCGAGCTTGATCGCGAAGTTAGTTATGAAACGGGGCTCGGAGTGAATTTGGTTCGTCGGGAGGCTGGAGCGCCGTCTTTGTTTTGACAGGATGACAGCTGCCGGGGGGCGGGGCCTGCCCGCGTGCAGCTCGAGCTTGCCTGCACGCGTTGCTTCATGTGTTTACATGTATCAGAATCAGACTCAAAATATTTTATTGATCTCTGAGGAAACTGCTTATGTTATGACACAGACACACAGAGACAAGAACAGTAAACACTGATTTAATCAGAAAACTTTATTGATCCTGAAGAATATCGCTTATATTATGACTGAACCGACACACAGACAACAACACTGAATTAATCAGAATCAGAAAACAATTGATCCCAGAGGAAATTGCTTACGTTATGACTGCATCGACACACAGAGACAATAACAATACAAACTATAAAGTCTAAATAAGAAAAAAAAACCCTCAGTATACACCACCCTATACTATATACGCCAATGCTGGGTATAAGTACTATAATTTAATTTATAAGTGAAAATGCTGTCATATGGACACACCACACACTGTGAACAGCACGAAATTCTTCCTCTGCATTTAATTTATTCACCAAGTGAAGCAGTGGGCAGCCAAGAACGGTACCTTACTCAGGGTACCTCAGAGGTCCTTAGCAGTCTTGGGAATCAAACCCACAACTTCCTGATTGCAGCGTGAATGCCCTAACCACTAGGCCACAATCCTACAGTTAAATGATTTTTAATGACACAGATGGTAATAAGGTTGTTTTTGCACCTATTGCACTTAGTAGAGATCAGTAGTATGTAAATAGGCAGCAGGTGGCCTAGTGGTTGGGGTGTTTGCCCTGAGATCAGAAGGTCATGGGTTCAAATCCCAGTGCTGCTAATGTCATCAGTGAGGTTCCCTTGAACAAGGTACCATCCTCGCGCATTGCTCCATGGACCACCCTTCACTTGGTGAATGGGTTAAATGCAGAGAAAGAATTTCACATGGTAAGACTGTTGTACATAAGATATTGCACATCTCATGTACAATATCACTACTTATGTCAAAATATACAGTTTAAATTAAAAAAGGTTAAATTTTACGCCCCTGCTTTTTTTGTATCCTCTTCTATGAAACCATTCTGTTTACTTAAGTTTATAGTGCATAGACTGTAGTCCTTGGCTTGACAGTATTCAAAAGAAAAATCAACGTACAAGTTACAGTTACTTGATACAGTGATTACTTTTAATATAGGTCATGATTTTTTACGTTTTTTAAGGAGAGAATGCGCCCGACTGAGCTGATGCTCTTATCCAGAGCGACGTTCATCAGGGCTTAAGTAGTCTACATCTGTTTCTTAGACATGTAAGCTAAACTTAAAATCAACTTATTATTCAACCAAGTTACTGCACGCTCGGTACACCTAAACACTCAGTGCTCCTAAACAACACCCGTCACACAATATCTAAACAGCACATGTCAAAGAAAAGTCAGAAGTTAAGACAAAAGTAGGGAAGGGATGGGGATAATGGGGATTTCTTTTTTTTTTTAGAAATAAGCAAGAAAAATGAGATGTAGTTAGTCACCAAGGTGCTCCTTGAAGAGGTGGGTCTTCAGGAGATGCTTGAAGACAGCGAGGGAATCCACAGCTCTGATCGGAAGAGGGAGTGCATTCCACCACTGGGGGGCCAAGACTGAGAAGAGTCGACGCATGTCTCCCTCTCCTTTTGAGCAGCAGAGGCTCAAGATGAGCCGTGCTTGAAGCCCTGAGAGGATGAGAAGTGACATGTTGTTTGATTAATGCTGTTGTATATGGGGGTGCAAGTCTATTCTTGGCCTTGAAAGCGGGTGTTAAGGACTTGAACTTAATGCGAGCGGTTATGGGGAGCCAGTATAGGGTCCTTAGTAAAGGTGTGGTGTTAGTGAACTTGAACTTGAAGACTAACCTCGCAGCTGCATTCTGAATCAGCTGAAGTGGTTTAGTTACCTTCTCTGGCTAGTCCAGCTAGTAGGGAGTTGCAGTAGTCCAGTTTGGAGAAGACCAGAGACTGGACAATTGTCTCTGTGGCTTTCGTGGTGAGGAAGGGTCAGATGTTGTGGTGAGGCTGTTAATGTACAACTAAAACAGCATGAGAAACTCTATTCATTAATTTTTTAATTAAAAGGCAGCTATTATCTAAGAACACACAAATACTTCAGAACTAAATAAATTCGGCTGTAGTCCAGTGGCTGTTTTATGACCTTTTCAACTTCATGTCGTTTGGTGCCTCAAGTCCTTGTGTCTTCCTTTCAAATAACCAATTAATTACATGTGTTTGGATTGAAGTTAATTAATTTGAAGTAAAATACATTTTTTTAAATTACAGATGGTGTTTCATATATTTGTTTTTTAAAAAATTGAATGATGGGTCAAAATAATCATATCTGCATGTGTTGCACTTCTGTCAGCTGGCGTATTCTCCCTCTCTTTGCTGCCACAGGCCGAGGGAGCTTGTAAATGTAATGGCTGGAAGAGCCAGAATCCGCCTCCTACTCCTCCCCCTCCAACGCCGCCTAGAGCAGAGCAGCCAATTGCTGTTAATCTGCTTGAGCCTTGTAGGAGTTGCAGCCACTCTTTAGGTAAGGTGTGTGTGTGTGTGTGTGTGTGTTTGTGTTTGTTTGATGCTGCAGAAATGCTGTAGTACTGCATGTTTTTAGGGCATGGTTGGACAAGCCTGTTAGGTTTCTGAAGTTGATCCCTCTCTGAAGTTAATCTCTCTTATTGGCCAGGAGATCATGTAACTCATCTGGAGAACATATCAGAAGAGGAGATGAACAGGTTGCTGGGTATCGTTCTAGACGTTGAATACCTCTACACTTGTGTCCACAAAGAAGAGGATGCAGATACTAAGCAAGTCTACTTCTCCCTCTTTAAGGTGACTACATTTGCACACTGAAATGTGATTTTTTTAAGGTGCTGGAATATTGATTCTACTCTACTATTTCACACATAAGCCGTAGATGCCACATAAGTTGTAGAACTATGGGTCAATTTATATTGCTGTTCACTTGCCAGAGTTGTGTTTCCTGTTACTTTACAGTTTTATATGGTAAATACCTGTACATATATCCCCTACAGCTACAGTATCCAGATGCCCCTTCTTCTTTAGTTGTGCACCCTTTTCTGACAATTGCGCATACAAATTTTGTAAAGGCTCTATTAAAAACATTGCCAATAGAATAGGACCCAGTGGAAGGTCCAGACATGAGCCTAAAAAAAACATACTCAGTGTCAAGTGGTACTAAGATTATCTGGAACGAATTATCTTAAATCAGTACATGGCCTCTGTGTAAAGGTACAGAAGTTACTTAAATACCTTAAAGTGTTTGCTTGGGTTTAAAGGCTATAGTAAACCTGGTTACATACTGATTAGAACTAGATATGATTTTTTGTATGTCTGTCAATGATGAGACCTGACATGCGTTTTTCATTGTCTTAGTTGCTGAGGAAATGTATCCTGCAAATGGGGAGGCCTGTGGTGGAGGCTTTGGAGAGCCCACCATTTGAGAAACCCAGCATTGAGCAGGTAAATTATCTTTAGCCAACTTAGACAAGCTCATTTGTTTGCAGAGTAAGGAACCTGGTTAAAACAGACAAACTCACAAGATGTAAGCATAAATTGCTGGAGTAAGCGACTACCTCCCCATCATCCTGTTTAGAAGACAAGCAGATTTGTCTTTCTGTTTATTCAGCCTGTAGCTGTCAACTGAAAAGTTCTGTTTTTTCTTTTGGGATTTTTGCAATATGTGTTACATATCTATAAGCATCTCTGCAGATCTGAAGGTAGTCTTTTGAGTCACTAAAAACCTTCCTGGCTTCCTGTGTGTGTTCTAGGGGGTGAATAACTTTGTGCAGTACAAGTTCAGTCACCTCCCTTCTAAAGAGCGGCAGACCATTATGGAGCTGGCCAAGATGTTTCTCAACCAGATCAACTACTGGCAACTGGAGACGCCATCGCAGAGAAGGCAGCGGGTGCCTACTGATGATGTGGCTGGATACAAAATCAACTACACCAGGTAGACAAACTGGTCAAAAATGCTAACTTGACAAACTAAATAATCAGTTTGCTTGATGGAGTTGGGTAAACAAAAGCTTTCTTGATTGCTGAAAATGAAGCAGACTGTTCTATTAAAGTTGCCGTAGACTTAATGATTTAAATGAAGGTGCTTATTGTAATGTTGCTGAAAAATGATGAGTAGTAAAATGTAACATTGGCATTGCATTTTATATTTAGCATTTGGATGCTTTGTCCTTCTTTTAAGCCACAAAGTTTGCAGTCTGAATTACAGCACACTTCATCCTGAAAGGCTTTTAGAAAAGACAGTATAATTTTGAATATGTTGTAAAAGGACAGTGTTATGAAAGGGATGAACAAGATACCCATACCCATTGTGTAGAGTTCTGGCAGTAGATGGAGGATTCTCTCATCATCTCCAGTCTGGTCCTCCTCACACTCAAATATCTGTAGCTACATCTGAGCTCAGGTTGGCCTGGTGTCCCTCATTGCTGCTTTCTTTTTAAAAATAAGGCAAATTAAAAAAAGAACCTGATAAAGGAAATAAATATAACAAACCAAGACTGTGATGTTGAGATGCAATAATTCTAATTGTGTGTGTGTGTGTGTGTATTAGGTGGCTGTGCTACTGTAATGTCCCACAGTTCTGTGACAGTCTCCCACGTTACGAGGCCACACACATATTCGGCCGCACTCTCCTGCGCTCTGTCTTCACCGTCATGAGGAAACAGCTTCTAGAGCAGGCCAGGCAGGAGAAAGATAAACTGCCTCCTGAGAAACGAACACTCATCCTCACTCACTTCCCCAAGTGAGGACATGCATATACAATTATCAGAGTTAGAACATCATACTGGCAAGTGCTACTATGAACGTGTGATCTGTCTATTTTTCTTTGTGCTCAGGTTTCTTTCAATGCTGGAGGAGGAGGTGTACAGTCCCAATTCTCCTATCTGGAGTGAAGACTTCATGATTGGTTCATCAGGAGGACAGATCCCAAGAGGTAGTTTAAATTTAAAGCTCTACCCCCCTTACAATGTATCTTTTATGATGTGAATGGCCCCTGTGTTGGGTGAAAAGAATTGTGCCTATTTAATGTAGACTTCTCTAAATGGTGGTTTTTGCACCTTTCTCTGTTTGACTGGTTTAGTTATCAGTGCACCTCAAGTGGCCAGACCGCTGTATTACACCAACAGTTCGTCTCCTGCGGAGCTGACAGGGGCAGGCAGTGTGAGCCCAGCACGCAAAACATCGGCTCTTGAGCCCAGTCTAAGTAAATTCGATAAAATTGCTACTGTACACATTAGTTAGCCGTCATCAAAACACCTTCACTGTGTTGTGATATAATCAGCTGATATTGCTTAGGTGGGTTTTAGGCATGTTGTAATATTATGTTGCACTCGGTGCAGTGACACAACAGTTACTCTCACATGGGAGTTAGCACATTGCAATCTACATGCTTTTTTCTGCTTTTGAAGGTGGAGAAAAGCGGAAGTCCTCTGAGCCTTTGACTCATGAAGACACTAAGAAGGCACGGGTCATTGGTGACATTCCTATAGAGTTGATTAATGAAGTCATGTCCACCATTACAGATCCAACTGCCATGCTTGGACCAGAGGTAAAGAGTCTACATGGTTCTGTAAGATCTGCATGGTTCTGTAAGTTAAAAATCAAAATAGACTTACTAAATATGCCCCTTTTTAAATGTGGTCAGTTTGTTTACACATGACAGTGGGTGATTAGTAGGTTGACCAGAGATTCCATGGACAGAAAGGTTCCAACTACAATTACTTTCATATGGTGTATTTCTTCCACATAGAAGTGAAATGAAGTACCTAATTAATTAAGCAATTTTTAAAAAATTAATCCTAATCACACAGTGCTGGGGGTGTACTGTGTACTGTAATATTTTAATGTAATATTTTAAGGCATGCAATATTTGGGCATGCATGTAAACTAAATGCCTGAATTGCATTCATATAACAACTTAGGCTTATAAATATCCAAAAACAACAATCTACAAAGCATTGACATGCATGCATAAAATATCTACTCAAAGAAAGAAACAGTAAATCAATAGAATATACGCCTCTGTGCTTGTATGTTTTTTTTTCTTGTGAACACTGCCACACTTATCATATGGCATTAAAATAACATCTCAGCCTTTAATGTAGTATTTCTTATTACAAAAATACTTTTGGAACATATTCATATTCAGTGCATATTCAGTGCATTGTACAATTTAAAAGTAATTTACTAAAATATGTCACAGATACATTTTTTTTTCTGTCTCTGTCTCAGACCAATCTTCTTTCAGCCCACTCAGCACGAGATGAGGCTGCAAGATTAGAAGAGAGACGTGGTGTGATAGAGTTCCATGTTATCGGCAACTCCCTCAACCAGAAACCCAACAAGAAGATACTGATGTGGCTAGTGGGCCTTCAAAATGTCTTCTCCCACCAGCTGCCCCGCATGCCCAAAGAATACATCACACGCCTCGTCTTCGACCCGTACGTGTCTTACCTTTTGCCACTATATCTTTGAGCTCTCCCATCCCCTCTGTTCTTGTATTTGCAGCATTTTCAGGTCTCTGTTACAGTTTGATGTTATACATATGTAGGTTTTATGTATGTAGGTACAATGTTTTTTATGTCTTGATTTAAACAACTTAAATTCAGAATAGTAGTTCTTCAAATATCTGATTTTTAAAACAAAACTCAGCTGTCCCAAAAAAAGCGATTTTATATTGTCTCATTTGTGCAAAGTACCAGTCAGAGCAGAGCTGGGGCATTGTTTTTTGGCTAGTCCTCTCCATAACATACTCGTACCACCTGTACTAACATGTGCTAACATAGGATGTGCCAACAGTAAGTTTTTTCATTTTTTATAAATAATAGTGAACATTTTAGTAAACAGCTGTTTAATGTGGGAACGTTCACTTTGAATGCAGCCTTTTTTCTGCGAGTGTAATGTGAATTTCCTTCATCTATGTGATTTTTATATGTTAGTGCCAAGTTAATGGTGATGTTCTTTTCCTTACACTGGGCTTATTAGTTCGTATATACGTTTTGACATTTAACAAATTAACTATACTCCTAGTGAATCCTTCAAGAAATATTACACTCTTTGAATGAGCATTCATGACATTTAAAGGGGGTGCTCATGCTAAGCATTCTCTTATTTATAGTCCTACAGCCATAATTACTAAAAAAAAAGGACAAAATGTCAAACATCTCTTTGTGCTTAACTATTAAATTAATTAATGAAAAATATGCAACTAATCTAGATTTAATTGAAGTACATGTAGTTTAACAAACAAATGTCATTTATCATATTTTAAGGTGGGGAAGATTTGAGACTGTACTAATAAAATTAAACAATTGTGTTTTCCCTGAGAAACTTATTAGGATGACAACATAATCTAACAAAATAAGACTGCAAGTAGTGCCAGGAGTTTTAAAAAAGGAATAGTTGGCAGCCTTTGCTTAAAAGTAAAAAATAGGGTCAGTTTAGTTTTTGTTTGGATAAGTTTATTTCACTTAATAGAATGATATTATTTCTCTCATATTTTCAGTGTGACCCTGACATGGTAATGGCATGTTGGTCTGTGTGTGCGCTGCAAACAACAGATTTTTAAACACTGTGCCCACTTTATTAGATACATGTAACATTGCATGTGTACATTTAATTATATATCAGATACTGAACAGTTTGTGTTAATGATCCTCTAGTCATTCATCAAAAAAAACAAACAAACAAAAAGGTGGATATTTTTAGATCATATTCTATTCTCCAGCAATGACACTCAAGTGCCGCTGCTGTGGGTGATCCACTCTATGCAAGAAACACACGTGCACACACTAACATGGATCAAGCATAGCAGTGCTGCTGCAGTATTTAAACTCAGGACTGAGAACAGTCCACCACCCAAATAATACCTATTCACTGGAGGTCCTGTTTTATGAGTATTATCAATTGTTATTGAAACGGCTTGATGACCTGCAGCAAGGTTCATCTGCTTTCTCTTCACACAGGAAGCATAAAACACTGTCTCTAATCAAAGATGGTCGTGTGATTGGGGGTATCTGCTTCCGGATGTTTCCATCTCAAGGCTTCACTGAGATCGTTTTTTGTGCTGTTACCTCTAACGAACAAGTGAAGGTGAGAATCATTGATAAGATCTTATGCTTTGTCTAATTTATAAAGCTCTTGAGTTGTTCTTTAAAACTGATATTGGTGAGCAAAGGGCTTGTCATTTTCTTGCACTATGTTCTTCACTTTCTGATTTTATTGTTAATTTTAATTAAATTTATGTTAATAATATTGTTGTGGCTACTAATTACACATACAATCTCGTACCAAAAGTTTTAAATAATTATTAGCAGCACACGTTTCCTAATGACATTTTCAGTCATTTTCATTATAACCTACTTCCTCTGTCTGTCCTTTCCTAACATTAGTCTGTTCGGCGCTGATGCTAAAGGCTTCAGAGTGCAGTTATGAGTGAAGAACTTGGTTGTATTTTGAAATGAAGCCCTGTCTTTAACGTTAGACATTCTGGTTTGCCTTAGGGTTATGGAACTCATCTGATGAACCACCTAAAAGAGTATCACATCAAGCATGAGATCCTCAACTTCCTCACTTATGCTGACGAATATGCTATTGGGTACTTCAAAAAGCAGGTTAGTGGTGAACTGACCGTTCCAACTAATCCGTAAATTAGATGTGGCTACCAATAGTAATCTTGTCCCGAAACCTGACACTAAAGCTCTTTAATGGTTTCAGTAATATTAGTATAAGCAGTAGTGGTCTCATTATGTTGTATTGCTTTTCATGTAGTGTTATATAACGAGACACTTTGGCAGTAGTTTGAACTTTTTAGATGACTTTTTAGTCATTTTAGATGAATAACTCTTATACAAAGGTTAAGACATTCTCATGTTTGACCTGATTTTAAACATCCGATACTTAGCAAATGTAAACACTTGAGATTTGGTATCAGTATTACTAGAGACAGTGTACTAATTGTGCCCCTTCATGTAAAATGCCAGCATCCTATGAAAGTGGTTGGCACATTTTGACTTATGAAAGTGAAAGTAAATATGCTAACTAAGGAGAAATTATTTCAGTCACAAAGAGTCATGGCTCAACTTTACAGGTGCACTTGCACACATACAACTACTATTTAATAACCAGAGTTATAAAATGCAACAGACATAACTAACAGTCACAGCATACATTGCATGCAACAGTTCCATGTTCAAAAAGTTTCTGTACTTTGATATTTTTGTTGGAAAGGCTGGAAGAGTAGTAACTGGGCGTGTCTGAGAGTTTAGCGCCATTTAGCATCATCTGATTTAAAAGAAACTTTAAAGAGAAAAAGATTTTTACGTGATGATGTAAAAGCAGTGGTGCATCAGTGGCTATGCATTCTACCAAATACGTTTTTGCTGATGGCATTAAAAATTATGACGCTGGAAAATTGCATCGCAAAGAAAGGTGACTGTGTTGAAAAGTTATGTCATTTGTTTTTTAAATTCTGTTCCTTGTAAAATTTTAATTGCCTCATACAATTTCTCAGTATGGTAAAGTATGGGTTTTTTTTTGCAATTTGGCCCGTCAGATGAATGTTGCTAATTCAATTTTTTTTATGTTGTTACTGCAGGTTTAGTTTGACCCCTAGAATCATCAACAAACTAGTCACTGAGATTGAAAATTACATTTACTCTATGGATTTTTATGTTCAGGTTTATGTAAGCCATATAATATGGACAAAAGTACTGGGACGCCTGACCATTTTACCAACAGGGAGTTTAACGATGCTGCATTCAGATACATAGACTTTCATTTGGAGTTGGTCCCCCTTTACAGCTGCTATAATGGTTCTGCTCCCCATGCTCTGGACTCTAGGGGTAACTTGTTTTTCTGTAACAAACTAGATAAAATGTGAATGCCCTGTAGCTTTGTTTTTATATTTGATATATATATTTAGAAATATTTTATATTTAGAAATTCAACTGCAGCTATGTAACTGTGTTAAAGGGAACACTGCTGTTAAAAAGCTCATTATCTGTTTAAAACATTTGCAAACCAAATGTTCTTGCACTTTTGTTCATATAGCAATATTTAAAAATAAAAGTGCGCCATACAGTACTTTTGAATTAATTATTTAGTTTTGCAATAAATTGCAGAAAACCACATGATTAATCGCAATTTTAAAATGTTTTTTAAAAAAAAAGCGTTGCCCAGTGTTAATTTTAATTGAAATGCTTTGTCATGACTGTGTTTGCCATTGGAATCACTGTCTTCACCACTTTCCCGGGCAATAAGTAATTCTATTATGAGGAATATCAAAAGAGACTCACTGATCATAACTGCTTATAGTCTCTATAGAATTGACTGGAAAGTAAAAGCTGACGGTGTAGCTGCTTACATGTAACCTAACACTGAATACAGTCTCTTAACTTTTTATGCTTGAAAGAATGCTCAGGGCACAAGAACTTATTTTAGCATAGGTCTGCAGGCCTGAGATTTTATCCTCATACACTGACTCAGAAATGCTAATATTGAGCGATTTTAACCTTAACTCGTTAACCATTGCATACAGTTACTGAGAATATGTAGGAATATGAGGAAACTTCACTCTCACACAGCTCAGTACCCAATGTTTTTCTAATATTGGTTTTAGTGACCTCTCTCCTATCAGACACATTAGAAACCTTGGTTGGACAATAAATAATAATTAAATAAAGTTTTCCTAAATTATCTAAATACACTGGTATTAATTACACATCAGAAATCCCAGACTATTTAACAGTTTTCTGTTAATTCCTTAGTAAATGCAAACTTAACTTTTTTCACTTTTTTCTGTCGTAGGGGTTCTCCAAGGACATTAAGGTACCCAAGGCCAAGTATGTAGGCTATATTAAAGACTATGAAGGAGCAACACTCATGGGCTGTGAACTAAACCCCAGCATTCCCTACACAGAATTCTCTGTCATCATCAAAAAACAGAAAGAGGTGTGTGCCTTGCTTACACATGTCTGCATTTCCACACTTGTAAGGAATAACTTAAGTAAGACGTGGATATAATAATCTGTGCCTTTCGTTTTTTTTTCATTAGTTTCATTTTATTTTATAATTAAACTTCACAGTTTGGGTTCACTTAATGTCAGAGTTAGGTTTAGGCTTTGAGTGATTGAGATTTATGTCCTTAACATTTAAATCCATGGTTGGTAATGCGTATGTATGTCTGTCTGTGTCCAACTGACAGACAGGATGTGTATTTTTCCAGCAGTTTTGATTGATATGCCTATGATGGCAAATTCGAATGGGTATCTCTTACACACTGTTATATATGTTATATATACTGAGATATATGTGCTTATTCTAGCTGTGCATAAAAGTTTAACAAACAGGGTGAGAAATTATTTGATTGTTGGAGTGCTATGTGTGCTGTGTTTTTCTCTGATTATCTTACTTTTTCCCAGATTATTAAGAAGCTGATAGAGCGGAAGCAGGCCCAGATACGCAAGGTGTATCCTGGCCTCTCCTGTTTTAAGGAGGGTGTTCGCCAGATTCCAATCGAGAGCATTCCAGGCATACGTATGTCAGGATTCTACTTTGACACAAATACTGCATGTTGGCATATTATATTTTTTATGTTTTCCATTCATCTTATTTTTAATTAGACCTCTTTCCACATTAAATATCTCTGAGAGACTCTGACACATCTAGCAGTTTGCAGCAGTCACTAAAGCTGAGTGAAGCTAAAAGTATGGCAAGAAAAGGAGTGTTACTGTAATAAGTTGAACCTCACATTTACAATGGGGAAAACTTCAAATGTAAACGTTGCACCAACTTAATGCCCCACAAGCTTGTTGATAGCATAGCACTAAACTGTTAATGGCATAGACATTATGATTTCTATCACTCGACTTTCATTGTAAACGGTATAAAAGGTTCATGTTAGTAGTTTTGTTTAGGCTATAAATAATATCTGCCTAAAGTTAGCACTTCTCGCTGGCAGGTTTGGGGTTCTGTTGACAAATTGATTACAAACATTGGCACACAAGCATTGAAGTATCCCAGCAGTAAAGATTATTTGCATTTTATTAATTCCCACATTTCTGTCATTTTAAGATGTTATTGTTTCACATATTTTCTGTTTACTCTTCAGTCACTCAGGGAATCATGGGGCATAGGACTAAGGTGTAATTCAATCCTTTTTCTCTTTGTTTATAGGTGAGACAGGCTGGAAACCTATGGGGAAAGGGTGAAAATATATTCCTTATTGTCAGATTTTGTAAATTAATAATAACCCAGCTTGTTGTCTTACTCTGATTTGCAGTCTTTAACACAGATTTCTTAAATTTGTTTTGTTTGTAACAGCAAAGAGGTGAAAGATCCAGATCAGCTATATAGCACATTAAAGACCATTTTGCAGCAAGTTAAGGTGCTACACTTCACTGTCTTTGGCCATTTTAAATGGTTTTTGTGTGGATTTCTCCAGTGAAGCATGCAAGTATATTTGTTTGTTTTTCAGTCACACCAGAATGCATGGCCTTTTATGGAGCCGGTAAAGAAGAACGAAGCACCCGGTTATTACCAAGTCATCCGCTTTCCTATGGGTATGCAGCATTTCAGTAACTCAGCATTCAGAGGCATTTTTCCTTAGAGCAGTACCCCAAATATTTACAGTAAACCCCCGAAATTTGTGGGGGTTACGTTCCAAGAGCCCCCATGAATTGTGAAAACGCGAAAATGCCCCCAAATATGCTCCCAAAACACTTGCATTTCGTTTAAAACTCTGCTTAATACATTTCTCCCTAAAAAAACGTAAAGGTAAACCCATATTTGTTCAGTGTACACTTAACTGCTGTCTCCCGCGGTGCTAGAATGTAAAATACTGATGTTACTCCTGTATATTTTGTACCTTATTTCATGCAAGTGCATTTTCTTTGGTATGCACTGTTGTTTTCTTTGGTATGAGCAGGGTAAATACAGTAATTAATTCATTTAATTTACAGTAATACAAAATACAGGACTTTAAGAAAATTAAAACGAAAAACATGAGAAAACTCAGCGAAACACTTGAGATAGCTCCACGCGGGAGACTGTTATGATGCGGGAATGCTGTCAGATTAATATATTGCCATGAAAAAGGCAAAAAAACCTACACAATTACTAGTTAGGTTCTAAGAAAAAATCTGCGAATGTCTGAACCCACAAACTCTGAACCGTGGGTTTACTGTAACGCTTGACTCTGCCACTGGATTGTAATTCTGGTTGAGTACCTCTGTATTACAAATTTTAATGTCTACACTGTTCCCATTACTCCTGACCATTAACCTATTATTACCTTCATTAGTATAAAATAGCTTTTTTTATTTGAACTTCAAGAGAACTTCAAATGGTTTGGGAGAATTTTCAGATTTCAATTTTAATATCAGTTTTACACTCATGAAGGACTTGCTAACAAGTTGATGATGGAGTGAATGTAAATTTAGATACCCCAATGTAATTTTTCCTTTGGAGTCACTAAAGCAAAAGCATGAAGGATTTCATATGTGTGATCTTATTTGTGTCTAGACCTAAAGACCATGAGTGAGCGTCTGAAGAGTCGGTACTACACCACGAGGAAGCTGTTCATGGCGGACATGCAGCGAATCTTTACTAACTGCCGGGAGTACAATCCTCCTGAGAGTGAATACTACAAGTGTGCCAACTTGCTGGAGAAGTTCTTCTACACTAAGATCAAAGAGGCAGGTCTCATCGACAAGTAGACATCAGCACAGCACACTCCAGCTTTCTTTCTCTTTCTTCCTCTTTCCATCATATGGCATTTGTCAGACCTTGTTGGTGTGAGGCATGTGATGCCAACATGAAAGGATTCACTGTTCAGAGCCTGTTTCCTCAAAATAACTGTAGCACAAATGTCATTGTAAGTCAGTAGAGCTTTGAAAGCTCTCTCTGATGGTGTAGATGACCTTAACACTACATTGCTTTTGGGTTGACTGGGGTATGAGTGTGAGTGTGTACATCTTATTGTGTACAGAGATTCTCCCTCACGGTTAAGCTTTACTCCTGCCAAAAACATAACATTTCACGTGTGTGTGTGTGTGTTTTGAGTACATACATCAATTTTAAAAATAGCTGTACATTGTTATATTTTATGGTTGGAAACCATATGATCATAGAGGCATACCTTCTCTATACAAAATGATTCAGAAAAGAGACACATAATTGTGCTACGTGTTCTATGTTAATCTGCACTTATTTATTATTTAAGAAAAAAATGTGATAAATCTAAGCATTTGTATTATGAACGTTTATGGTAAGAAACTGCTTACTCATTTAAATTTGAGTGAGTGGCAAGTGGGTTATATTGTGCAGGCTTTTAAATGTGATGTCTTACTGCATTTGGTCTTAATGGCAAACCAGCCAATGAAGAAATATTCCATTGTATTTGAAAACGAGGAAAAAAGAGATGTGCAATAACCAGTAGATTTGTTGTTTTGTAAAATGTTTGTACTTATATTTAGGAAAAAATGAACTTTGTACCATGTTGTAGGGAGGGGTATTTTAAGGCCTTTTTATCTTTGCTTTTAAAGACAGCATATTTTACAGAATTATTACAAACTTTAGACCAACCAAAACTGTGTCTGTGTCCTATTTCACAGTGCATGACATTTACATCATATGAGAAAGTTACTTCTATCACAATAACTTTGCTTCCTTTACATTTACACTTGCCTGTTTAACCGGTGCATTTTTTACCTTAACATAAATTGTACATTCCAACAAGACTTCCCAAGCCTAGTGTGTGGTATAAAGGAGCCAGACCAGTGTTTCTTGCATCAGGTAAAGTTCAGTTAGATGTTGGCACTGGCAAAACCAGTCATCTTAATGATTCTGAATATAGTGTGATGGTTTAGTGAAAGATCCATCTCTTGTGAGTTTTTCACACAACCACTTCAAAAGTTAAATGATAATGGAAAAAAATTTAATTATTTCTATATGTGTACAAAATCTTGTCTTGATGTGCACCACTTATTTGACTTTGTTTCAACTGAGACAACCATGTAAGTCTATTTTAAGAGAAATACCAAGAAAACATTTCCAATGGACATTCTAAAAATGTGTCTGGTCCCCCCTGCCAACAGCCTATGAGTTCCATGAGTTAGCCCACCATCAGTTGCCCAGCTCCCACATCTCTGTTATCTCTGTTCCTTCTCCGTCCCTCTTGTACAGCGAAGACACTGACTGTGAGCAGCCAAAACTATAGCACGCAGGGTACAGTGTGTGGTGGTGAAACATCGTTCAAACGGACAGGCATGACAGGCACTGGATAAAATGCTTGCAGTTGTTTGGAGTTGGGTGTGGGTTTGATTTGTTGGTCTAGGGGTATGATTCTCGCTTTTGGTGCGAGACGTCGCAGGTTCAAATCCCAGACGAGCCCAAGATTTTCCATGTGAATTCAGAAGACATCTCTTGTGCTTGAGGAAATTGTTCCAACAAAGGGTTTAGACTGATGTGCACGCTCCGCGGAAATTCAGAGATTGCAGAGAACACTTTTGAGGGGCTCATTCGTGCCTGTTATTTCGTTCGCACAAATGCATTGACAGGCACAGTGTTAAGTCGCTGTACTGGTTTACATGCATGCATCTCCAACAGCTTGCGAGGATGTGGCTCGTTGGTCTAGTGGTATGATTCAAAATCCACCATACAATGGACACACCCTTCTCTTCCATTTCCTGACAACTGAGAATATCTAAAAGGAAGAAGTCACCGGGTTTATTGGGTAAACTGTCTTGGAAGGAATTTAATTAGCATTAGGAAGGTGG
>JBBPCY010000142.1:6531141-6541243 GCA_037974405.1 Brachyalestes nurse | reverse complement strand
TGACCAAACAACAGTGCACTGATGTCTGAGAGTGTACCTTACACACACACACACACACACACACACACACACACACAAAGAGCATTGTACTGACCACTTAGAGGATGCTTAACAGTGTTTCAGCTCAACTTTACATTTTATTACTATTATTACTGAACTTTCCTTTATTGATGTGCTTTTCTACATGTCTGCAAAATAAAAGTTTCTTGAATCGAAATCGTCTTGGAATATTTGCATGTGCGATTATCTGATGTGTGTCAAAATTATGAAGAATTGCTGAACATTTCTTGAAATATTTAACTCCAAGATTCTTGTAATGTTGAAGTAACAGATACTATAATTTTGTTCTCGTCTAGAAATTAATGTATTATTTTACACTCTATTGACTCTTAAAAAGATTGAAACATTTCTGGGACGTAACATTAAATGTCTTTGGCACACTCTCACTTTGAACCATTTACATCCATGGAAAGGAGGAAGGTCTGTTATTCAAGCCTCTTGGGGATAAAAGGGTATTAAAGTACTGGATGACCTTTATGGACAAAAATGTATACTATATAATGGTGGTTAGACAACCATTAATAGACTGTATTTTAAAGGTATCATATTAAAACAGAGCCTTTTATATGTACTTTTGGCTTGTATGCCACCGTAAAGTACTTTCTGGGAGCAAGACCATAAGAAATGGATCTTGCATCACAAAATAGGTTGGTAGAGTGGAACACAGTTTGGACCAAAAATGTAAAATGCTTAGTATAAGCTATGTTAGAGTTTATTTTAATTCAATGCATTATTTAAATATGAACCTGTAATATAAATATCTTTTATGGGTGAGAGAAATGTAGGAGAACCACCATTGGGTTCCTGAGCTAGACCCTTAACCCCAAATTGCTCCAGAGAGACTGCCCCCCCTGTAGTTAGGGAATGGAAGTTGCTTTGGATCAAAAGTGTCTGCTAAATGCTGTAAATGTATGACTATGTATTGAGTTCCCATCTCACAATTTTGCATAAACATGGGGAAATATAAGCATCTGTTGTTTATAACAACGAAAAAAAACCTTTTTACTTTATTTAACTTTACTGCAATTAAACCAGATTTACATTTGTAGTTCATTGCTTTAATAACCAGGCTGGCTGCTTGCTAAGGAAAACAAATTACGGGCTCGTCCGGGATTTGAACCCGGGACCTCTCGCACCCAAAGCGAGAATCATACCCCTAGACCAACGAGCCAACTGCAAAGCTCACGGACTGGTTTGAGTTTACTTTTGCCGGCCAGTCTGTGCGTCTGTGTTGGCCACGTTGTACACTGAACTTTCCAGTGTTACTTGCCTGTCATCTGGTGACAGATAGTGTCATTACACCATAGGGTAAACTGACAACTTGCTCCAGAAATTCGACTTTTTATCCATTTATGTTTAAGTAGTTTGATTATAATGAACAGTTTTAAAAAATGTATATCTGTAGACAATTATAAAAATAATAGTAAACATGAGAAAGATTTTTGTACATTCTAGAGTTTTTTTCTTTATAGCAACAAGCGTTTTTTTTTACCAAATATTAAACAAATCTGATTCCACAGGGAGATTTTTTATTTAATTATTGTCAATTACAGATACAAATTGATTATTCATGGCTTTGCATAATAACTTCAGGTGGTTCTCTTTAAATGTGTAGGACACAGTCACAGCTCCTCACAGTTTCGTGCAGTTGTTAAAACTCCAAATTCAGAGCTTAAGTACGTAGCTGTATACATTTGTACTTAACTTAAATCAACTTTAACTAGGCTTTAACTGGACTATGTGACGGGACAATGTATTGTTTAAATTATTAATGATTTTCTCATTTCACATTGCCTGAGCATGAATATTGTTATGCAATTTATTCCCAACAGCTGTGGGTAACTACATAGAAAATATGTTGGAATCTCCTCTTCAGTGTCCAGTGCATCAAAACATGTCCCCCCATTTAGCCCCATGGAACTACTAAGTTACTCATACCAAAGATAAGTGTCAGGGAAGAGAGCCCAGTGTCTACTTCACAAGAGAGAGAGGTTGTGAACAAACTCTGAAGTTGGTGTTATCCCAGGTAGTTTCTAATATGATGCTAGGCTGTTATTAGGTGGTTGCTAGGTTGTTGCTATGGTATCGCTGACGGTTTCTAAGATGCTGCTAGGCTGTTACTATTGTATCCCAAGTGGTTCATATCGTGTTGATATTGGAGTTTGCTAAGGTAGCTAAGATAGTGGTAGCTTAGTGGGTAGGATACTTGCCGCTGGACCAAAAGGTCATGGGTTCCAGTCGTTCGAATGTGTGTATGTAGGGTGTACCTATTACTTTGTAGTAACAGTGCATTGGTTAGTCTGAATGTAATATCTATATATTTCTGACTTATCAGTGAGAGAGGTATGCACTGTGATATAATCAGCGGCAGTTTGATTTGAATTTTCCGAAAATGCATTTTCTATGGGAAAATATCGCCAATAACACTGTCTCCAAAAGTCATCAAATCTTGCTGAGAAAAAAAAATGGAGAATAATAATTGGAAAAAGAATAGTATGTTGGCCTTTGATAAGCCAAAATATTTAGTACGAGTTAGTATAATTATTATTTTATATTATGTTAAATGTATGTGTCTGTGTGTGTGTATTTTAATATATATATATATAATACAAAGAAGGTAAAGCATTTCTTCTTTAATTCTATTTTTATGAATGTAGACATAAACATTTAATATTTTACTTATTGTTTTTTTTGTTTTTTGTTCATTTTATTAATCCGTGAAAATAGGATCCACTACACACAAGAGCCGCTAGATGTCACCACAGCAACATTAAAGTGCCAACATGCGTTCCTGCGTTCACAATACGACCCCTATGTGCAACGTGGCAGTAGTTTCTGATGAGTTTGGTGAGAACAAACTTTATCACAGATTTGTTGGTCTAGAGGTATGATTCTCGCTTAGGGTATATGAGGTTTCATGTTCAAATCCTAGACAAACCATAACATGGACAAACTTTAATGGAGCCTATCTCTCATTTGACTAGGGAAAGATAATCTTACAGTAATGAGGCTCAGTACCTGAAGGGTAATTCTCTTGATGGACGATGTTTGCACAAAAGTTGCAGACAAAACAAAGTCAGCTTAATATACTCTTTATAAAAAGACATTTGTGACATATAAATGAAAACAGATGATATATTTATAATATGCACACTGATACAAATCACTGAGAGGAAGTATGCAAAATACACACCATACGTGTAATAATCCGATCTTCATTTTGTTTGGGAACCCAACCCTTTTTACATAGTTATAGATAGCATAGATACAGTGTTAGATCTAGACCTTAAGCTTCACATACTGAGGAGAAAAAAGTATTGCTGCTGAAGCTGATTGCATTAGCTATGGCTGCACAGGAGTCGTATTATAAAAAGACGCCTTTTCCCATTCTGCAGACAAATGCAGAGCATAAAGAACATTGCATATAGTACTTGAATCGTTCACTGTATATATTTGATTCTGTCCTGCCGTTGGGATTGCAGGCACCTGTTGTAGCCATCTGCACCTAAGCACATCTGTCTCACATCGCTGTAAATTTGAATTAATTTGGAAATACAAAAGTCAGGCTACAGGATGCTCCTCACATACCTTGCCTTAAATGCATGACATAAGCTACTACACATCCTGTTATTTGTTTGATATGGTGAGGTGAGCGAAGCACTACAAAAAAGAGTGAAATATTCATTGAAACATTAAAGATGCTGCATGAACTCGTTGTCAGCATACCAAAACAGCCAATTTCAAGATTTAAAGCATGTTAATCAAGTTCCACATTGAGATACAGGGTTTTTCAATACACTAGGCATGTACTGAATTACACTGTAAAGATATAGAAAAAGAGATGCCTGATCGGTGTAGCCCAGATTGTTTATCTTGATAACAGATTCTTTGAGTAAATATTATAAAAGGGAGATCATGTCACGTAACAGAGCATCTCCCCATCATTGCGTCCATCTTCCGCTCTCTCATGTCCATTAGATATGTGTACTTCGGCATCAGCAGTTTAACAGTCAGCTGTCGGAGTTTAGCATATCGAACTGTGAGAGGTTGTCATAGCTTAGTCTTGCTGGGCCCAGTGTAGGGAGTGTGTCAAAACTGACTTAAACTGGTGGAGGCTACTGTTGCGGTGTTGTGTGGCTAACACACACAAACATCCTAACTCCTCTTTAAGCTTAGGCTGCTAACCTGCTTAAAAAAAGCAAGATGGCAGAGCAATTCTCCTCAAAGCATAATGTCACACAGCCCTAGAGATTTGCAGTCACACAAAGGAGTCCTGAGACTGCAAATGCTCCACCTCTCCAGAGTATGTGTAAGTGTGTGAATGTGGGTGCAGATTTTTTTTTCTCCTGCTCTGCTGCCTCTCAGACATTGACGTGGCTCAAGGACAGCAGTGATGTAAAGGTAATTCTTAATTATAGCTATTCCACAGTGTTTCCCAACTTCAGTCCTGCAGAATCCCTGACACAGCGTTGTTTGTTTTCTTAAACCTTAATTATACATTAGCAAATGATTAAGTCTAAAACTAATAACTTGAATAAATATGAATAAGTAGCGAAAGTCTGAGTGTAGTGTATTGTAGTAATGTAGTGCAGTGGGTAATATAGGTTCTCTGTTAGGCATTCTGAAACTATATTGTATTAAGCCACGATTGCTACTTTTAAATTTCACCACAAAAAGGCCTTTAGATTAGTAATTGTTAATGTATGGAATGTATTCAAAATAAATAAATTATGGCTGGTAGATTAATACCAGGTATCCATGTCACTTTGCTTTAAACTGCACTGCTTTCCACATGGGAATCAACTCTGTGTCCAACTCTTACTGCCTCCCTCTCAGCTCTTAAACTTAACTGCTTCAGGGGGGAATATCAGTCCTTTTTTCTCTTTTTCTTTTTAGTTTTAGCATAAGTTTAAATTTTGACAGCAGATGTTTATTGTGACAAAACTAGATGACAGATTTTTGCTGCTGTAGAGAAGAACAGCCTCCACACAAAGCTAGCACAGTGCATGATCTGCTCTGCTACAACTAGGCCATAGTTCAATAAATGATTATTTTAGCTATAGGTTTGATTTGCTATAGTGTGATTTGACTGATTTGATCTCTATGAAGTTCGCCACTCTCTCCCACATGTAAGTGATTAAAACATGGCGGTTCAAGAGGGGTTGTGCTTTGACAGGCATTATACACATTTTTAGTGCAGCCGGTGTAAACCAAAATACTGATCAAAATATAAGCATATGTGCTCTGTCAGATGGACACCTAAAAACACTGTAATACTGGAGTGGGTAAAATGATGGTTGGACCAGCTCTAGAAAAATGCCTTGTGATATATTTAAAAATGCTGGACAGCCTTTGATATAAAATAGTTAAAGACTGGCCTACATTGTTCTGACCCAACTTCCTGACATTCATTGGAATTGTCCACAATTACTCATCTGAATACAAAATAGCATATAGCACATCTGTACTGCAGAGGCCACTATCCCAATAATGACAAACAAATTATAAAACTGTGCCACTCTAGGTGTCTCAAGCTGAATCAGGTGTGTTAGAGCAGAGGAAACTGTCATGAAGCTGGTGGGCCTCCAGGACTGCTGTTGGAAAACACTGATACCCAAGATTCTACAAAAAAAAGAAACTTGCTACATATTTAGGGGAAGGGTAAATCACTCATCTCAGTAATTGTGCTCTGGGTAGTCAGTCTCAAGGAGTTGAGCATGGGTCAAGTTTTTTTCTTTTTTATGGCCACATCTGGCCTTAATCAAGTTTCTGTGGCCCCTCCTGGGCTTTGACAATATTGCACTTCAACTAAAAGTAAACCATTTTTATCCTCCTGACTTCAATGAAGTGATGTATTTTAACCAGGGTTCAAATCCTAATTGTTCCAGTCAAGTGCATGTGACCTTCCATTCATTGACCATGACTCTCAGCCTTCTGACTTAAAGAACTGAGTTGCTGCAGTCTTGCCCTCTGCCCTCAGGTCTCCATTCTCTCTTAAGGCAAAAAGAACTGGGTAAAGAACTACTTGTACTCAGAACAATGAAGCTAATGAGACAATCCCTGTGTGTCAGATCCATAACTTTGCTAGCATGTCACCTGTCAGGCATTAAAGGCTCTGTAATGTTCTGTGCTTTAACTCAATCAATAACAAGCAATAACTTCTCAAAGAGAGACCACCAAGGAAGGAGGAGAAACAGAAGGGTGGGCAAGACTGCAGGGATGGACAAAAAGGGTAATTGTAACGGTCAATAAAGTGGGGAACCAGTTTTCAGCTTGAAAGTGCAAAATATTTAGGTATGAAAACACTACCACAACTACAAACCAAATGTAATCAAGTAACTTTACAAGACACACCACAGAGAGGTGTCCTGATATGATACAATGTATTGTTTTTGCAACTGTGGATGTGTCTCTTAAAGAGTGCTGAATAATGGCGTTGAGTTCTTCAATTGGATGAAATCTTGAGGTGACATTGTCTTAGAAAACAAGGACCAAAGCGTCATAGAAACTGGAAGGAGTGGGGCCTCCCGTAAGTGTGTGCTTGTCAGAAGATCATTCCCAGCAGTCGATCCCAGAGCCAATACATAAAGAAACAGAAAGCATCCTCCAGGTGTGAGGTATGTGTCAGCTTATCACGGATGAGGGAGAGGGCCAAAAATGTGTATATAGAGATATGTTTGTGTGTTGTTAATTCATTGGATCACAAGTGGACAAGGGGTCATAAGGCCACCATTGTGCAGGGGTGTTTGAGTTTGCAGGGCAAGACTCCTCTGTTAAGCTGGTAGAACTCCACCAGGTGGATCAGGTCTGTGAACTTGGTGGAGCCATCATCAAGGCTGAAGAAAATCTGACCGTCCTCTTCATACTGATGACAGCAGTGAGAATGAAAAAGTAGAAAGAGAAGGAGACAAAGACAAAGATAGACTTCATTGAGTGGAGATCGATTTTTATATATTTACTCATTTGTTTTGGCTTTGCTTATTATACACGAAATTATCTGTTTATTACATTTATAATGTTTATAACTGTTTTTTTTTTTACTTACCTAGCTACCTATATTAAACGCTTTCACTGCTATAGGTGCACCAGGTAGGTTTACAATTACTGAATGAACCCTATCTGTGTCTGCATATTATCAGCCACTCTCTACCTTCTCCATCAATGGTAAAAAGCATTACAGCTCAGATTTCAAAACCTTGGCACTTATGCATTGTGGATGATGCCTCCCACCCATCTAATGGGCTTTTCACCAGCCTGCAGTCCAAGCATTTATTGCAACACCAGACTCTGCAACAGCTTCTTTCCAGAAGTGGTAAAATTACTGAATGCACTGCTGCCCCCAAACCTCCCCCTGAATTCACAGACACCTCGGAAAAAAGGTTCCTTCCAATACCTCAGAGTAATCACGCACCCAGTGATCATTCTGATTTTTTCTTTTAAGATTCAACACTGTTTACAGTTTTCTCCATTTGGAGATAATGGCTTCTACTGTGGTTTGCAATGCCTTAAGCTTTGTAACCCTTTCCAGGCTGAAATATCTCTTTTTCAGAATTTCTTTTTACGATGTCAAAGTGAGCTGCATATTTGAAACCTACACGCATTATCCACTTTATTGGACATGCTTACCTTATTGGTACACTTGCTAGGTTTACAGATACAGATTGTAACTCATTCTTTGAAACTGATAATAGCCAATGAAAACAAGTGTACCAAAAAAACTGGCAGCTCAGTGTAGACTGACTTGGAGAACATGAGAGGTACCAACATGTATAAATATGGTCAGACTGGGAGGTTATCATTAAAAACTCACAGGTAAGATCTGGAAGTGTCTGATCTTCTGATGATGGCACAGTGTGAGAACAAAAGCCTTCGGATTGCTCTGACTATCCCGCAGGAGGAACAACCTTTAAACAAAAAACAGGACCCTTAACAAACTGACCTTTCTGGGCATATGTTCTGAGAAGAACACATTGTTTTGTGCGTAATACAAATGTCCTACCCATCCACTTGACCTTGCTGCATGATCATACGGTGAGACTCCTCTCTCACGATGCGGCCATGGAACCACAGTTGTGTCCGGTGGATTACTAGGAACAATAAAAGAAAAGACGTCAGTTTCATTGTTAATATACAAAAAGTCATTGCCTGTACACAGCCTTAGGGTTTACAATTTCTAGGCTTTTGTTCTAACAATATTCTGGCAGTAAGATGACTAGCATATGCTAAGGGCTGTGCCTACCTGAACTTAAAGAGGAGGGATGCAGAGGACTAGGGTTTCCCAATACATTCATTCTCTGACTCCGCTTCTACATAGGGGGAAATCAGTGTATTACATATATGGGGAAAAATACACTGATTGTCTGTGTATGTGTGTATAAAACTCACTCTCCAGGTGTGTCCTTCCTCCATCGCTGCACTCATTGCCTCCTCAGGATTGTCAATCACACGGCCTGTCCTCCCCGAGAAGTCCATAGCAACCAAAGAATTCTCTGACACGCTCCGCTACAAGGAAATATCAATATTATTACAAAATCCTGGAGTGCCTGACATATAGATATATACATTTTTTAGTTCAAAATAATGAAAGTCCACCCAATAATTAGAATAAAACACTTAGTGCCTTTTTTTCATATGTGTAGTTGTTAACGGTGGGCGTTTCAATTCCTCTCATCTCACTATAATGAGCAGCATGGTGGATAAAACCACTGTTCCACACACAGAAGACTGACAGTTCAATACCCCATACAAACCGAAATGTCACCACTATGACGAAAGTTCTTAGGAAGATTACAATGGTCTAGGACTTTCATGCAAATCAATACAGGCATGACTTTATATTTCATGTCCAGCACAAGAAAAAGCCTTTACATATGGTTCATATTTATTTTTTCCACTCTCTGTTTTTGGCAGCAGTATGTACATATTTTTACTCTTCTTGTCATCTTTTTTATCTCAATATATATTTTGATTTAGCAATTTAAAGTAATTACTGATTTTCTTGAGATTTCATCTTGGTATGTTAAAATAACCAGCCATTATGAGTAATTATGAATAGTCAGACTTTCAGTTAATTAGTAAATAAGAATTATTCAGGACAAGACAAAGCACAGAAAAAATAAATGTCAACGTAGTAATTAAAGGTTATGTATCAACTTAAATTTGACATACTGTAGCACCTTCAGCATACCACCACTGGGTCCCTGAGCAAGACCCTTAACCCCAAATTGCGCCAGGGAGACTGTCCCTGTAGTTAGGGAATGGAAGTCACTTTGGATAAAAGCGTCTGCTAAATGCCGTAAATCTAAATGTAAATGTAGCAAGAAACGGTGAAAAAACATTGCATCAATGTTTTTTTCAGTTTGCAGCTTCCATTTTGTTGGGTGGATGTCTCTAAGCAACAACAATCTCCGTTGTGTTAGCAACAAAATGTACTTCTTATGTGGATGCAAAATAGTTAAATGACTGGTTTGTTATCTCCATTAGCCATACAAAAGCATTCATTATGGGTTATTGATATTGGTATCAAATCAATACATTTCAATTCAGCATCCCTTACAAAACAAAACTGCAAAACTAAAGTTGACATTGATCATTTTATATAGCTGTAAAAATATCTTCATAGAGATGTTAAATATTATTTTATAAAATGCCATTGCTGACAGCCAACAAACTGTCTCACACCACACCAGGTGACTATCAACCTAAGCTTCTTGAAGACAACTTGCGTTGCTGTTAATACAGTAACCCTTTGTGGCAGTCAGTCATGCCACATTACTGAAAAGCTCATGACGCAGAAAGGCATGAAGGAATCTACATCTTTGCGCTTCATTAGTGTTAGCAGTGTGCGAGTGAATGTTTGCATGGCAGCCTGCACCACTGTGTGACCAGATGAGCTAATATTTAAAATCAGCTTTGGACGATACAAGGGCAAACTTACGTATGAAGAGAGAATATTTAGCAATCAGGACAGCTTATTGTAGAGCAAAAGCACACAAGCACACACACACACACACACACACACACACACACACACACACACACA
>JBBPCY010000142.1:6496387-6510213 GCA_037974405.1 Brachyalestes nurse | reverse complement strand
TCAAGTGACTCAAGTGACTCACAGACCCGGATCAGTTTAGTGAGTGACTCAGAGGGAGCCGAATCCTAAAAAGGATCAGAGTATTACAGCTCTAATTATGAATCCCTGTCCTAGAGAGCACCACAACGGTGATGTAAGATGGACATCCCTAGTGACAGCTTAGTACATTCATTTCCCTGAGAGTGTCGCCTCAGGTTCCAAAGTCGTAGCCACGTGTGAGCTCCCACTTCATACGTAAAGAACAATTCATAAGTAAAGATAATGAACGAGATAGTAAAAAAACTTTCATTTATAACCTTCACGTAATTAGATCTGATAACTGAAAACACTCTCAGGTCACCTAACTGAAAACTTTGAAAACACCTATTCTCATCCTCAGATGCACTTTACATTTCCCACTACAGCAGGTAGTTTTCAGCTATGTTAAGCACTGAATCAAAGTATTCTTCTCACTAGAGCAGGCTTCAGTGATGTTATAATGGTATTGCACGCAGGCTAATAAAAAGCTGGCTTCACATTTTCCACAGTATGTAACCTCAGCATCTGTCTTCTGTCAGTACTCATGTACGATTCATCCTATACTAACAACATGTAATATTTTTTTGTTGTTCTACATACCTTTACACCACAGCTTGACATATCAGTTCTTAGGAAACATTAATTAACAGTTTTAGCAGATGCTTTTATCCAAAGCGACTTCAATTCCCTAACTACAGGGGGCAGTCTCCCTGGAGCAATTTGGGGTCAAGGGTCTTGCTCAGGGACCCAGTGGTGGTATGCTGATGGTAGGATTTGAACCCATGACCTCTTAGTCTGGAGGCAAGTATCCTACACACTGAGCTACCTCCACCCCACATTCATGCAACTACTATTATGCTTTCCTAAAAGCCTTCAGTTGAAATAACGAGACTTTTAGGACACACTAAAATGCCAATTTTAGTTTATTAGGTAACTATTAACTTTGAATCATCAAGGTAGGTGTATCTAATTGAGTTGCCAGTGAGTGTGCTCTAGCCAAGTGTTGGCTCAGAGGTGGTCTTATGGTGGTCCTTTTGCAGTGATAACTGGGCTGATAAGCAACAGATCTCCAGTGAAATCATACCAATGCCAGTTTGTTGTACATGGTAAAATGGCCACTGAGTGTAGCTACAAGGTAAGTGCACCCAAAACATAGTGACATTTTAAAGATGCTAGTGTATTATTGATGGCAAATTACACAATACCACAAAACCAGGGACTCGATTTATTATCGGTTTTACTACATCTCTTATGAGAGACATGCACTTCATTAATGTTTGCTTTGGAACTCTTGCAGCTCGCTGTCCAATTTTCCAAGTTCTGCATGTCTGTGTGTGTGTTGTGATTACAATGTAGGTCACCTCACATACCTCTATTGTTACCTGCAGCGCATGCACAAGTACACACACCCCACAGGTTATTAACACAGGAAAGATTTATAGCCTTCTGTGTGTGTGTGTGTGTATGTGTGTGTGTGTGTAAGAGATAGAGGGAGAAGAGAGAAAGAAAAAAAGACAAAAAAACAGAGGCAATGACAGAGTACTTGTGTGTTTATGTATCAACTTGTGTATGTACCTCAAGGTGGTATGTGCATGTACACCACTAAATCAAGTGCAAACACACACTCTGACCTGCACACATGCATGTGCACACACACACACACACTCACACACACACACACACACACTCCCAGCTAATAGCATAGCTCACAGATGTAAAGAGTATGTAATTGGAAATCATTACTGCAGGAGCACCAGCTAGAAAACCTCACTGCAATTACAAATCCCTGTGACACATACAGATGACAGCATACACAAAATTACTCCCAAATCGTTTGGTACAAATCTGTAATGAATCAATTAGAGGTAAAACAATACATCATAATATCATAACGCAGCAATACAAAATCATCAAAATGTGCCTTGTGGAAAACAAGTATTCTATTAATAATGATATCTTACACAATTGCATTGTTTAAAAACCATGGCATTCAAATAACTACTACTAATCAAAAACCCACTCCAGCACATCACACACAACACACCTCTCACTTCCCAGTTCTAGCGTCATTAGTACATTATACAAAAAACACAAACAGAAACTCTTAAAAATATCTGTTAGTTACTGCTGGGTTTTTTTAATGATATCTAACTGACATTTATATAACAGTTAAAATCTAGGAGTGAGTAATATTTTTATATTATTAATTTAAAAATTTATATTTATTAATTTCACCTCTAGAGAGCAGTGCATAGTAATGTTTCTCTTTTTAATCTTGTAATGACTGTACCAACGACTCATAGTGAGAGGGTCTTCTGCGATTCCTGATCAGGGTAGCCCGTGTCGTTTTTGTGTGGAGTTTGCATGTTGTCCCAGCGTATTAATGTGTTTCTATAGGGAGATACGGTTTCCTCACACAGTCCAGATATATACATGTCAGATCAATTGGAGATGGTAAATTGTCCCTATGTGTGACTGTGTGTGCGAACGTCTTCGTATGTCTGCCCTGCCCTTGACCTGTTCAAGATGGTTTTCTGTGTTTTGAAATAAAATGCTGGTTAGGATAAGAGGCTTGGATGAATGGATGAATGGATGGTTGGATGGATGGATATTTGCTTACAATTCATAATCAGAACAGGTCTAATTTTCACAGAGTGACCAAATATGATCATGCACCAACCTGGATGATTAGGGGAGCTGCGGCTTGATGACTGCTGGAAGTGAATGAGAGCAGGCGATCCATGAGAGGATGTGTGGTCAACATTGTCCTGCAAGGGAAATTTAGTCACATCAGTATCAGAATCAGATTTTTTCATTAGTCACAATCAAAATGTGCAATGCAATTCTCTTGGTGTGGGTGCCAAACAGGGGTTAAACTGGGTTGTGGCTGTCCAAGGATATTCAACAATGTACGTATTTTTACACTTTTCTCGTTCTTAATTCAAACAATGACTAAAACATGTTTTCTTTGTAGCAGCTCAGTTTAATGGGTTAATGAGTGAATGCAACAGTGAGAGAGAGAAAAAGAGAGAAAGAACCACCTCCCATCATTCACACCCCAGCCCCGTCAACAAAAGATTGCCCTCCCAGTACAGTGTATGTTATGTAAAGTTACATTGTCATTTAAGTTGCATAGTTATACAATCTGTAGTTGCTAAGTGAAATTATTATGTACACTATACTGGACTACTGTGCATATGTGCACAGAGTTGCATTAGAATGCTGTTCTATTAATCTTATGAATGTTACTGAATGCACCGTTTAAATCTAACTGAAAAAAGGTATTTTTTATGAATCTGAAAGACCAAATGCTTTCTACTTGCATGTACACCACACACACAAACACACATACACACACACACACACACTGAGCTCAAACATTTAACACAAGATAGATGACATTAAAAAAAAAATTAAATTAGATAAATAACACACTCACACAAAACGCTCTTAAACACTTTCTAATTTAAAACAGCCCCATGAATCCAAAAACTGGAGAAAGCTAAGCTGAAAAAACAGAAAAATGTAACAAGCCACATTTTCAATTTCCAGTTTTCTAGGAAACCCAAGAACATGGGAAGCAGTTTCCAGGAACTGGTTTCTGCCAGAGGTCTCCCCACTCCTCTTCTCTGGCGTCCAGAAAAAAAAAGGAAAATAAAGAAGAAAAAAAACATCTATAAAACGGAGGAAATTTATAGCTCCAAGAAGAGTGTCTCTAACGCCTTAGCCAGTGGAACGTTAACGTTAGCTCAATAGCTAGGCAACAAAAGCCAAGTCTCCTTTCTTGTGTTTTTATTGCACATCTCTGCTGAATTTATTTGTCAAAAAAGTAGTTGTTTCTTAAGAAATCAATTTAAGGTCTTTAATGGAATTTCACTTCCAAAAAGCCGAGCTTGAGCAAAAACGGGGGCATGTTATTATCTGTAACAGCATTTGGGAATAAGGGCAGAGGAATGTGGGGAGTGTGTAAGTGTGTGTGCGTGTTTAACTGGGGCTCGTTGCAGCCCTCAAGCCATTATGCAAACTTTAACCCTCTCCCCAGCTGATTCTGTTTTGAGGATGGTTCATTTCCTAGAAAGATGAGTCACATGATGCAGGCCAAGACTGTGCTTCTGACAAATGGTAATTAGAAAGCCAAACCATTAAAGACTTGACCTCTGATCTCCAAGCTATCAATCAGGGAAAGACTGCACTTAGCAGTCAAGGGAGAACATGTGCACAGACACACATCCATGCAAACACAGACACATGCATGAATGTCCATAAAGTGTATTAATGTTCTTACTGACACAAAAAAATCTATGATTTTCATCTTAATTTTGGGAGGCAAATACATGATGCTGACCAGATACTAGAAAATGATTTGAGTCTCTTTTAAAGTTTGTAAGTTTAAGTTTTCTATAGACAGACTAATTTACACTTCAAAATGGTACTTTGATGAACATAAACGGAAACACATCTAACAGAACCAAAAGTAGTTCTGCTGTGGCCTCACTCCAGAGAATCTTTTACAGGCGTCTTTATTTTCAAGACAGTACATAAATGCATACATGCAAACATGCACAAAATACACACACAGACACATCTGCAGGAGTTTTAAAGTGTAGTGTGGAGAGAGCCTGCTGAAGAGGCCAAAACACCACAAGAGAAAGAAAAGAGACGTGCCAGAAAAAAAATATGTGAGCCAAGCTAAAAGGCCTGGACCCTTCACTGGGTCAAACACCCTGCATGTGTGCCTGCATGCATGAGACTGTGAGCCTCTATCTGTATGAAATGTGCAGCGTACTGGAGTGCACACTGTACAGAAGCCAGCTCTCTCTCACACGCACACACACTCACACATTCCCTGGATAGTCCTTTATAACATATAACCTGCCGTACTAAGGATTCTTTCCCCTTTTCCTCACATTCCACTTACATAAACACTCACCAACATTCATTAAGTCAATCTGCAACCTTATCTTACTGAACCAAGTCACTGCACAGCTGAAACCAAAAATGTACATTTTATATTTTATGGTAAGCATTATGGTGAGAATCTCTACACAAGTACTGTAAGATCAATTAATTAATCCCCAGTCTTTACAATTCATACACTGAAATTACCCAGCGAATTAATTAATTGTGTCACTTGAGTAGTATGGCAATGTATAGGGCTATCACTATCAAAGATATTAGTAACTGAGTTTTCTAGTGATTATTCTGATTAATAATTCTGTAGTCATTACTAGAACGGCAAATATTAAATTTTACTTCATTTTTATGATATCTGTTAATACAAACACACATGCAATAGTGTGACCCTGCTGGTGCGGGTTTCTTATCACTCCATAGTGTAAACAAAAGTGATTGAAGGGATTACAGTGTGCCTTGTTGAGAATCTGAATAATGCTTAATTAGGGTCTGCTTAGACCATGTATATTATTTAAACAGCAAAGTAATTGCTAAGGTGATTCATTCTTATTTTATTGAGTTGTTTATTATAAAGTAATTTTTTTGTTCTAATGAAGTTGTGTATAGTTTGACATGCACACAAGTGAAGTGTTATGAAGTGTTTCAGGCAATCAGAAGAGAGCTGATTTTCATTTATTTGTCTAAAAAGCACAGTAACAATTAAAAAGAAGTTATATAAATTATGTATAAATTAATTATGACAGTTTAAGGTCCATTAACCCCCTATTTATAACTAGAGGGCAAGGCAAAAAATAAAATACAAAATGTAGAGTATCCCCCTAAATTTGTATTTATTTGTTAAAATGTATTTAGTAAAAAGTGTTAATGAGTGTGTGAATATTTTTTCATTGATCCATTAGTTTTGGTAATTTCTAAAAAATGAATTCCTAAACACTTATACTTGGAATGGCAGAACCACTTAAGTATGTTCTGAAAGAAATGCAAACACCTCACAGAGAATAAAAATACAGCATTGAGAGGGAAAAAGATTGTGAGGTAGAAAGGGGGTGAACGCCTGAGCACAGAGAAGCAGAGCCATGGATAAGACCAGTCAGGCTTCCAGTGTGTGTGTGCTCGCAACGGATGTTTGGGCCGCATTCCCGGCCTGGGATGACTCTGGCATGGTTCCAGTGGCTCTCAGAAACCACCCCCTGCCACCCTATGGAGTTATATAAGCCTGCAGAAAGAGGGCAGCCCCCAGCCTCTGCTGAGTACACCAAAGGCCCAGCCATGTTCATTCCACCGCTACAGCATGGGGGGTATAGGGGCAGGGGAGCAGAAAAAGTGGGGCAGAGGGAACGAGGTGAAAAAAGTTCTGGAAGAGTCAGAGCGATGAAAGGACTGATTTATACCTCTTAGGAAATGCACACAGACATTTCTGCACAGAAAATCAAAGAAATACTCCAGTAATAGTCTCAGCTTCAGACATTCTGCGCACAGTAGTATACAGACGAACTGATGCATATTGTGCACCAAGATGACACCAGACTTGTCACAATAATAACTAGCTATTGTCTGTGTAACATGTAGACAAGTCTTTGTTCTATTGAATCAGTCTGAAGAATAACATTTTTGATCAAGCTAATTTTAAGCTTATCAAGTTCACAGCTTCCTGAGATGCAACAATAATGAATTTTTATGGATGATTCCGATTCTTCACAGCCAAACTGACCAATTTTTATTAGAGGCCTGCACCCTTGTATTGACTATGGGGCCTGAACAAGATCACAGTCAAGGTTCGTCAACCTCTAACCCTTATTACCGCAGCCTTTGAGGTGTTGCAGCAGGCCCCTATTTTCACCAAGCTGGACCTGCACAGCACCTACAACCTAATCCGGATCTACAAAGGTCATAAGTGTAAGGTAGTTTAGTGGGTAGGATACTACCTTCAGCATACCACCACTGGGCAAGACCTTTAACCCCAAAATTGCTCAAGGGAGACTGTCCCCTGTAGTTAGAAAGATGCTTTGGATAAAAGCATCTGCTAAATCACCCCACCTGGGCACTATGAGCATCTGGTGATGTCCTTCGAGTTGATGAATGCGCTCACCATCTTCTGACGCTTCATAAATGAGCTCCTGAGGGAAAAGTGCATGTCTGATGAGTCCTCCAGCTCTTCTTAGAACACCACCTTAATGTCAAACTGGATATCTTCTATGCTTGGCCAGTCACCTTCCTGGTGTCCTAGGGAGGACGGAGCATGGACCCTGCCAAAGCATTGGTGGACACTTCGCTTTGGCTTATGCAATGTTTCCTGGGCTTTGCAAACTTCTTCCAGTATTTTGTTCAGAATTTTGTGCAGAATTTCAGACACACTACTCACCACCCCAACCAAGATATCACCAGGGGACTTCCAGTGGACGGCAAAGGCCCAGGAGGCCTTTGAAGAGCTGAAGCAGCAGCTGAACACTGTTCCCATCCTACAACCCCAAATGTTCTTCAATGTTGAAGTGGAAACCTTCGGCAAAGGAGTTGGGACGGTGGTAACCCAGTGGGCCAGCATGGATGGTAAACTGCACCCATGCATCTACTACCTGCACCAGTTCACACCTGCCAAGTGATGTGCCATAGTTCCTCTTGTCTGTATAATACATTATCCTTAAAATATATATATAAAGGTAAACTCGAGATAGCTACACACAGGAAACTGTTATGATGCGGGAATGCTGGACTGCATCTGCCAGAGATGCGTCACAAGGCACCAGCCAATCAGCAGCAAGGAGAAATTAATAAAGCTCTTGGATTGGCTACTTTCATACCACCTGCCTCTGAGTACAGTGGTATTTCATAATCCCAAGACGTGTTTTCATATACGGTTGCTTTGTGTTGTCTTGACAGTACTTAAAAATGTATAATTATATTTCATATGGAAATTTAGCTGAATTTAAGTCAATATTTGTTATACAATTAGTTAATTATATTTTTCTTAATAATATTGCACTAAAATGTATGAAAATATATATATTGCCACGAAAAAGCAAAGAAAAATTGCAGAGGATATTTGTGGTTTTCGTGAATTTGCAGGGGCTTCCGCAAATAATTATTAGTTCTAAGATAAAATCCATGAACCACTGAGGCAGAAAACTCTGAACCGTGACTTCGCGCGGATACACTGTATTTAACAATGTTAGCATACTGTATTTAACAATATTAGCTGGGGGTGGCTCCTGAAACATGCCTTTTAAGTATGCTCCTTTCTTTGTACCTCATCTTCACCTCTTACCTCCTCCTTACCTTGCATCTTATGTATGTGCAATAAGGTTGAACAAAAAAGTTAGAAAGGTAGAAGAAATGCAAGCAAATGGGACACAGAAAAAGTGACCCAGGAATGTTAGAAATCCCAAGCAGCAGTGGAATTATAGGAGAGGGCTGGTGAAGGGAGTGAGGGATGTCGAGAGAGGGCTGACTGGGCAGCTCCAGTATAAATAGCAGTGACCTCTTCTCTGCGAGTCAGTACTGTCAGTTGTGCAGTGCCATGGTAACTCCACGGCGACAATAGGCATGCAGGTCAGAAGTGTGCTTGTGTGTATGCATATGGCACGTCGACCACAGGCCAAAGAAATGCACTACTTATGATACAGCACTCGAGTTACCTAACTTAGACTCCAAAAACATCTGGACATTTGGGTAAGAGTACAACAGCAGGCCTCTAGTCTGAGCAAAGGAATTTGTAATGGAAAATCTCCATCAAAAACATAAGTCCATGTCTGTAAAAACAGTTTTGACTGAAACAACGCCATGGTTACAAAGTTTGAACTGTGAGTCAGTCCTAAACTGGTGCTGTTGGAGGGCAAATTCAGTGTACCTGGTAGTTGGGGTGGCGGTGAAAGTAGTCTGGGCATCCAGCTACAGCCATGCTCTTCTGAGGCTCCCCAGGCAACCAGTGCAACACTTTCACCTGACCAAGAGCCTGGGTAAGAAAGAGCAAAAGAGAGTAATAATTCAGTTCATGAACTGTAAACATAAATATACTACTACATGCCCCTCTAAAGAACTCCATATTCTCTAGTAGTCTAATAAACATATTTTGCTCTGAATATTTTAGTGGCCGCCAACCGTTACACATATGTTTTTTTGATAATCATGTTATTTATTGAAGGAAAACACGAAGTGACTCTGTGTGAAAAATTAATTTCTCAATCACTCTATCAAACAAATGTTGTTGATAACTGAGATCAATAAGACACACCCAGACTTGATTACTGCCACCCCTATGGAATCATTTAAATTGAGCCTTTCTATCTATGTGAAGTCTGCCGGTCTGAATGAACAGCTCACTATTCTATGGTCAAAATAAGTTCAGGCAGATATAAGAAACAAACTGAGCTGAAATAGTACAGTTTGTCCAAATATTCAAATGGAACTCAGTGAGAGCCATTACCTCCAAATAAAGAAAACTTGTAACTGCGGTGAATCTTCCAAGAAGTGGCTGGGCTATCACAATTTCCAGACACAGGCAGGAAATAATCAAGACAAACATGTAAAGAACTGCAGTCCTTATTCACCTTAATGTCAGAATCAGTGAGAATCCAATTGTAAAGTGTCTGTGCAAAAGAGTATTAACGGCCCAAAAACACCATGATGAAGCACAAAGCCTTTTGGAATAATGAGTCAAAAGTGTGACAGTGTAGGGATGCTTTTCTTCTCCTATTCCTGGGCATATTGCCATAACTGATGATTTCTGCTTTCTACCAGAAAATTCATCAGGGGAATGTCTGGTCAACAGTCCATGATCTGAAGCTTAAGCACAGTTAAGCAGTAAAAACGAATCAGAAGCACGAGAGATAGTCCACATCTGATTGTCTCAAAAGAAGAAAGTTTTAAATTAAGGTTTGAGGGGGCTAGCCAAACCCAACAGACATTCTGCTGCACTTTGAAGGGGATTTATGTCTATAGTAATTACATTGTAATGGCTGAGTAAAAATGTTACAAAGAATTCATAAACTAATATAGGGTTAGGGTTAGGGTTACTGCACACTGTAAAACACTATAAACTACATACATACGGATACCGAATGACTGCACCTTAGGGCCTTAGATAGATGAGTAAATGAGTGAGATGTCTTAATAAAGAATATACTTTAAAGAGGGGAGACAGAGAGAGACAGAGAGAGAGAGAGACAGGAAAGGAGAGAGAGAGTGCAAAATAAATGACCCAAACACAGGCCTAACTGCTCTGCCCTGAAGCAAACCAATACCATGAGTGGCGTGCCAAATTCACTTCAAGAGCTAAAAACAGCACAGACTCGCCCCCTCCACCAACATCCCTCATTATGTCATTCAACACTCTCTCAAAGCTTTTACCAGGACAATCCATTAATAAAGACACAATGGCTCTTATTCATCAAAGCTGTTTACAGTAAATCTGATAGTGAAATGACCTTAACTCTTTCATTTCATATTTCCCTTGCCAGATCAAACTGGCATTTCGTTGCACCTGAAAAGTATATCTTATCAACTTAAAATGACTGGTTTGTGATTGTTTGATCAAAACCATCATAAAAAGTAACCACTGGAATTGATGTAGAACAGAAGGCAGTTCAGTTTCACCCTGAATATTGCCAATATCATTAGCAAATGGAAAAGAGTTGTGAGATATTTTAAGCACATTAGTCCTCCAAATTAAGGCATGTTTCATGTGAATTATGTATATAAAGGGGACATTACATTGCACATTAAATGAAGGTAACTAAAGGAGCGGTGGTTTTGTTCCCATGCCAGTACAGCTGTATTAAGACATGAATTAAAATGCAGTAAATTTAACTTGGTTGCTATGTATATCACCTACCAACATGACGCAGCAGTGTTTTGGGTTGTGCTGAGCACAAAACACCAATGTTCTGTTGGTGAAGGCCAATGAAAGCAAAAGTAGTATTATTGGATCAACATAAAGCAAAGGGAAACTTCCTTGCTCCCTTTTTGAGCCCAAGTACAGTGAAGCAGAGAGTGATGACTATTTAGGATGGAAAAAGAACAGATAAACTCCAGCATTATCAGACACACTAATTAGGTTCTTCTCCCATAGTCAAGACTGCAAGACCTTCTTTACTCTTACGCATACTCACATTTAGCAAATACTACTATTTGCCATCCTCAACAAGTTGAGACTGCATCTGGAGTACAATACAAAGTGTGCATTGAGGTTGACTGTACTGCAAAAACATATAATTCCTCTTATATATCAATTTTAACATCTCTTTCAATGGTCCGCATAAAAGCAATTTGATTCCCAAAAGCACCCCCACCTGTGGATAATGTTCAAAATTCGGAGCATGGCTTTGTAATGACCTGTGGATGCATTGTTCATCATCTACACTGAGAATTAAATATTTTTTCATTTTTTTAAAACTGAATGAGTAATTTTAATATCCCTACCACAATATCCACAGTGACACTTTTCAGACATTTGGTAAGTAAACCCATTTTAAAATGCCTATTTTGCACAGAGTGATTTTTTTAATTGCACAAAATACCACATCTTTCAGTGGTGGTACCTTCAAGGGTTTGTTATCAGTACCTTTAGTTAGAGAACATAATTGTACTTATTTGATATATTTTTAGGTTTTAAGGTTTTATTTTTGTATTTTGTATTTATTTTTCTATTTTCTAATGCATAAGAAATGAAGTGGCACAAATACAGTTTGATTAAAACTCATTTAAAGACCTTAAGGACCATGTTCTACCTTTAAAGGTATATTTATGTTGTTTGCACCTTTTGGAACTAAAATTGATCAGGACAAACTGTGCCAAGTATTATAATGAGGATGGGGAATATGGTTTGTTTTTGCATTTTTGGAATAAATTACATGACAATATGCTTTCCTGAACATATTCTGGAAATCAACAGTACTTACATAGAACTGAATCAGAAGGCATTTATCAATTTATGAGTTAAACAGGATATCTGGTAAATATTTTCAATCAAACTTGAGGGAGAAACATTTTGTCTTTTGAATGATATAGCACACTTCAGTTGTGATTAAAATAACAAAGGAAATGAACAAATCAGGTAAACAAGGTTCATTTTGATTTCAGATTGACCTTAAGTACTTATTAGCTCAATAATTTAGTCACACTGCACTGTGTTTTGAGTTTAATAAGTGTTGTGGTCTTACACAGTGCTTAATCCAGAGCTTTAAAGAACATTCGAGATTGTGTTATGCCTTCAGTTTAGGAAGTGGATAAAATTTTACTCTTGGGATATTGGGACACTAATGCTGCAAACCTACTGTCAAGTTCTACAGGCTTAAAGGAAGTTATCATGCCGTTTCTACGCTACAATGGCACAGCCGGTGTTTACTGGGTGAATAGTTTGTTGCTGTGAGACCCTGAGGCAGACTGATGTTGCAGCTGTTGTTAACACTAAAGATCGAAATTTGGCCTAAAATGCAACACCGTAACATTTTCCTGCCTATGAGCATCTTTCCAATGGACTTTAATAACATAACATTCTTCTCAATGTTTATTGTTAGGAACCCAACAAATTTTTATTTTAAGGATTACAGATGTTCCTAGGAGTTCTTTTTTGGGGTCCTGACACCCAGGAGCCCTCTCCTGCTTTTTCCATTTGCTTACAGCAATTTTCCAGATTACTTGAATAAAACATAAAGTTGACTAAAGCTGTTTTACATATGCACAGAGTTACTACAGGAGTGTAAAGCATGTTGAGTAGTCTGACAGAAAAGTAGCTGTTCAAAGTTACAGCTGGGCCGCTCAATACACAGGCGAGACATGTGGGACACATGTGTAGAATGTTATGATCTCACAATCCACGTGGAAGACCATTTCACAGAAATAGGAACGTCAAGCTTTTGGCGTCTCTGAGTGCACAGCTATTTGTCACTTATGTAAAGCTGTATTACTTCTGCACTTGCCAAATTCATTAGAGCAATTCAATTAGCAAGTTTTCTGAAAACTTTTGAACAAAAATACCATGCTAGTTTTACTATTACATGTGATTTGGGAATGCAAAGACATTTCAGATATGAAAATTACAAAAAGTCATGTCGGTATTTTACACATGCACCAAGGTTCAAACATGACCATTTGATAGAAAGCATATCTCCTTTAACATCTCCCTGTATATCAGTCGATTCATGTTTCCTTCGATGATGCATAATGAGCCCTTGCCATTGGAGAGAAGTTTTATTTTTGTCTCATCCTACCAGACTACATTATACCAAAAAAGTTCCAATCTGTTCCACTAGATGTGTTTCAGATGGGTTGTAGGAACAGAGATGTTTGCAGTGCAGTTCGTTATTTTTTGGTTGTTCCTGCAGCTTTATAGGTCATTCGGAGTTCTATTCAAAGGACTGTTGGATTCTTTCTTACCTTCATTTGTCTGAATTATGAAATAATTTATGGCACACGTTATGGTGGGTGATAAGCAGTGGTTCACTGATTCCATTTGCATTGAATCAGCTGTACTTAAAGTCTTAGTTACAGATCTGTAGATGTTTTTTTGTTGTTTAGTAATTTTGTTGGCCCTGAGAACTTCAGGAAGCTCCTTCACCTTCAGCTTGATTGCACCTAGACTCGCGGGTCGGGTCGGGCCGATATTTCCTGCACTATCCTCGGGCCGGGCCGGGCCGGGCCAGGATCAAGCATTTGGTTTTTTAATCATTACTTAATTAGCCTATTTGGGAGGACAGAGTGTGCTCAGAGCGCTCGGAGTGTCAGTTTACGAATGCATCCGCAGTTGAGAACGTATGTTATAACGGCCCACGTATTAAAAAATTGTCGGGTTTAAATCGGGCTCGGGCCGATAGTCACAGTTAATGTGTCGGGCTGGGCTGGGCTCGGACACAAGGTGCATGGGCTTGGGTAGGGTTGGGTTTCATTTTTTGGGCTCGATC
>JBBPCY010000142.1:6466891-6488828 GCA_037974405.1 Brachyalestes nurse | reverse complement strand
AATTTGCAACACAGTGGGTTCAAATAAATTCCCAGGTTCCAGGAGGATATCCTACATAGGTCATGTTGGCCAAACAGCTGTAAACCAAAGGATGCACTCTTCACTGATTTTCCCATTTCTGAAAGAATTTTGTGTCATGGGCTCATTCTGAGCTTGCAGCATTGTAGTCCTTGCCAAAGGCCCAGCAAAATAGAGTACATTTATATGCCTGAATGAGAAAAGAGACCCTATGGTCTCACAGTCCTCACATCCATGCATGGTTGTGAATTGCGGGACAAGTAATGCATCATTTGGGACAGAGCAAAAATTCTTTTTAAGAGTATGGCTGAATGAGAAAGAGCTAATCAGGAAAACTCGGATACGGAGGGGAATCGCTGGTATCAGATGTGACATTTTTATAGTTATTTTTAAAATAACTCACATATATCACCTGTGACTTTTGTTTGGAATAAAAACCAACATCCTTGTTCTTGCAGTGTTTGAATTACAGTGGGCCCAGATATTCTTGTTCTTGCCTTTTTCTTGAATTTCTTTACTGGGAGCAGCTCTAGTTTGAATGCATGAAAAGCTCTGAACTCAATTAATAATGGCTCACAGTCCTTCCTAAAGTCCTTCTTACTGTTGTGTACTGAAAAAAGCCTTTTTGGTTATTATGATGGAACATATTTTTCAAGTAAAACTTGAACTGGGCTTATTAAGCTACACAGGTGGGTCTGTTCTTTATTACAATATTACTGCATTTAAAATGTAAGGTATTACACTACTATTGCATTGCTTTTTAAGTTACTCTCACCAAAATAACTGGAAGTATGCATTTGGCTCTACATGTAGCTCATGATGCTCAATTAGTTCATTACACAGCCAATGGAAGGTGATGTGGTATCTGACTGAGCTGGGCTTATGGTTAAAAACATCTGACGTTAGATCAGTTGCAGGTTCACTCATCTCTCTGAATACAAGAAGTGAAACATTTTGCCCGAACGTTGCTCCTCTGCAGATCTCGCTGTGATTTTGTCGAATTTGTATGAAGAAAAAAAAAACATCTCTTCATTCCGGGTTAAAAATGTGTTATTTGTACCCAGTAAAATATTTTTAAAAATTCTGTAATGTCTTACATTACTGCGTTACAGCAAAAAGCAATGCGCTACAGTAATTCATTACTTTTGTAACGCGTTACTCCCAACACTGCTGAGGCAGCTCAGATTTTTCAATGTCTATAAGAAAATGCTGACTATGTTCTATCACTCTGTGCTAGAGAGTGGTGTGTTCTTTGCAGCTGTGTGCTGAGGCAGTGGGGTGAACACAGCTGATGCCAACAGGCTGAACAAGCTGATTAAAAAGGCTGCTTCTGTCCTGGGTGTCAGACTGGAGAACCTAGCGGAGGTGCTGAGAGGAGAATGCTGAAAAAGCTCAGTATCATGGATAACCCCTCTCACCCCATGCACGCCTCCATGATGCAAAAGACTCAGCAAAAGACTCATCGCTTCTTAATGTAGAACCGAACACCAAAGGAAATTCTTTCTACTTGTGCCAATGAGACTGTATAACTATTCCTCGTTCTGTAGGTGATCGTTTTCAGCATTTATGTCACTAGGTTCTCATTTGGATTGTGCAATATTACTCATCTGCTTTTATTCACTCATCTGTATGTTATTGCATGTTTGTTTCATCCCCTCATCACATGCTGCTATCTCATTTTATGTCACTTTTCATAGCTACTTGCACTAATAATCTGTCATTTTATTATCTGTTATTTGTTATCTGTTACTGTTATAGTTATTTGTGACTTTGTTAGAGTTATTTTGTTATAAGATCAGTCTTTATTAGTCCCACATGTGAGTTATTCTGTTTGCACTATTACTATTCCTCTTTTTAAATTCTTTATTGTCTTATCTTTATTCCCCTTGTTGCATTGAGGATATTTATTACAAAATAATTTCTCTTGGGATAAATAAAGTTATTTCATAATTTTTTATATTATCTAATCATGCACCTCGCTATGCTATAATGAGTTATGAACAGAGAAGTATGGTGTGTTTGACAACCAGAAGGTCACAAGTTCCCAACACAAAATGATTGCACCCCTGACCTAGGCCTTTAAACCACTGAGGATGAGCTTAGCGAGACATTCACAAAAAATGTTATTCAATCAATAAAGTATAATGTTCATTTCAGTTCCCCCAGTCTAGACCAAAGAACAAATGCATTTATTGTGAACGCAAAGAAGGCAAAAGTAATACAGGTAAAAAATCAGGATTTTGTCTGGGACAGTCTAGATCAGAGGTCACCAACCTTTTTGAAACTGAGAGCTACTTCACGGTACCGAGTCATACGAAGGGCTACCAGCTTGATACACTAGAACAGAGTTTACCAAACTTATCTAAACTTCACGTATAACAAACATGTTTTAAATGCTTTTCTTTAGATATTGTCATTTTAAAATCTATATAAATACAAATGTGATTAAAGAGGAATAGCAACAGGATCAAACTAAATGTTAGATGCTGCTCACTGGTAAGTTGTGCTATTTTTAGAACAGGTCTGAGGGCTACTCATGTGGTCTTTGGGGACACACTGGTGCCCAATGGCACCATGTTGGTGACCCCTGATCTATATCCTATCAATGATCATTCTTATTTTTTATTTTTTTTGTCCTGAGATATTCTAGAGCAATAGGACATGCAACTATGTGGCTTTGCATGACATGAAGTTATGTGAAAACGATTTAGTGCCTTTTATAGAAAAAAATGTATAATGTATTTTGCACATATGAAAATAGATCTGCAGAGAGCAGAACAAATGTTCATTACCATTCTTTGGCTCCTATTTTAATGATACTTCAAATAAGGTGACACCAACTTACTCAAAAATAAGTTGTCAAGTCTGAACACACCCACTTATTAATTAGTTAATTAGATGGATCAGGTTTGATGTCCAACTTGTGCGCTAGGGGGCTCCAGAACCTGGGTTAGGGACCTGTGACCTAACGTAGCTGTGGACAAACTGCCTGAGCACTTATCATCAATTAGCTATGACAAACAGTATCTTTCCATTTTTATTTAAATAGCTATTAAAGACAAAGAAAAGTCTATAATTTAATGTGGTTGTCCTAGTTAAGGATCAGTTCAGATAAGTACTATAAATCATATTCCATTTTTAGTCACTTATCTAAATAGGCCACTGGTAGCCTTGTGGCAAGAGTGTCATGACAGGTACTACTGTTGTACTCAATAAATATCAGCTCTTTGTATTTTTTGGTGCAGGTGATGTTTCAGACTTCATTCATAAAAATTGTTGATTGTTTATTGTTGAATTTAGAAACATTACCTGTTTTCAGTTCTTTGCTGTAAGTGCCACTTTTCATATTTGGAAACTTTGCATTGTAGTGTCTATACTGCTGTGAACAGATTTTTTAAAAGCATGTTTTGGCATGATGAGGAAACTTATATGGGCTATTCTCCTGTATAATCTGTTGATTTAATAAGTATTTGCTGTTAAAAATCTAAATACTGGGAGTAAAATAGTTATTTTATCTAATTTGTCAACTATAAGTGCATTAAACAACTGCTAAGTTTAGTTTTGTCTCTGTCGGTAAATGTGAAGACCATTTTTTGCAATAATAACAAACATATGATACATGTATACAAACATACATAAAATGTTGGACAAAGGACATAAAATGTTTTAACACAAAAAATGTTTTCTGTGATGGAAACCAAATTTTCAAGGAAATATGTGTAACCTCAGTGGTACAATTAAAAACAGTAAACTGTAAACTTTCTTTTATTACCTCTTAAAAAATACCACTAACATTTGCTGGTGTGAAGTCATTTGTCATGTTTTATAAAGCACCCTCCTACTTTAAACATTTTATATTTATTATTGTGGCTAATTAGCATCTGTTGGTTAACATTAGCTAACTTGGCCCCTTACAGTCAAATGTAAACATACCACTCAGTGTGAACAATGTGAAATTCTTTCTCTGTATTTAACCAAGTGAAGCAATGAGCAGATCTCAGGCAGCAGAGTGTGGGGACAGTATTGTGCGCCAGGGTACCTCAGTGGTGCCACTAGCAGTCCTAGGATTTAAACCCACAGCTACTTAAACACATTTCATGTCTAGTATAAGGGCAAAAACAGTTCTGAAAACTGAACCACTGAATAAGGTAGCTAAAATTGCAGGAACATTGACAGCTCATTAAAAAAAATTGAAAAGTTTAAATCGTACAGTGGCTTGTTGCTAATATGAGAGAAGATTTTTTTTCTTACCTACATTCAAAGCTAATCTTTGATTAGTTAAAAAACTGCAGTATACTAATGCTCTCTTTCTCATGGTGATGGTACAGTTTTCTGACTGGAGCACTCTATGTTTAATCTGATTATGTTTAATCTCCTGTTTCAACAGATAGCCCTTTTACATCCCCAGCCTTTTTAATATTCTTCTTAGGCAGTTCATCATTCTGTTGCCACTTATCCTTTTCAAACAAATGCTTGTGAAAGTAAAGAGAGCCATCTGCTGGTGTAATATGAAAACCCTGCTCAAAAACAGTGAAATGGAAATTCCCATTCCACTTCAAGGATCCACATCATGGAGAAACAACAGTTTTTACTGTCTACCTTTTTCTATTCCAGCATGACTGTGTGAAAGTGCACAAAGTAAGCTCCATAAGGGCATGATTGGATGAGTTCAGTCTAGAAGAACTTGACTGGTTGCCCAGAGTCCTGACCTCAACCCCATCCAGCACCTTTGGGATGAACTGGAGCGGAGATTGTGAGCCAGGCCTTCTCATCCAACCTCAGTCCCTGGCCTTATAAATGTTCTACAGAATAAATGAGCATAAATTCCCACAGAAACTCCAAAATCTTGTGGAAAGACTTCCAAGAAAAGTGGAAGCTGTTATAGCCGCAAAAGGGGGACCAACTCCATATTAAAGTCTACGTATTTGAATGCAGTGTCATTAATGTCCCTGTCGGTGTAATTGTCAGTCCCAATACTAGTCCATATGGTGTAGCATAGAAGGAAATTAATTAAACTACAAAAAAACTACCATTGATAGTAAATAGAAACTAGACACATCCTTGCTGTTGTTACACTAAAAGTTACTGGGAATGCATGAGAGTATGGTTAAAATTCCATACACTTCACTGCCTATACATCTCTATACATCTGTCTAAACAGTTTTCATATATGCATTCATTTAACGTGGTCTAGGGCAGTGGTTTTCAAACTTTTTTTTCTGCACAATGGGGCTGACCTTACCTGCTTCGAGCAGCCTGTCTATGCACTGATGATTCATTTCAATTGCATGTGGTGAGTTGGAGGCCAATCCGGAACGGATTTTCAATGGTATGTGTATTCTCCTATCGATTAAGTGGATTGGATTCTTCGTGAAAGATTCAAGATTCAACAGCACTGGGTGATCTAATATTTGATGTTAAATGTGGGGGTGTCCAAACGAATAATTATAAAATGTGAAAGGAACATGTCCTCTTCAGATTGAATGGTGGTGACGCCCATGGACTCCTGGTATAGATGTGTACAAAGCCTTAAGGTCAAACTCTAATAATACCACACTGGCTGACTTGTTTTGTCTGTTTTAGAACTTTTTGAATTGTTTCACTAAAACGTTTTTGGATTCAGAGTAAATGTTTCAGACTATTCAGACTATGTAAAAGTAAAAATATAAACGATATAAATACCAGCACAAAAACACTCCCAGGCACGAAACAGCATATAATATTTCAGCACTGCTGATAGTTCAAAACACTGTTCAGCTCCAGTTCCAGGACTTTCTTTGTCTTGAGTACAGCCTTGATGCCAGAAGGGACTAGTCTGAACCGTTTAGCCTCCAGCCTTGCAGAATCATCCCCAACCCAGAGAAGCTGCTGTTTATCATTTGGCCCACAAGATGTCACTAATGTGTAATGGTGTAAAACGCTTGTGGCAATAAATCAGATGCCAGAACTTCAAAAAGGTTATACCGTTTTTTTTTATTTTATCACTACATTTTTGTTTGCTAATTTTATGCCTAGTTGGCACATAATCTATTGGCAGATGTGTGGTTTCTAAATAACAACCGAACATCTGCCAATAGATTTTGTTGATTCTGAGGTGTAACTAAACCTCACAATCAGCAAAGGTTTCTGAGGTTTAGTTAAACCCCATGGTGTGCAGTGGTCTGCTTCTCGGCCGAGAAAGACAGGCCGATGGCCGTGCACTGGATGGCCATTCTAAACTTATCCAGAATGCACAGATTGCCAGTCCGCCCCTGTGTCTCACTCAGTTTTAAACTTTAAACCTCAGCTAAGCTACAATGAAACTGTCCACATGTGTAAATTGTACTTAATTAAAATCTAAATGAATTAAAATTTACGTTTTGAGACAAAAATAAATCTGTGGTGAGTGAAATAAATACTTAATGCTAGAGATGCACCGAAATGATTTCTTTGGACCGAAACTGAAAACCAAAAGAAATTATTATTATTCAATTAAAATAAATCTGTTACAAAACTATAAAAATAGTTATTTAGCATTCATACAATGCACAATATAAAATAAAAATTGAAATAAAATAATTTACTTGGCCTCACTAATGATTAGCGTAAAAGCAAAAAATTATACGATTAAATATCTTCTCTCATTAACTACGCAATTTTAATATTGTGAAGGAAGTGCATGAACAAAGTGCATTCAGAGCAAGTGTTGTAAAAACTGCTGAAAGATAGAACGACATTCTCTGTAGGCCTATAACAAAATAGTGTATTAAAACAAAGACTGGCATAGCCCATATAATAACAGTAATCGCTGGAAAACTTTCTTGCCTTTTCAAAATTTGCATGCCGATCGGGATGTTTTGCGGTGGAGCCTGTTGCTGGGAGATGTAGTTTTTCAGTATGTGTGGCAGTGCGGGGGAAGTTTTTCTTTCCATGGCTGCTCCGTTCGTGAGTGCTTTTTGCCACTCGAATGCTCTTTTTAAAGAAAAAAGAAAAAGCTCCCTTTCTGAGGGAGGAAAGCACAGACCTAGCTCCCCGTATCGTCTCATTTTTGGAGCTGCTCAGTTGCCAAACAAACAACGCCTGGTTAGCAGCGGCTAAAACCAAGGCCAGACGGCAACGCGGTTGTTGATGACGTCATCACTGTTTCGGTCGCGTAAAAAAAAAGATTGCTTTTTTTGCCATTTTAGGCCGAAAATGTTCGGTGGCCGAATATTCGGTGCATCCCTGCTTAATACTGTTTACACACAATCAAGTGTGTAAAAAAGCAGAGAACAGAGAACAAAGCTCACGTAGCTAGAAGGGAAACTGGCCAACATGCTCTAGGGAAAAATAGAAGAACCCCCGACGAAGCTGAATGTTTTAGCCTGGACATCAGAGTGAAAAAATAAAATACAAGAAAAATGTTGCATGTGAGTTTAATACACTACATATGATAATCTGTGGTATATTGTGGAATTCTATGGTATTGCTTAAGGGTTGCTCCAGGTAGTAGCTAGGGATTTTGCTACGCCATTTCTATGGTATTCCAGGTGGTCTCTATAAGCATAAGTCTGCATGGAATGTGTATGAGTGTCAATGAGTAATGTGTCAATTGTGACATAATTTTTGGTTAATTAGATATGAATTTTCTGAGCATTCCACCATTCATTTTTATCATGAAAAAAAATGCCCCAGAAGCAGCTCTCATGCGGCAGGTCCATTTTTTATGTAAGTCATGACCAAAGTACGTTAAAACCTGTAAAAAATAAAAAAATGTATGTGTGTGTGCTTTATTTTTACTATACATATTTACTGTATCGTGGGGTTTATCAAAGACCCCTGTAAGAATAAGCCCCTGCCTGTTAGTTCAGCGAATCGACAGGCTCTGCTGCTGTGTCTCAGTCTGTGTCGAACTCCTCAGCAGCAGGGGGCAGTGTGAGGGTCTCTGTGCCGTTCGAACTGAGGACACGTCTGCAAACCCTTGAAATCAAGTGCGCATGCGTGGCACAACCTTCACTCGTTCAGGACGAGGACCAGGGAGAAGGTGATTGAAGTGTCTGTTTTCTTTTTTATGCAGCGATGTAGAATATTGACTCATTTAATGTTATATTGCAAGCTATATGCTTTTTGAATGCTCTGTTCGACAGCAGTGCGCCAGGCTTCGTTTGTAACGGTTGTTTTCAAAGTTAACCCGGTTCATTCATGCAGTGCCAGGCTGAAGTACACGTAAGAGCTCCCGGCTGTGTTCGTGTTTAGTGTGTCTCTCAGGCTAAACATTTAGTATCTGTTGATGGTACTGTTAAATGAGAGACCTTACGCTTCAAGCATATTTTTGTGTGATTAGTAAATTCTTTTTATTAAACTAAAGTTAATTAACGTCTTGTCCGTAGACGTGGTACCATCAGAGAGCTGCTCGGTTTAACATGCTTAGCTTCATTTCTGCAGAGAGAAAGAAACGGTAACGTTACCTAAATGCGACTTTAAGTAGCTTTAGATGTTCAGATTTGTAGTGTTACAGTTAATGGTTCATTTCAGTTATTGTGTTGTGTGTTTGTGTGTGTGTGTATCTCTTTCTTCGCTAGCTAGCTAGCTAGCGCATAAAACCAATGGGCTAGAAGTGTCTCTTGTATTAGTATGAGCTCTTAATACTTGTTTTTGTGCTCTAGTAGGTTAAGTCTGACATGAGTGTGTGCTGCGTCTAGTCTGGCAGTGTGGTCAAAGCTAGTATATCATTCAGTCTCAGGATCTAAAGCAGTCATCCAGACGTCATGTTGATATAGTACAGTAGTGGAACATCTGGGGGTTTAGGTTTAAACACGATCTCACTTCAGATGTCTTATTTCCGTCACCAAAGTCACTCAATTCTGACTCCGTAATTTCTCATCGGACTACCACAGATGATTTTGTAAACATTTTAATATTATAAATATGTGAAAATACTGAAATATGTCGAACTGTCTCATTTTTGTTACTAAAATAACATACTGATTCTAAACAAAAAGTACTATTTTTTTTAATCCTCCCACAGATGAATACTCTGTACTTATTTGCTCTTGCTGCTGTGCTCGGCCTGGTGGCTGGAGAGGAAGGGGCTCGCCTGCTAGCTTCCAAATCCCTTCTGAACCGCTATGCTGTAGAGGGCAGAGATCTAACCCTGCAGTACAACATCTACAATGTGGGCACAAGGTACCGCTTGTCACATCCTTAGGATAATTCTGTACATGGCCATGTTATGGTCATATAAGCAGCGCTTATGTATGTTGTTTTGACATAACTTATCATGTCAAAAGCATTATAATCTGTTAGCTAATTTGTACATGTATTTGATATAGGAGATGCATTCACTGTGGAACTCGAGCTTCGCCATTTTTGTCTCTCTGTATACTTGTTTATGGTTGAGATGACAGTAAAGTTCACTTTGACTTTTGACTAGTTGTGGTTAAACATGTGTAACTGTTTTTTTTGCCCCGCCATCCCCAGTGCTGCACTTGAAGTGGAGCTCTCTGATGACTCCTTCCCTCCTGAGGATTTTGGAATTGTCTCTGGAATGCTGAATGTTAAATGGGACCGCATTGCCCCGTATCCTTTCTTATCAAGAATCTGCCAAAGAACACTACTACTCTACTACTTTTTCACCATTTCTTTCAGTTAACTGAAAGCTGCTTGAATGTGTATTTATTGTAGAAGACATTGCATACTTCTGAGTTAATGTAATACATTTGCCTTTTTAAATGAAGGTGTATGTCCAGGCACTTCTGTTCTTTGAAAATCAATATCACAGTTCTTTGACTTTTTTTAGTCAGCTGATGAGATAATGACACCTTGTTTGTTATCTTGAACATATCACTATCCTTTGATGGTAGTTAGTGAGTTCTCTATTGGATTGGATTGGATTAGAAAACTGTATTAGGTCCATTGGCGATGGGTCATGTTCCCTAACTTCTCTCCCACTAGTGCCAGTAACGTCTCTCATACTGTAGTGCTGCGTCCCCTGAAAGCTGGCTACTTCAACTTCACTTCAGCCACTGTCAGCTACCTGGCCCAAGAGGGAGGGCAGGTTGTGGTGAGTACTTCTTCTTTAATACAAATTATTGCTTAGCAAATCCTAACAAGATCTCCAAAATAGGAAGAAAAAAAAGTAACTCATAATTTTTTCTACCCTCAAGTAATGTCGGACTATTGGTGGCCTATTAAAACAGTGTAAAGGATATTTTTCTAATTATGTAATGACAAATTAATAACATCATAGTAGTCATAGTTTTCAAATATTAGTCCATGATGTAAACATAATCTTGTTCAGTGCTAGAGATGAACATTCTGCTCTCATTTTCTCAGGTTGGCTACACCAGTGCTCCTGGTCAGGGAGGTATTCTGGCCCAGAGGGAGTTTGACAGACGTTTCTCCCCCCATTATGTAAGTGACTCACATTAGTTTGTAAGAAACTACACAACAAATCTATTTGGTAACTCTTATGGTCATTTTGGTCAGGAGCGGTTCCATCCAAACATTGAATTCACTCCACATATCAAATGAATACATTGATAATCCACTCAAAATACCTTTGTGGATAATTTAATTTCATTAGCAATATCATTGATCAAAGTATTTGAATTGAAGTATATGTTTATTGTGAATCACAACACATTTCCCCTCATACTGTGACTTATTGTGAAATGTGGTGTTTCATTTTTTGAGGTGGGCAAAAGTCAATACGCCTAACATGACCAGGGACGTAAACCAGCAAGGTGGAGGAAATTTTTTTTCAGGCTGACCTTAAGGGTTAAGAGTATTAAAACAAGTAATAGTTTTGTATGGTTTAGTGAAATCAGGGGCCATGACACTGAATGTTAAAGCTCCATTTTCAATTCAAGTTGACTTAAAAATGTAATGGCCCTCAACCTTTTACTTCACGTTGACTTTTCCTTCATTAGAAAGTTACACCTGTTGCAAGAAACACATTTCGGATAAAGAATGAGTCTCAGTTTTGTGTCTGTTTCCACAGCTGGACTGGGCTGCGTTTGGTGTGATGACTTTGCCCTCCATCGGCATCCCTCTGCTCCTCTGGTACTCCAGCAAGAGGAAATACGATTCACCCAAGAGCAAGAAGAACTAAACGGGAAATGAGTGACAAATATGTGTGTTTGAGTTAAAACGGGTTGTGGGGTTGAAGAACTTGGAGGGGTTGTTTTGGAGGGAGCAATTTTCAGTAATTTATTACCCATATTGGGGTAAAGCAGACATGAAAGTTTTGGGCATGTCTGATAAGATGCTTTTTTTTCCCCTTCTGTCTTTTTTGAGTGAGGGAACAGTGGACTGATGTGTTGTGGATTGGATTAGTTTGGCAGTGTTAATGACTGACCACTGCAGCCAATCCAGGCTGCCACCAACGGTTTGTCTATACAGTTCTGTTTTTTTTTGTTGTAATTAAGTGTTGAAAGACAAAATGAGTCTGGAGAACTTTTTCATCAACATTCTTGGTGGTCTGAGATCACCAGTAAAAATAAACAAGTGGATTTTACAACAAAACGCTCATTTTCTTTTCTAATGTCATTTTCTGATGTATTGAGGTGTTTCAAGTAATCGTTCAGTGATTGGTTCCTCATTTATTCTTCATCCTGGTCTAAAAGTCTTAAGACATGTAGAGGTGTTGACTAATGGTGAGAGCTGGTGGGATTTGGACGTGCTCTGGCAGGATCATTGCTGTTGACTGCAATTCACTAGTAACTATCACTAGCTGTGAAAGCGGCTACAAAATATATTTCATTGAACACAATTAGAAGTACTCTGAATGTAATATTTATACATGTTTAAATATGAAAACCGTTTGTTTTTTATGTTAGATAAGTTGGATTTGAGGTGCTGGGGAAAAACTCAAACAGGCTCATAAATAGTTCTGACCCGGAAACCCTGACCTGGTGTAGACTCCTTATATTATGCTTGTATCTCTCTCACTCACTCACACTCTCTCTCTACTGATCTGTTAGTGATGAGTCTCATTGGCTCTGGGTAGATTTTTATCATGATACAGATCTCATGAAAGGGAACACTCAAGTTTGGGTGAAACTGACAAACAGAACGATGGGGTACAAAAGTAACATCAAGTTGACGTTAATGTTTAGTTGAATGTTTATTTTGATAACATTTAATTCCTAATGTTACATATCCTTAATGCTGCTGCTGGGATCATTGGTATAGAACATTTATATGATTGGTCAGGATGTGTGAGCAGTATGTCTCACCCAAAACTGAAATGAAATCTCTTCCACTGTACTATATACAATGCTAAAATACTAAAAAGCTTAAAATGCTTCATACACAGAATATGTTTATCCACCCTCAGCGGCGTTGGGAGTTCTGGTATATGATCTTAACGTTTAGGGTTAGGAGGTGGCAGAGGGGGTCTGGAGTTAGGTGCTCTCTCTGGGATCTGCTCATATATAGAGAATTCTGAGTTCACAGTCTGCGGAGGCTCTGCATGGTTACCAAAATTCTGAGAAAGAAATAGAAAGTGAATATATTTAACCATTTGGCAATGTCTGGCACTGATCTTCCAAAAAAATTGTTAAACTTCACAGTAAAATGGTTTATGAACACAGAAATGACTCCAATTTCAAAAAGCATAGAGAACTCCTTACTGTTGAAAGTTAAATTAAGTGACAATAATTGTCAAACATTATTATAAAACCTTTTTTATTTTAAGGGATTCTATATTTTAATGTACTGTAATGGGTTAAAAGTTCGATCTCTCTCATATTTTCTGTCAGACTGTGCTAATTAGCCACAAATTAAATGGATATTTTTCATGACCTTTTTTAACCAGGTTTACAAATGAACTATAGCTCCTAGTGGAGCTGGCTGTATGTGTTTGAAATTTAAACTCCATCATACCTGGCCACTGCTGTCAGGCCGGAAGGCTGCGTGTCTAGGGGGTGGTCTGAAGGGCAAGCCTGGGGTGAGCCTTGAGGATGAAGGGGGAAAGTTAACTGTGGAGGAAGCCCTGATTGGAGGAGGAGCTGGTGCATTCATCAGGTCATCTCTGGTGCCTTTAATGTTGACCTCTGAGTAAAGGTGACTACCAGAAAGGTCTCCTAGAGAGATGACACACATTAGTTTGTTTGAACAAAAGTTAAAATTAGCTGCAATAATGTCACAATATGTACAGATTGAACATAACTGCCTAAACTCAAATAGTATAACTTAAATGTTTGGGCCATTGCTGAAAAGTAATGTGGCCCCTTATAGCCACACGTGAACACACCACAGAGTGTGAACAGTGGGAAATTCTTTCTCTGCGTTTAACCCTTTCACCAAGTGAAGCAGGGGGCTGCCACTAATGAGGAGCGGTCAGGGAGTAGCGTGTGGGGATGGCACCTTACTCAAAGGTACATTAGTGATACTCAAGCAGTGGTGGGATTCAAACCCACAACTTTCTGACTGCAGGGTCAACCCCCTGACCACTTGGCCACCAGCTGCCCTGGTGCAAAACCTTTTCTTGGTCTAGATTTTTTTCTTGGTGGCAGATGAAAAAGATATAGGCTGCCAGGGTTGCTGGCATCTTGTAATAAAAGGTTTACCCAATTTTAGTCATTTCCGATTCCTACCCACTAGCTCAGGTAAAGCCTATTAATCACTATGATCAACTGTGTTTAATATGACCTGTGACATTAGTGATATAAAGGTAAATGTTTAGGTTGTCCTATTTTTACTATTTCAGTTCAGCTCCTGTTTCCAACCAATTTAAAACCTTCTACATTTCACCTGCATCCATTGCTATTTCTCTGCGCCTCCCCGTCGCGTAGGGGTCAATCTCCTCATTGCAGGTGCGTGTGTGCGGGGTCTCCTCATACGTGTGCAGAGGCTCTAGTTCCCAATATTTCTGTTCTGCTATGCTTGCAGCGCTGGGGAAAGAACCAATGGATGCTGCTGCCCCTAGTAAGCTGGGGTCGGGGTCAGGGTCGGTGAAGGAGGGATTTCGCTGAATGGCCCGGGGTGGTTTGTTGACTCGAGCGTAGGGAGCATCTGTAGGCTGGGCCAGGTCTCCTGCATTGCTCACAGAAAGCTCTTGTTTGTCAATCTGCAAACATGGTGGATGTATAAATAATTATAAAAAGAGAATAATTATGAATGTACGCTACATTATTTAGCAGACACATTTTACCCAAAGCCACTCCTATTCTTTAACTACAGGGGGCAGACTCCCTAGAGCAACTTGGGGTTAAGGGTCTTGCTCAGGAACCCAGTGGTGGTATCCTGAAGGTAGGATTTGAACACACAGACACACACATATATACTGTATGTGTGTGTATATATATATATATGTGTGTGTGTATGTATATATATGTGTGTATGTTTTTTACTTCTCCTTTAAAGCTGCTATTCTGCAGAACGAGCTACAATATATGGAAGTAAGCAGGAAAAACAGCTCGTTATGAATTCACAGTTTTTTTTATGTTACAAAACTGTTCCATTTACATATTTCCACCTTTCTTAGACTACAGGCATGTGCATAAAACTGCACAAACGATAAGTGAAACTTGGCGAAATATTAACAGACATAAAAGGATACAGGATGTGGATAGAACATAAAGAATATCATTGCTGGCTTCCATAAGCACATATATATAAGCTCTGTTAAATACATTCGTCATTGCAAGCAAAAGAGTCTGGGATATAGTTGAGAAGAGATACCATTTAAGCTGCCAACAGCACAGGATACCTGCTGGTAATCTGTTTATAATATATTTTTACCATGAGCATTTAAGGAATACTTGGTTACATCGTTGTGGATATTAACTAATAGTTCTATTTAAGTTACTTTTTTACCTCTTGGGTGGGACGCATTGTGTCAGAGACTCTCAGGCACTCAGAGAGAGAATGAGACTTCTTCAGGACCTTCCTCACCACGGCGTACTGCGCAGAATCAGAGGCAACAACAGCAACTTGACTTGCAGAGCCAGTAGCAGGACACACTAGGACAGACTGTTTGGGACCTTCTGCCATCTGCCCGCGTTCATCTGATCTTCCAACTTCACTCGCCACTCCCAGCTTTGCGAGCTCATCAGTGCTGCTGGACTGGTAGAGGGGAATATTGTAAAAAGCGTTCAGTTCCTAAACAAATACAGATGCCATTTCTATGACTGTGAGAACTGTGGTATGTACTTGTTTTAATCAAAATAAGAAGATTCGAAACATTGGTAGCTGTTCAGTTTTGTGACAACCTTGAATATAAATATATTTTGAAACATTGTATTTTATAGTTTCTTTCTTCTAAATTTGTGCGGTTTACAAAACAGGGACCATTTTCCAACATCTCTTTATTCCTTAATTAAACAAACTATTTATGTTACTTTAAAGACTGATATATGTGTATAACCTCTGTTCAAATGTGCCTCTGTCAAAAACAGTCTGGGCTGAAACACTCCTCATAACTTCAGCCTGAATGGACAGAGGTTTTTATAATGTCACAAAATTAGTTCATTTAAAATAAACGATTTTAGCAGGTTAGGTTTTACTTACAATACGCCAATTTCACATCAGACTCATTTATTTTACAAAAATGCAAGGAAATGTATGAACTTTCCATGATATGGGTCCTTTAATAGTCAGGAGATAATCATGACAAGTCGGTATTTGCTGCAGATGTAATTAGTAGCCTCTATTCTGGAGAAACAAGCTACAATTAGTGCTGTCAAGCGATTAAATTTTTTTTATCTAATTAATTACATGGTGTGGCGATTAATTAATCTAATGAATCACATTTAATCGTACATACATACAGACGTTACAAAAAGCAGTTTTGTTTTACCATTTATTATTGAATACAAGCCTATAACTTAGGTTACAATGGTCATGACATTTTTATCACTGACTGAACACAAACCTATGAATTAGGTTACAGTATATGACAGTTGTAAGTTCTGATACACTTCCTCGTTAAATAAACCCAGCCACCATATCATCGCTATTTGCAGCCCATAACAAAATGTGGAAAAAGTAATGCGCTGTGAATACTTTCCAGATGCACTGTATCATGTGGAGAATAGGCCCCAAATTTGAAATATATCAACTGAAGGCTTGAAGGGATGTCTTTTATTTTGTAAGCACCCATTTATCCAATAAATTCACGTTACATGATAAAATATGGCATGATCAAATATTATTATTATCACCTCAAAAATATACATTGCTGAAAATGCTTTAAAGACACTGGCAAGTTCCCTTGTATCTACGCTCATTGTCTATTTTATCAGCTCCACTGATCATCTACATGCTCTTTGTTGTTAAAAACTCTAACCCATTTGTTTTTCTGCATCATTTGTTACCCCCTCCCCTTACATGGTTCCAGTGAGCTGGTATTATTTAGGTATTGGATCAATTTCAGCACAGCAGTAACACTGTCCTGTGGTGATACTAACAATGGGGTTAAAAAACAATTCAGAGAAACAGATGGACTAATGTCTGCTAACCTCAGAAAGCAAAATTACAGAATGACTCATCAATGGACATGAGTGGAGAAGCTTTAAAAACTTCAAATGCAAGACAGACTCTATGAGCAGAGAGAACCGTACCTGCACACAGGGCACAGTGAGGGTTTCACTGAAGGGCCCCACTGGATTGCAAGTGTAGTAGCTGATCAGCTCTTCCAGACTGCAGTGCCTGCTCTGCTCACCAGCAATGACATACTGCCCATTCAGTCCGGACACTTCGCTTTCCTCCTCGATGATGAAGTGACGGCACCTGTCTGCCCCTCTGGAATCAGACGGCACTTTAGAGAGTGTAAATACGAGTGTGTGCAGTGTGCAACTTTGGTTTGTACGGTTGCATACCTGTAAGAGAGCACAAAGCCGACTTTTGACTCACTGAGCCTCAACAGGAAACAGCCCTGCTGCTTGTCCTGCAGTAACAGCTCTGCCTCCCTGAAAGACAGTGAGTAATTAAAGTCACATCTTGTGCACTTGTCAAAAATAGGATATCTTCCACTAAATGATGTCAGGCGGATGTGTATGTGTGCACATGTGGTCGTGCACCTGTAAAGGTGGCAGCATGTACTCTTGGAGGAAGTGCCTTGGTGTGTGTTTGTACGTGTGTCTGAGAAGGAAAGAAGAGAAAGAGAACCTGCGCGTGGCAAAGCCATGGAGCCAACATGGCAGCGGGCATCCGGGTTTCTGAAGCCGTGGTAGCTGTGTTCGCTGAAACCACAACAGGATGTGAGCCCGCAGAGAGGGAGTCTGCGCCTCCAGAGGCCCTACAGGACCAAGCACCTGAGAGGGAGCAATCCGCTTCACTACTTCCTGAGAGAGAAATACACCACAGTGCTTCTTAAAAAAGTAAACATACTATCCTTGGATTATTCATGTATTGAATAGCTCCCAAATGCAGAGTTTTCCCTCTGTCCTCTAATGTCACCTCCTTTGACTCAGAAAGAATCTTCTGAGACGCTGATCTAAATACAGGGCATGGTTCACTGGAGGACGCAAGGGGATACTTCTCCCTTGTCAAAAAAATGGTCCCCCAGCTAATATAATACAGTTGTTTTTAACTAGTGTTTGCTGACAGGGAGGCACAGTGGCACAGAGGGTAGCCCCACTGTGCTGCCCTATCTGCAAACGTTACGGTAGGTTGAATGATCACTTCACTGCACTGTCCCAGCATGCACGTAAACAACAGGTGTGATTTAGGCCTTAGATCAATGGTTTATAAGCCAGAAAAAAAGAGTACTCTGAAACACACCTACCATTCAGGAAGGGTTTGTTAATGCGTTGATTTCTTAGCTCAGTTGATTTAAATCAGATAAAGTGGCCCCTTATAAGTTCTTTCTCTGCATTTCACTCATTCACCAAGTGAAGTAGTGGTCAGCCAACGACGGCACAGCATCCAGGGCAGTTCCTTGCTCAGGGGCACCTCAGTGGTGCCACTAGCAGATCACAGAGGCAACTCCCTAACCACTAGGCCACCAGCTGCCCCACAGGCAACGCATCAGCACTCCGTTACTGGGATCAGGCCCACTGATGTAATGTAGAAAACCGCAAGTAAGTGAGGTTATATGTATCTAAATAGATGGCCGACGTTTCCGGGACAGAATGGCTATATAGCCTAAATACGATGAAAACGCACAGATCTGGTTAACCCACTTTGGATAAAAAGGTCTCTTATACCAAAAATGTTACCAGGCCTTCAATATCAATAATAATATGCACTTTTGTCACTTTTTTTATAGATAACAATATGCCACAGTATTGTAACCACAGAAGCAAGTCTGTTTGAGTGCAAGTGTGCGAGACATCTGTGTGATTTTGCTATGTAGTTTGCATGATGGTAATGTGGTGGTTACAGGCTTCCATTACTAGCTCACTACATGCAGTGCAGAACCAGAAGAACACTTAAGACTCCAGACATTACTTTAAGATGAACAGCTTCTTTAACCACAGAACTTACATTTTCACTTGAAATACTGATGTTTTCCTGGGCTGTAGTGCCCTCAATCTCCTTCGGACTGGTGTGGATATTTGATTGTTGGGCTTCTGGCTGTGCAGCAGGACGGCATTTTATGCTGCGCCTGGGTTTGACCGGAGGCTTCCGAGTGGTGGGTTGGGATTCTGGGGCAATAGATGAACGAGGCAAGGGCCTGGGGTATTGGACTGGCAGTGTGTTGAGTCGTTCTTCCCTCTGAAGGGCTTCAGCGTCTGGACACAAAACAAAATGGGTCAAATCAAATTTTTGACAGACATATCACTGAAACTGTGGTCTACTGATATTTTTGGGATATAAAACATAACTACAAAGATTCCGATTTTACTTTTGATTCTTATGTACATTTTAAATGTAGGTTCTTTGTACCCATATAACAAAAACTGAACATATACTTTTTCTTTTACTCAAGCACAGTTTTATACAAAAATATTTGCATTCATACATGGAAAAATATTTTTGAAAGTTATTATTTTTGAAAGTCACTTGCATTTGAAGGCATCAAAATCTTCGATAGAACTGACCTGTAGACTCAATGACTCACGGAATGATGCTTCATTACAGCTTTACAAATGAAACAAAAGTCTGTGATTTCTACTTTAATGTCTGTATAGTATAACTTACTTTATAAAACCACTCTGTGCCACTTTACAATTACTGATACGTCATTCATTGTTTATGTATTTGTCCATATGTAAACAAATGATCTTGGAGAAGTTTAATATAAGTTAATATATCCAGATATGAAAAATTTACTTTAATATTTTATTTTGTTGGTTTATTTGCATGAAACATGATAACATTTGGGGTAAGGTGATGAACTGGCAGTGACAATATAATATTGAATCCGATACTGAATTACACTAAAAGCCTGTCGTTTGAAATGTATCACTATTTAGACAAACAAGCTGCGCTTCATCCACACCAGTCCTGTTTTAGACCTATTTTTGGACTGATGCAGAGAAGTCACACTTACAGAGACGAAAATGGCCTGACAAGCGGAAATACTAAGGCTTTTTTTAACCACAGCAGCAACATGTCCAGAGCATTCTCGGAAGGTTAAGCTCAACAAATGAAAGTACACATACTGTAGGCTAACAAAGAGTCTTTGAAATGTTTCAATATACACTAAAATATAGTTTATATAGTTATTAAACAATCTGTACATAATAATACAAGATTGTGATATGGAAAGAGTTAATACATGACATTTTTACAATGTTTTATAAAGGCTATAAAGTATACACTACAGCAAAACATGACACATTAATAGAAGGACAACAATGATTGCGTCACCTATCAGAATGTTCTCATATAGACGCCTTATAGACGATTTTCACACTTGGGAGCAAGAACCGACATGTATACTGTTTCTGAACTTCGTGTATTTAAACACAGAAAGAAGGTTCTGTTATGCTGAGAGTGAACAGTGTAAATAGTGTATCTATTGTTGTTATTCTAGGTAGTCTATAGAAAAAGAGAAAGCTGACCTTTAATTTTTTGATAGTCAAAGTCCATCTTCACAGACAGGAAGTTGGAGTACAGCAGCGCTTCATAAGTGCATCCACCTCATGTGTGAATGTGTTTGTGTGTGTGAGAGAGTCACAGAGATAGACAGATAGTCAGAGAGAGAGAGTGACTGAGAGAGAGAGTGAGGGAGAGAGAAAGAGAGAGAGAGAGAGAGAAAGAGAGAGAATGCAATGGTAGTTGAAGCAGAATAACTAGAAGGGTATGTCATATTCTCTATCATGCATCAACACAGATTGTACTAAATCAACACTGAGTCTGTTATGGTTTTGTTGAGGAAAGTGCAAAACACAGTTGCTAATTTTGGATGTACTGAACGTTTGAGCTTCTCACTGAGGCGTGGTTTCCATTTGCCTGAGCTAGCAGATTGTAAATGTCATCTGAAGTATCAGAGTAGGTCGTTACAGTGGAACTGCAGGTTGAGTGAAACACAAAGATTTCATCTGAAATGGTCACACACATGTGTACATGTAGTTTAGCCATTGCTAATGAAACACTGTGAAACTACAACATTTTTGGAAATGTTTTGTAAGAGAGCGAGAGAGAGAGAGAGAGAGAGAGAGAGAGAGAGAGTGAGTGTGAGAGAGAGAGATAGAGGGAGAGAGAGATAGAGAATCAGTTTGAATTCTCACCAACCACACAGGAAAAGAAAGAGGGTGGCTGCAGAGAACAAAGAACAATAAAGGTGACAGAGAGAAAGAGAGGAAGAGACAGAATAGCAGTGCTGACCTAAGATCAGCCTCCACTCTTTAACACTATGGGAAGGTCATCACTTCCTCATCTCCTTGTGCATAATAACTACTTGTCACTTTTAGTACGTTTGAATTCATTACTACCAGTGAACACGGCTGTGAACATTACTGTAAAAAAATCATATCTACTACTTTACGGTAGGGAAGTCCAGTTTAATCGGCAGTGGGCTGGTGTGGCTGCAGGATTCCGTTTCAAAAAATCATCAGAATCAGAATCAAATACATACATACAAATACATCAGAACCAGAATCAAATCAGAATCTTTACGGATCCTGTAGCAAACTGCTTATCATCTGTTTAAAGACTGAAACTAACTGACTGAAGTAGAATTAGTTGAATTAGGTTCCCTGTTTGTTTGAAATGAAAACCTGCAGTAGCACTGGCCCTTGAGTGGATGCTTCTAACTTCAGGGCAAATAAGAGACACAACATTCAGTTAGTGATGCACTAGATGTGAGGTTTTCATCCGTTATTGGTCCTATTCACACGTCTAAGGCTGTAGAAGTAAAGTGTCTAAGGTGTCAGAAAGAAGGACTGGGATGAAATCTCATATATATTCTTATATTTGAGACATTTAATCATGTAAAGATCAGTTTAGTGTGTTGTCCCCAGGATAGGCTCCTGGTACCCGAGACCCTAGCAAAGTATAAGTGTCTACAGAAAATAAATGACAATCAGACTGGAACAGAATGATATAAAAGTGAAAGGAGGAGTTATAGAGTCTTATTGCTACAGGTGGAAAGGATTTCCTGTGGCGTTCAGCTCTGCATTCATGAGTCTTTTGCGGTGTGAGCTCTGATGGTCTATCGAGGAGGTGTGCACGGGGTGGAGGGCGTTGTCCATGATCTGGTGGTCTCAGCTCTTTTGTTATGAGTAACAACATGTAGATTACTCCACACGGCCAAACTGGACACCTGACATTAATTTAGTGGCTCAACTAGTGGAGAGCGGGGATGGTTGTCACACTTTTTATTTCAATTGAATTTCTGCCAAAACAGTGCATAGCAGTGGCGGCTCCTGGTCAATATTTTTGGTGAAACAAATCACTCTTTATCCCCGGCGTGCGCCACGAAACCAACTGAGCACCTCGCCGTGCACACCCTGGGCAGCTTGATTTTCTTGCCCTAAGTACCTATGTCACCTCCATGTTCTGCTGTTGCTGCCTCACATTCTGATGTATCTTCTCTCTCCTGCTCTTCCCTCAATCTCCTCAT
>JBBPCY010000142.1:6445431-6465431 GCA_037974405.1 Brachyalestes nurse | reverse complement strand
CATATGGCTCTTATGATATGCTTATTTTATCAAGAGACCGTGAGGTCAAAACCACAAGAGGTCCATTGTCAAACGACTGTATTTGGCTCACTTCAATTTTTGTGTCGAAAGGAAGTCTCATAGGGTTTATGACTGCCCTACCTGTTCCACAGTAACGATATGAGAAGTGAAAGAACGTTCTCTCTTGTGTTTCTATTCTCAGGAGTATTGGCGTCATCACCTACATTTTGTAAGTGCCCACTCTTCCCCATTTAATTCATACCGCAGGCCAGCTACTCACATCTCACCTCGAGAAACGTTGCAGATACTGAAATGTGATCAGTCCGTTGTTGGAGATAAACATGGAGCTCAGCTCTGTTATGCAGGGAAGCTTTCGTGTGAGCCAGGAAGATGCTGTAGCTCAGGTTTGTAGGTCAGCTCCCATGGGATGAATTTGTGCATATTCCAGACAAAGCAGTGAGATTCTGAGCTTAGTCCAAAATGCCCTACTGTTTCTAGCTCTGTGAGGGCATTTATGTTGAGATGGCAGATAAGTATAGTTTTATATTAATTGCAGTGAATCATTCAAGACATGTTTGGTGTCCATGTAAGCAAGTCATATGAGTAGTAAAGGTCCCCCACCCCTGTCTCTCTCTCTCTCTCTCTCTCTCTCATTCTTTCATTCTGTCTCTATTTCTGTTTGGTCCTGCAAACACATCAAAAAGCATCAAAGAGGTTAGCAAATTGGTACAAAGATAAGAATAAGCATAATTTAAAAAACCTGATGACAGTGACTGTGTCCATGCTGCATGGACAACAAAATCAGTTCAGGAAAATGCATAGTAAAGACTTTTTTTCTGCTTGGTATCCCCTAAAACAAACTTTCACTACTTTTTTTTAGCTTCATTGGCTTTGTATCTCCAGTGCAAGTTTCTAGTCTCCCAACCTATCAGTTATGTTTGGTGTAAGGAGAAAATTTAGTTCATTTCTGCTAAATAAGAACAGAAACACTGTTTGTAGTCACTAAAAAAAGGTAACATGAATAGCACTTCTCATTTTGGTATAAATTTAAATTTCCTTAAGAGAAGAGGATGTATAGATTTTAGCAGCACACAAAACCACATAAGCAAATAAAATATCAAAAGGCCTCAAATGTAAAAATGTAGGCAGCAATAATATGTTCTGATATAGTACTACTATGCATACATTGCAGTATAGTAGTGATATGGCTCAGTAAAATTGCATACTTAATGTGTACCAAATGTGTACACATTTTCTTTTTTTATATTTAGTTACATTTATATAGTTCCTTTTATTTGGAGGATGTGTATGTAAAGTCATCATTTTAAAATCACTGAAACATCATTGGGCCAGGGGCACCCAAACTTTTTCATATGACTGTATTTTGGACATGAGGAAGTAAGTATATTTTGCCGTGGTTTTACCTCCAAGGCTGAGTGGCCTGTCCCCATTCCAAGGAGAGACTGATGAGGAGACACTGAAGAACATCATAGCGATGAACTACGAGTTTGAGCCGCACCATTTCAGCCGCACCAGCTCTATGGCCAAAGACTTTATCCAGAAACTACTGGTCAAAGATCAGAGGTAACAAACACACATATCACACGTGTTCCAACTATCTAACACAAGTCCACAAAACGCAAGGTGGTTTGTCTTTAAATGACCTTCAGGCCTAACAGAGGCTTTAAGGCTGGTCATGTTCTTGTGGGATTGTACCACCTTGACTTGGCCTGGATCTCTGCTAATCACATGAACAGGAAATAACCTGCATTATCACTCTAAAAAAAATCATTTCAATCTTCACTGGCTACTGTGATGCTTCTTTTCATCCTTTAAGGACTTTTTTTTCATTGTGAGAAGCTCCTTTGCTACATTGACTCAAGAATCTATCAAAATATTCCGAATTCTTTACACCTTCAATATATGGTTCGATCCTGTTATTTTGGGGATCATCAATCACAAAAAATATGATCTCTGCTAACATCTATTAACAGGTTGTGTTTAGACCAGGTTAGTGTGTGACTGTGTGTGTGTGTGTGTGTGTGTTCAGGGAGAGGATGACTGCGGAGCAGTGCCTGAGTCATCCTTGGATCGAGGTGAGAAAATTTATTGCACTGTCCTTGCTTTCTCTTACGGTTTTCATACATAAACATGATTGACTGATATTTTTTCATCACAAATTACATGTAGTTGAAATAAACTCATACAACATAAGTTGGTGAAATTAGTTAAATAACCAGTTTTATTTGCTATGCAGGTCATGGTATCTGGAAAAAAAATGTTTTACTTTGGTAAAGGCAAGAGTTGCAAATTAGTAAAAGCATATGTTTAAAAATGCAGAAACGGTTCTTTGTTGGTTAAGTGGTTATATGCTTGAGAACCTCTTGTATATAGTTCCTTAAAGATTTTAATATAAATGGCTCTATATTTCACCCAAAATGGTTCAGCTGTTATTACAAATTTGCTATTCTTATAGAGCTCTTTTGGTTCTGCAAGACGAACCAGCATGTTCTTCATGTCAGCACTTTTTGATTAGTTTGCTGTCTGATACAGTCAGTAAATAAATTCTCACACTCATTTGTGGTTTAAGCCACGCTGACTTATTGTCTGTAATTGAATACAATGTGGGACCCACTGTGGCACGGTGTGTAGCAGTGTTGCCTCACACCTCCAACGTTGGGTGTTCAAATCCGGGTCCTGGCCTTGTGTGAGTGTGTGTGTGTGGAGTGTGTGTGTGTTGTGTGTGTGTGTGTGTTCACCTCGTGGTGGCGTGGGTTTCCTCCGGGGTCTCCGGTTTCTCCCGCAGTCCAAAGACATTTGTCTCAGGTGAATTGGGGTTCTAAATTGACCGCAGGTGTGAGTGAATGGTGTGTGGTGGGCTGGAGCCCCACCCAGGGTGAATCCCTGCCTTGTGCCCACCGGCCCTGTAATACTCTCAGAGTACCCGCGACCCTATTGAGTATTAAGCTGTTACATAAAATGAACGAATGGATACAATGTATTTGGATTGGGATTGGTATCCAAGTCAAGGAATCTGCATTGAAAACAGTATCTAAAGATTTGAAACTGAGGTGGGGAGGCCCTAGTTTAGAGGTTACTGCATAATTTAACCAGTATTCCAACCTCTCTTTCCTTCTCTTAGCCTCTCACCAGCTCCCAGATAGCCAGGAGGAATCGCTCCTCCATCAACATGAAGAACTTTAAGAAGTTTAACGCTAAGAGGAAATGGAAGGTGGGTGCTTGTTTGCTCTTGGCTCTGAATCACCGTGTGTTCTTTGCCGCCGCCGCTGCCGCTTTGTGTAAACACCACCTGGGGGAAAAAAAATCACGCCATTTGCTGAAGCGTGCTCACAGCTTGCTACTAATGACTTCTGATAGCTCCAAACACCCTCTGCTGTTCACCCAGGCTCTTTTAATTCAGTAATGCACAACCCTCCCTCCTACCTAATCCCTGCGGTTCATTCTGTTCCTGTTACATCTTAGCCTTTAATCTGTACACTCAGACAACATTAGCACATTATCCATATAGCATGTTTTCAGTCTACACTTACCCAGTGGAAAGTGTAGTTGCCCTGGAGTGTTGCTGTGTGTCTGCTCCACTGCCTCTCTGCAGAGATGACTCACGCTATGTGGCAGTTGGTTTGTGAGCAACAGAGACACCTGCTGTTAGAATATGGGGATGCTGCACCGCTCCAACTGTACAGTGGACTTTAACTACGGGTTCTTTGTAAACTGTGAGATAAAGAAATGTTTTGGCAAAGCCATGCAAACTGGTGTCTCGAGTATTTTTCGCACTGGAGCCAATATACTGTAAGATATGCAACAACTGGTAGAGAGTAAGATAAGATTGCTCTTTATTAGTCGTACGGGTGGGAAATTAGCATTCTTACGGCAGCAGTGGACAGTACAAAAGAAGAGACCAATGTAACCAATATAACCAATAGAACAAAAACTGCACAACGCAGCAATACTGTATAAAAGTACACTATACAAATATAACAAAATTATAAATGTAGAAGTTTGTGTGTATGTAAATATATATACAGCCATGGGAAATGTTTTTTTTTCTGGTTATTGCATTTGTTGTTTGTGGGGCTATTGTTTTAGAAACTATTGACCACACTTGATTCAAACCCCCCCCCCCCCCAAAAAAAAAATATAATACATAAAAATACTTTATTATACCCTTGAAATGTTATACTACTAAACACTCTTACATTATTTTACAATTAAAATAGTAATTTTTTTATGGAGAAAAATGATCTTTATCATCATTTAATCATCTTTCATTCAAATAGAATTCTCTTTGAATAAAAAAAATACTTTTATTTCACAGAAATGCGCTTCGATTTAATCTTATCCATTATAAGTAAACCAGTTACTAAAAGACAGCACAGTCCTTGTGCTTATTGTCAACACTGTCCCTGTTTGTAGGTAAAACAACCTCTAATGACTGAGAAAGCTTTATAACATTGCCAAATATTGAAATGATCCTCCTTGTATTTGAGTAGGGATCAAATCTTGATGCAGAAACATAGCTATAAGTAGAATTATAATCAGAGTTTACTATTTTATAAACACAGTAAATACCTTTACTGTTTTATTCTGCACTCTAAAAATGGGCAAAAGACCTCAAAATACCTGTTGTGTTTATAGCTATGCACTGTACACTGACTGTACACTCACTTAGTTCTGTTGATATGATATGACGAAAGAATTAACAAACATCAGCCTTCAAGACTTCAAGGTGTTCAATTTTGTTTATTTTTATAAATAAGAGCATACATTGCCAGACACCACTTTGTCTATTTGAGGTTACCAGAGTTGCATACATCCTAAATCCATACTGTCCCACCATCCCCATCAATCACTAAGTGAAAAATGCACAGCTAACTCTGAGAGTAGCAAGTAACAGGTGTTTTACTTGGAAAAACATCACATTATGGGAGGAAATATGTTATGATTTCCAATTCATGTAACCTTCAAGGACTGAAGGAAATCCAGCATTTAAAGGTGTGAAGTTCATTAGATGCTCCTGCTCTGTTTTTGGTGTTATTTTGGTCTAAAATAATACATTAAGCTCATAAATCAGACGTGCATCCGATTTCATTCACCAACTGAAGCAGTGGGCTGCCACCAGCATGGCGCCCGGGGAGCAGTGTGGGGGACAGTACTTTGCTCAAGGTAGTGGCTCAAGCCACTGGCAGTCCTGGGACTTGAACCCATGTCCTTCTGATTGTAGGGGCTAGTCCCTAACCAGCAGGCCACCAGCTGCCCCCGAGGCAATTCCATGGCAGTGGAAAGATTCGAACGTAGGCCCCCACTGAGCCTGGAGCTTTAATCCAGCACTTTAGACCCAATGTAATAGAACTAGTAGTACAATGTAATACAATTAGTAGTAACAAGCGATTTTCATTTTCATTTTCCATAATTCATTTTCCAACATTTTCCTTATTGCAATTTGTGCTTTTACTGTCATCCTATAGCTTTTTATTTCGCTCCAGATCTTGACCTCTGCTTGCCAGTGTGTCAATACAGGTGCTTTGTTAATCATCACATTTATCCACAAAAGTAGAAGGTAATTGTGTGTGTATTGTTATTCTTTCTCCTTCACAGATGTCCTATAACATGGTGTCGGCCTGTAATAGACTTTGTAAGCTCAAGCTGGTGTGTAAAACTAGTGCTGTGGAAAAACAAGACCTGGTAAGTCGGAAACATAAGCAATTAATCTGACAACTAAATTAGTAGTTACTCCCCAGTAAAGAAGCTTTTTTTCTAGGCCCTGCATTCAGTCAAACTGAGGTGAAGCGTCTATAAACAAAGACAACTCACTCTCCCACTGCCACTGTAAATAACTTGTATTTATTAAATACTATTCATTTTTCTAATCATTATGTTCTGCTTGTCTGTGTACGGTTAGAGAGGGTATGAGAGTGACCAGGAGGACACTGAAACGAAAACCGCCTCCCTCCTGCGTCGTCGACTCAGCAGCAGTTCCTAGAGTTCTGCACTGTGGAGGGATACAGCTGCTCCTCCTGCAATCCTCCATGTGACCATTAGGTGGAAGAAGACGGCTGCTTTCTTATGACCTACAGTAAAGGAAAACCGAGGTCACATTACTTCTCCCAAGCCAAACAGAATCCCCATCGCTGGGCCTCGAGCCTCATTGCATGTCATTTACTGAACACCATCTGTGTTTCCAGTTGCAGCGGGAGATGTCAGACCAGAGAAATGGGATGGAGCCATGACACAGTCACGGCACTCTCTAAACTAATATGCAAGTTTATTCACAGACTGCTACCTCTGAGATGCGAAATGATGATGCATCAGTTTGAAGCACCATAGTCAGTTAGGCTTTCAAGGATGTACAGACATGTTTGACTCCTTCTACTCCTCCAAAACTTGTCAGCTTGAAAGGCCTTTACATATTTGGGACTGGATCTGAACAAACATAAAGCATTTGGTCTGTTTCCAGCTCAAGCATGAGAGATTTCATTGGATTTTAGGAACGACTCTTATTTATCAGAGAAAGCTTTGGGGAACGCTTGAAGAGTAGGGAGGTTCCTTGGCTACGTGCCTTTCCTGACATTAAAACTGACCACCCATCTTAAACCTTGAACCCTCCACTAATAACACACATAGCTTACCCCAGAAGTCTGTCTCAGTACCCCACCTAATGTCATAGATTTGATTCATGCACACTGAATTGACAGGGTGGACTTGGGCCAAAATCACTTTTTTTGTTGAATTTGGCTCAATGCAAAGTGACACCCTTATGGATACTTCAATGACATTTGGGGCTTATTTTGGTGGTCACAGTGTAAGTCCAGATGGAGGTAACTGATCCTTTGGGCATCTTATTTTCAATCACTTAGAACCACTTTTTAATAAATAGTAAAGAGATATGTTTCTGATTTTTATGTTTTAAGTGGTAATGTTTTAAGTAATGCTGTTAAAGCCCCGTCCACGCTTTCAGCTCAGTAAAGATTGTGGCAGCAACTACACCCTGTGTGTGTGTGTGTGTGTGTGTACATACATACATAAAATCTCTGAGATAACCCCAGGTTATGTGAGTCCTGTGCAAATTAACAGGCTGATAAATATTCCATCATATCTCAAGCATTTAGAGAAGCATTCATCTGCATTTTTCCCCCTAATCAAGCCATGCTGGCCAAATGGTGGTAATTCAATTACAATCACAATTGCACTTCTTAAAAATAAACGTAAAGCGGCTTTTTTTTTTCAGAAAACATGTATAGTGTATTCACTGTATTTTTCAAGAATTGTGCAATGATACTACGACACTGTTTGCTTTGAAGGATATACCATCAAAAATCTAGAGGAAAACTGTCCCCCATACCAATCAGTGATAACAAGGTAACAACATGCTGTGGAAACATTATTTCACAGAAATATATCTGTAAAACTAATGCTATCCAAATAGTGCTTAAAGGTGAATTCCTCTGATTTTCAAATGTTCAGCAGAATTCTGTTGCTGATATACAGTATAAGCAAATTCATTCAGGGTGGTTTGATGTGAACTGGTTCATTATAGAGAAACGAACTGACTATCAGACTCTGATTTCTTCACAGTGGTTGTGCTGGGATAGGTCATTGTGTTTACAACACAAATATTGCAGTTTTATTTGCTATCCAATATGAGTAGAGAAACCTGCATACGCTTTAGGCCAAAACCTAGTCTCTGAACCACCAACAATATCTGAGGCATCAGGCATCAATTTCATAACCATTTAATTAAACTGATTCCTATAATCTAAATCTTCGGACACCTATCACAGTGCTCCACAGAGGTGGGGGTGGTGGTCTAGGATACTTGCCTCTAGACCAAGAGGTCAGTGGTTCGAATCCTACCTTCAGCATACCACCACTGGGTCCCTGAGCAAGAGCCTTAACCCCAAGTTGCTCCAGGGAGACTGTCTCCTGTAGTAAGGGAATGGAAGTCGCTTTGGATAAAAGCGTCTGCTGAATGCTGTAAATGTAAATCCTGACTCACTACGATGCATTTCACATCAAACCATTCTGAATATTTAATATATTTCTTAAATGTTTAAATACGCAGGCATTTTTGGGAGAAAATCAATGAAATTCCCCTTTAAGATGTGAAGTTGGCATTCTTAGGAATTCTTAGGGAAGACCACAGTGATTAGGAGAACTGCAGTGAATTGTGGACAAGTAACATTTCCCTTTTTGCAAAATCGTTAACTGTCGGTTCACATATTTACAGCAGAGATTATCACAACTTTCACATCAGTTATAACAACTCCGTAACTGTGTAACTGGTCTAACTGAATGTTTAGGTGAGTCACTGAAGGCACTAAGGCACAAAACAAAGTTTCAGAAAAAAGACTGTTTAATATTGTATAAATTTAGATTTACAGTCTGAGAAATGGCATAAATATGCAAGGCACCTCGTGGATCCAGCTTATAAATTACTCAGTCACACACTTTCACTCACTCTCATTAAGCAGGTGGAAGCTTCTCCACAAGGGGGCGCCATTAGCACATCAGAAAGCACAGCGCTTTGTGTCAGTGACACTGTGTGTCCTTGCTGAAGGGTTGTTGTCTGTCTTCTGGAACTTAATCCTTACTTAATAGGAAAAGTCTTCCATTCCGAAAGGTATCCAACACAGCTTCAGCATCATCTCTATTGAAAAATAGAAAGTTATTTTTGTACAGTTGTGTAGCATATTATTTTCCTATTCTATATTTTTAAGACTATATAACATTTGATAATGTCCTTCCATGTTTTAGTTGTCACGAGTGAGTAAGGTTGTGTAAAGTCAGTGGTGTAACATGAATATATCAGCTCAAAACTGAAATTAACTACTATTGTACACTTCAATTATCTCATCGGCATGTTCAGCTGTTTTTTATGGTGCATAGCTGATACTGACGGACTTGAACTAAAATTTGAAGCGATTCTAACTCCGTAGGGAGAGAGTTGTTCTATGTATTAACCGTTTTTTTTTTTTTATTATTATTTTTTGCAGTATTGAGCTGTGTGACTTGAGTGTTGCATGATTTACTGTGTGTTTTGCTTTTAATATGCATATTCTTCTCCTTCATATCCTTTTGAGAACACAGTGAAATGCATGTATATTTTCAGCTGTGAAACGTTCAACTTAATGTCAAGCATTTTGTTGGTTTATATTGTTTGACTGTGATATTAATAAAATTGGGCTGGTCTTTTAGTCAGATGCACTTGTGGAATGATCAAGTCACACTCCCGTCTGCAGCACAGCACCTCCCTATAAACACACACACATATTACACATCAGTACACAGTAGAATGCCCAATGTTGAATTAACGCTTGTGTAAATGGTTGCAAATAAACCTTCACTCTAAGTGGTAAAGTCAAGCTGCAATCAAAAAAGTGTTCTTTTCGACCTTTTTAATGTCTGTGATCATATTAAGCATGACGGACCATATCATTTTAAAGATTAAGTCACTTTTCCTGCCTGTAAAGGAAGATGAAATCTTCAGCGGGGGAAAAATAATATTCACTAATGATACCATGTTTCACCTTCCATTCTCATAACCCTCACATTTCACTGATTGAAAACACTCAGTAATAACGGAGACCTGTAATGACAGAGACTTCACTCTGTACTATGTCCCAGTACAAAAGAAAACTTAATGTCTCATCGGTCCACATACTCAGGATAGGCAAAATGACACCAGGAATAGTTAGACTGCATCTTTCTTTTATTTTCCAAACTCAGAACACAAAAAGGCATGAGAGCCAACAAAAGACAGGATGCAAACAAAAGGTGTCGGTTGACCAACACTCAACAAACGAAACACAAACCCTCTTATACTAAAACTCAAAACCCATCCACCAATAAACACAATCACTTAAACCAACATCCAAAACACATGAGTCCTCATTTCTCTTCCAACTCAAAACAACAACCTTTCAAAATAAAAGTATCAAACACCCACAATGCCCGAACCTGAATAAGGGTGCCCTCTAGTGGCCACCCACTGCACCAACCCCAGATCTGACACTCAAATCCAGTTCACATTAACTTTCATTTATGGACACCTTTACTGAATATACAAGAGGTGGTTGATACCGATAAAATACAGTATCACAATATTTCAGAAACTTCATGATACATGTGATATTTTTTTCTCACATGAGATAAAATGATACGTTGAGACTATTGGTGCAATTTTGCACACTGGGATGCAGCTGATGGTTAGGAAATTGCCCCTGTGGTCAGAAGGTTGTGGGTTTTAAATCCCAGCACTGTTAGTGACACCACTGAGGCACCCTTGAGCGAGGTACCGTCCACACACACTGCTCCCCGGGCGCCCCCGGATGGTGGCAGCCCCCTGCTTCACTGGTGAATAGGTTAAATGTGGAGAATGAATTTCATGGCAGCCTTTCTGATCTATTAGTTTTGTCCTAAAAAGTTGCTTTTGTTGTGAAAACATCATATTGTAAGGACCTGGTATTCATATAAATCCAGTATCTGAGAATCGCTACATACACACACTCCTTTGTTAAGTTTCCAGGCTGTGTACAGTAGTTTACCTTTGCTGTGACGTCGAAGTCGTGGGCGGGGTCGCATCTCGGAGCGCGTGGGAGCGTTGACACGGACCACCTGTTCAGAGGAGCAGTGACAGAAACAACTTAAGTCGGAGTCTCCAAAACTCATCGCACCCTGTCTCTGGCTCCAGTGTGGGCACATTTCTGGAGGTCTTTTCTGAGAGGACCTCTGTGGGACAGGAGCGGTCTGTCCGCTCTGGTCAGACGGAGGAGCTGTGAGAGCCGTAAGAAAGACCGAAGGCTGGCTGCACAGGTAGGGAGTCTCTCTGTCTCACACACAGAAACAAAACAACTGCTTTTAGTATTTAGTTTTTATTAGGTAACTTAAAACTTTGCAAGACGTAAAGAAGCTTCTGGTAAATATTTTGGCGAACCGTAACTTTAGAACGACGGTTGTTTTGTCGTCGAAAGATCATCCAAATGTCCAGGGGAACCCTGTTTATCCCCTCGGAACTTACGCTGTATGGACAAAAGTATTGGGACGCCTGACCATTCCTCCACCGGACACTTTAATGACATTGCATTTAAATATATCTACTTTATATGGAATGTGTCCTCCCTTTGCAGCTAAAACAGCTTCCACTTATCTTGGAAGGGTTTCCACATGATTTTGAAGTGTTTCTGTGGGAATTCGTGTCCATGTAGAGCGTTTATGAGGTCAGACACTGATGTTGGAGAGAAGGTCTGGCCTGGTTCATCCGAAAGGTGTTGGATGGGGTTGAGGTCAGGGCTCTGTGTGGGCCAGTCCACACCGAACTCATCCAGCCATGTCTTTATGGACCTTGCTTTGTACACTGGGGCCCAGTCATGCTGGAACAGAAAAGGTTCTTCCTCAAACTTTTTCCACAAAGTTGGAAGCATGGTGTTGTCCAAAATGTCTTGGTATGATGAAGCATTAAGATTGCCCTTCACTGGAAGGGGCCTAGCCCTAACCCTGAAAAACAGGTGTGTCCCAATACTTTTGTCAATTCAATGATACACAGGACCTTGTGGAACAGGGGGCTTTGCTCATATGTAAAATGTAAAGCGCAAATAACCACAGTTTTACCTCAAGACTGGCAAAGCCTAAATCCTTCATATTTCTTAACCTGAGGACGTCTTTGCGTGTTTAGGGACCGTGTGAAAATGAGAGAATGCCCCCTTTATGGTCAGTTTTTTTGTCTCTGTGTGAACTGAAAGGGAAAGCAATTAGATTAACATATGTAAATCTAGGCTTGAGAAAATGAGAATAAAAGTGTAATAGAAAAGGGAGGTGCATTGTGTCTGTTTCCTTGAAGCAGCTGCTACCTGAGGCCACTGTGACAGACTAGTGGATTTCATGCCTGAAGAGTGCTCTTTAAAAACATGAGCTCATGGAGAGAGAGAGAGAGAGAGAGAAAGAGAAAGAGAAAGAGAGCAAGATAGAGAGAAAGAGAGAGAGAGAGAGAGAGAGAGAGAGAGAGAGAGGACAGATTAGAGGTTACAACAGAACAGAGAAGATGAGACAGTGTCGTTCACAAAATAATCCTTCTAACAGGTAAAGGACAGACCGGCTGCTTGGAAGAGGAATCGTGTGTAAGAAATAATACACAGAGCAAAAAGGACAGAAGGGACCAGAAAACACAGTTTTTAAATAATTGTAATAAACCTTTCTTTGGTTTGTGTCCAAGTGCACATATGGTATGAATCTTTACATTTTTACAGCACAGCTGTGATAAAGTGAGCCATAAAGGGGAATGGTGGTGAAGTATGGAGGAAAGGCTGATAGCCTGGGAGTGCAGAGCTTCTTGGGGGGTTTATTGAGGGGTGGGAGGGACGAACTGTGGCAGTAGTGCTGGAGTGTGAAAGACATGGAAATTACGCCACAGATTTTTACACAAGCTGTTGACCAATTCTAACACAGAAGAGAACATCAAACAGGAAAGGTACTCAAAAGGCACATTTTCCTAGAACCGTCTGTTGATATACAGGATTTATAGACTGTCCAAAGCATGAGAGTGTTAGTTCAGTGAGGGTTTGTCTTTAGAATGATCTTACAGTGTGTTCAGAGCAGCCACGCTTTTGACAAAACTTGTTCAACTCCAGTTTGACTCCCGCTGTCTCAGAGAAGCTTTAACATTTACAAACAACGACTACAAGCTCTGAATCCTTCAAACCAGATTTTTTATCCTGCTTTTGAAGATCTCATTGCTCAGTGTAAAATATGTCTTGCCCCAGAGTCCTTGATCCAACTCGTTAAGTTCTTGTTAATTGATTGGCTTGGATCACAAGTGTTAGAGTAGGGCTTAAAGGAAAAACAGCCATTTAATTGGTATTTAGTCTTTCTATTATGTGGTTGTTTAAAATGTGCGTTTGTTTACTAATTTTGTTTACAAAAATGGTCCGTCCACTGAAAGGTTCTTTGGGTAGTAAAAAGCAGTGATGTGACATCACTCCACAGAACTGCCTTTGGAACCTGTGCTTTAAAGAGTGAAGTTGAAATAGTGCAAGACAGTGGCACCTCAGGAGCAGGATTAAGACCCCCCCCCCCCCACCCCCCCCGCATTATTCCACCCTTGCCCTCCTCCACAGTGAATAAGAAAAGGAAGAAAAGAGGGACAGAGAGGAGAAGTGGGAAACACAAAAGAGGAAAGGGGGGAAGGCATGTTTACAGTCACGGAGTGAGTGACAGCACAGGAGGTAGTCAGGGGGATGGACAGATTAGCAGAGGGGAAAGAAACAAAGCACCGATCCTAAGAGTCAGGGATGGGGAGGTGAGTGTTCATCCCCTAGATTCTCTCTCTAGCACTCATTTAGTCTTTTCCCTTGATTAAACACGTTGAGCGAATCACAGAACATGGGTGGACTGAATCTTTCTCAACAACTTTCTCGGAAACTACCCACTGTATCTATTGTACAGCTGTTTGACCATGTATTCATCATTTTATAGTGAAAGAGAGTGACTGAGATTTGATCACTGTTGAAAAGTGCTGCACTGAGTCTATTCTTGGCTTTCAGTGGTGCAGTGTTTAACTTAAAGGCGCCATTGAAAAGATCTTTGGCCGCCTGTTTTTAATGCTAATGCGGTTGCTAAGGAGACCAGTGTAGCTCCTACTCATGAATTGAGTTTGATGTCCTTATGATGCACCTGCAGTCTTCGTTGACCCGAAACACACACACAAATACACACACGGGCGCGCACACACACACATGCAGGCTATAGATAATCAGTCACTGTGACTCAATTCAGGCATCGTTTTTCCCTTTGTCGTAGAGTGTTTGCCGTTTGGGAGCGGGACAATGCATGAGCATTACATCAGAGTCATGATGCGAAATCATTACATGCAGATTATGATGAATTGGTTGTAAACGAGGGGAGGGGAAGCAGAGAGAGAGCACAGAAAGAGGCCAGGAGCAGGGCGTAGAGAAAGAGAAAGACAAGAGAGAGAATGTGCTGATTCAAAAGCTGCAAAAACTTTGAAAAGAGCCCACTTTTCTCTTTATGGGTTTTTTACAGTAAGTAATTTTTTCCTGTTTGCTAACATGATTATGACTTTTCTATTACTCAATATGCTTTTCAGCTGCATTTCGAATACTATTTTTGCACTATTTTTTCTGTTGCTAAAGCATTACTTCAGCTGTATTCGCCAAGCAGTGGTAGAGAAACTAGAAACACAAGTGGAGATCAAGGCAGCCTTGTTTTGAACTTGGATGGTGTGACAGAGAGAGAGAGAGAGAGAGAGAGAGAGAGAGAGGGCAAAAGAGCATGGAAAAGGAAGAATGAGTTAATGTTTCATTAAGGAAGGAGGAGAGGGACTGGATGGGATTTGAGACGGGGTGGTGAAGAGAGTGAGGGGAAAAAAGGGGAGGAAAGGAAGAGAGAGTTAAGGTTTCCTACTCAAACACAGAGTGGAATGGTTCTTTTGGCACGAAGAAATGCGCTAGATGTTTTTGCAGTGAGATAACATGATTACATTATCATAGAGGGTGTTGTGAAGGTTTGCTCCGGGCTTTTACTGGTCAGGAAGATGTTATGACAGCACTTCCAAGCAGATGCAAATCAAAATAACAGTTTATTCATAAGCAAACCATTTCAGGATCTAAAAGAGTTCCTTGCTTTTTAGACGTCAGAAGGCGTAGAAATGAGACATCACAAGTGAATGGATGGCAGGTCTTTACTGTGGTGAAACTTGATAACTTATAAAATCTGTAACACTCTTCTCTGGAGTGGTGTGTCTAGTGTGTGTGCGACAAGGTGTGGTATGGAGGTAATAATAGCTTATCACTGGTCTGTTTGCCGAGTGTATGATTAAATAGGGCAGTCGTTGTGGACATGCATGCACACGTGTCCCTGCTCACATACTAAGCACACTTAATAAGTACTGTTCTTCAAACCATGAGTTTAAGAATGCCTGCCGGAACTTTTGGCAATGCTGTTTGCTCTGAAGGGTCAAGAGGGGAAATCACATTGTGTCATTTACAATACCTGCCTTTTATGTGCTTTTGAAAGTGAAATAAACTTGAAACTCTTTCAAAATGATATTAAGTAACATGACGACAGAAGACATACAAGAGATAGAGAGCCTGTGTGTGCTTAAGTACTTCATTTGAGAGATTTTACTTACTGCAATGTCATGCAGTGTTTACAATGAAGCAATAAAACTAAAGATACAGGTGTGATGCAAGAACACATTGACTTTTAAAAAGGTCTCATGTTTAAAGAGTAACAATATTTCAAACATCTCAGTTTCATGTTGGTATATTTTAGTTTGACTAATCCTGTAGGTATAAGGATTTGATTGTGGCCTAGTTTTCCAAGGGCATCATATTAGTAAGGTCTTTGTTGAGACGGTGTCATTAGACTACACTTCGAGACGTTCTTTTTTAGGAACTTCTCCTCTGGATTTGTAATCACTACGTCTGCACTTTAAGGAAGTGTATGCTGGCTCTGAATTCTCTCACATGACACACAATACAGGGTGCAAAGAGGAAAGAGATGATGACATGATTATGAGTGTTTAATGCCAGCAAAGGAGGACAAGGTGGTTTATTACTGACAGGCTGAACAACTGCTGTCCAAACACTGATTTGTCTTTCTGGTGATTTTACGAGGACATTGATGGCTGCTTATTGCTTATCAGCTTAACCAGAAGGCAGTGATTGTTTGTACATTTTTAAATGTGAAACTGATTTCATCTTACATAAAATGCTTGCTGTATTGTGTACATACAGCTAGCATTTTACACACACACACTTCTGTATTTATATTTTTGTATAGTTTGTATAGTACTGTAATATTATACTGTTGTGTTGTATAGTTTGTATCGGTTATGCTGCTCTTGCTTTCTTCTCTTGTTCTGTCCACTGTGCTGCTGTAACAATGCAAATGTTCCATCCATGGGACTAATAAAGTTTTATCTTAGCTTATCATATCTTATTGTGGTTGGTTCAGCATACGGTCACAGCATTAAGAACCAGCTGAAACCTGTACACAAACTGTTTAGAAAAAGTGAACATAAAGTGGCCCATATTTTTTTAAATCCTCAGAGTGCAAGAAAGAATGGAATGGTCTTGATAGTGTTGGACTTGTGGAGAGAGCTGTGAAGCTGAGAATGGGCCCTGAGGAGTCACCTGACTTGAGAGACACGGTATGAAGAGTTGAACCCGGCATGATAAATCATTGTGGAAGCATTCTGTATAATCAGGATGTGATGGTGTATTTCTGATAGTATTTTATTTTAACCTAAACATTTTCTCCCTCCAGATGTCCAACACTCCTCCTCCGTCCCCTCGTCCTCCTGGCTGTTCTCCCAGTCTTTCCTCTTGCTCTCCTCTCCCCTCTCCACCCATCTCTCCTGCTCCAGCAGCGGTGATCCTTCGTTCTCCCGCCACCCGTCACCTCACGTACCTTGACCCCTGGAGGAGACATAGCTGGGAGCCTGGTGCCGTTGTGCAGGGATCCCCAACCAATGACACACGCAGGTACAAAAAACACACACACATTTAACACCTAATCACTGTGATGCAGTTTAATATGATTTGGTCTGAATGCTTCATTAGTCATTGAAAAAAATATGTAGAAAGTTTGGATCCTAACTTTAAAACAGTCTCACATTTGCAATTTGGTTCCCTGAAGTTGTTTTTTTTTTGGTATTGCTCAAAAGACTGTTTTGGCAACTTTATTTTTAAGAGTGTCAGTAATTCATTATTCCATTAAAACCTAGGTTTAATTTTCAGTTATCAGATGGCTTTGAGATCAAACATTTTACTCCAGTACAAACATTGTTACTTTAGATTGTTTCTTGTGTATCTAGAGGTTTGGTGGCCTATGGCCTAATTCGTATCTACAATTACTGGTCTCTTTTCCATCACTAAATGTCCCACCTTCACATTTACCAGCACAGAAAAAACATTTATAACATGGGCAACCTGACCTCTTTAACTCAGGAGTCTTCCATGGCCAAGCCAATAGTGCTTATAATGTGACTGGATTTATGTGCTAAACATCAGACAAAATTCGTCTAAAGTTTAGAAATAGCCTTTTATGTGCCGTCAACAGCAGCATCTATGACCAGACCCTATAGACCACACCCAGAACTCCCATGATCCTGTGGAGTGCCTGGAAAAGTGATGTTCTTGTCAAAGTTAGACAATGTATGGTTTCAGAGATTTGTTTCTGTGCCATTTTTGAAAAATTTGCAAACTTAAAAAGCCAAAATGTCTTTTATAGCTTTTGCTGAAACCATCCAATCCCTGTTTTCTTGATTTTTTTTGGCCTAGAACCTCACAATGTGATATTTCTTAGATCATTCAGCAGTGATAATTAATTTTAGTCATTTATGTTTCCATGAATGATGATGAATATATTTTAATCACAGAAAGTGATATGTTAGATATGTTAAAAATTCAGGACTAAACCTTGTCATGCTCCAGGTGGTCATGTTGTTATGCAGTGGAAAGTTGGTAAATTCTCTGAATTTCTACATAAATCTGACCTAAAATGTGACTAGATCTTCTTCTGTCATATTCTTACAAAAAGAACCAGATAAAAACAAATAAAACAAACAATGATATTGTTTTATGAACATTAAACACAATGCGTTTGTTGGAAGAAGTATGTGAGTCTCTTCAGTAACTGGTGTTTAATAATGACTTTAGCTTTTTTGCATGAACTTAATGCTTCAGGTCCTGAAGTGTCTGATTGAATTAAGGTCTGGACTTTGTCTTGGCCACTCAGAAACTCAGAATTTCTTCTCCCTCAGCAATTCTTTAAGACTTATGTATTTAGAGTTGCTATCTCGTTAAAAGACCCACTTGTGTTGAGCTTTAGTTCATGAATGGATGTCCTGACATTCTCCTGCGGTATTTCATAGAATCATCACATGATGGTAAGCTGTCCTGGTTTGTTTCACAGCTGTTATGAGGTTCTTAAGTTGGAATGCAGTGCGCCTTTAAGCCATAAAGTAGTATTTTGCCTTATCAGTCCAAATAAAATTCTTTCAGGAATCTTCTGGCCCATCCAAATGAAAAAAAAATAATAATAATTTAACAGACAGCTACGTTCTTCTTGGAGAGTGTTGGGTTTCTTCCTGGATTCATATGCCAGTGCATAAGAGGCCTGTAGGTCTTTCAATGTTGCACTGGAGTTCCTTGGACTCTCCCAGAATGTTCTACCCAATACTATCAAAGTGATATTTTTTGGATGACCATTCCTGGGGAGGGCAGGAATAGTGTTGTTTTCATTTGAGCACTGTATGCATGACATTTGAATTATAAACCCATCCAGTTGATTGAACCTCCTAATTCTAATTTTCCTCTACATCCAAATGACTTTTGAAGCACGGTGTTCAATTAATGGGTAACAACTACAACCACGTTTTTGATGTTTGTTTTCTTGGGTTTTTGTAGTTATTGTTAAAGGTCACATTTTAGGTTAGATTTATGTATAAATGTAGAAAAGTCTAAAGAGTTAATAAACTTTGACATTACTCTATGTACTTTGTTTGACTGGCAAAACGTGAAATGTGACCTCTTTATGACTTGACAGGAGAGCTTTAGACATGATAGGTCTAATACGCTTGCACATTAGTCAAATCTTTTACAGTAACACTTAATTTGTTAATTACAAACAGTTAATTATTTGTCTGTTAAAACCACAACACATCAAAAAACTAAACATACATTTAAGCATCCATGTTTTTAACATTAGAATACTGGAGCTGCACAATCAGTGAGTTAGTCTTGTGCATGCAGGGATGTAAAGATGTGGTGGAAAATGCTTATTTAATTATTTTTTTTCCTGAAATTTAACCACCAGAATCAATCACAACACATTTATAAAAAAGTGACTTTTTTGGAAAGGACAGTTAATCCTTTTCCAAACTCTGAACTGGAGACCTCATCCTTGCATCAGTCAAAACAAATTTGTAATGAAGTAAAAGGCCCACATTACCAGATTTTAACAATCTAACCAATGTTGAAAATTTGACCTTACACACCTTTTTGTCTTTTTTTGTTCTTAGTCATCAGGGTCCAACACACCATTTTTTCAGATTATGCTCATGAACAAGAGTCCTGAGCAGTGATTCGGATTCTCAATCACTTTTTTTCAAACTAATGTGACTTTATTTCCTAATAAGCATGGCACGTGACAGCAATATGTTGTCTATGCTTGTGGTGTACTTTTTACATAGAAAAGCCAAGCAGAGTGTTTTACAGGAGACATTATATAGACATTATGCATAAACAGTCTGTTACCACAGTCTCATTCTCCGTAGTGCAACCAGCTCACAGTGTAGCCACCATGCTTAGAACCTCAGCACATGCTGACAGTTCTGTTCGTTGCTTTCCACACCAGCGAGTCGGTGTCCACCCCACACAACAGGTTTGGAGACTGGAGAAGTAAAGGTTGGGTTTTAGACGCCCCATGCCACAGGATAATCTGAGAATATTATTTAAGATCACCCTGGTGTCAGGAGCCCTTTTTCAATTGTTGAGACGCTGCCTTAAAATCAGCCTGATTGTACTGTGGTTTTGGCCAGGTATAAGAGTATAAAGTAACTCCTGTTAGACTGACTCACACAATACAATGTATTTATGTTACGTAAGGTAATGTTGCAGTAAATGTTATGCACTTACTACCCACCTCTAGCTATGACATACACAAGATTTTCTTTCATTCAAGACCTTGAATCCACTCTATTATCAACACACACACACACACACACACACACACACACCCATGCACATGTGTGTGCTCAGTCCATGCCTCATACAGAAGTTTGTCTGTGGTACTATGTGGGATGTGGGCTGTTATTGTGTGAGGATTACCAGTCAGTGCCAATGCCTTCAGTCAGTGCCAAAGTCTGTCTCTCTCTTTCTCTCTCTGTCTCTCTCTCTCTCTCTCTCTCTCTCTCTCTCTCTCTCTCTCTCCCACACACACACACACACACACACACACACACA
>JBBPCY010000142.1:6419839-6444322 GCA_037974405.1 Brachyalestes nurse | reverse complement strand
ATATATAACTAGCTTCATCACAAAAACTGTACATGCGGGAAAAACTAAACACAGATTTGAAATCAGCATGAAAAACACTTCAAAACCCAGATAAACTTATCTCTGATGATTCTGACCTGTTGACCTGTGTATTTTTCCATGGATAAATGAACACTGCTACGGAAAACGGCTGTGATATTAGTGATAATATTACTGCTTCTCCTGACTCTTTTATTTTAGACTGTTTGGACTGTGTGTGTGTTTTGGGTGGGTTGCCAGATGGGGAAGGAGTGCCCTGGTTTCCCCAGAAGATCTCAGAGCTGGACCAGTGCTCTCACAGAGTGCTCATGTACGGCTCAGAGCTGGACGCTGAACATCCGGTTGGTTACCTGGTTAAGTTCTAAGGCAGTTATTACATTATTGATGCAGTGATACAGTCCTCTGACCAAAAATTCCTTGTTTCTGTAGGGCTTTAAAGACAAAGTGTATCGGCAGAGGAGGAAGTACTTTGTGGAGGTCGCAATGAACTACAAATTGTTAGTTACTCACATTCTTCCATTCTTTGTAGTCCTGGATATGTATAGCAAGGCCATCCGTATAATATCCTTTCATGAAGAGCTGATCTAAAAACAAGCATTGTGTAAAGTGCTGCTGTTTAGCCCACACACAGTTTACAAATGACCCTATACATATGCTTATCAAATGCTCTTTATGTAATAGCGGGCAGCCCATCCCACGCATTGATTATACTCCAGAGGAGGTGAGGACTTGGGGAGTGGTGTTCAGGGAACTGACTAAACTGTACCCCACCCACGCCTGCCGCGAGTACCTGAAAAACCTCCCGCTCCTCACTAAGTATTGTGGGTACCGGGAGGACAATATCCCCCAACTTGAAGATGTGTCTCTTTTTCTAAGAGGTAATTACTCCATGCAAAGGTAATTATGCCTGTGTATTATAGAACTGTGTGTTCTAGACATATACCTTTGTGAAGAAGAATAATTGTGATAATAAAGGGGTTTACTGAGGATTGCTTTAAGAATCATAGATTTAGAGTTACTATAGTCTATTACTACTGTACGATCCTTTATAAGATCCCGTATTCACTGTACAGAAATGATATTACTATACAGGACTACAGACAGTTGCAAAAGCAAAAATTCGGTATGAAAATTAAATTAACGCATGTTTTACTAGGACTTGAATATGGCCTTTTTTGCTCATTTTAGAGCCCAATTTCTGTTTATTTGTTGAGTAACATATTGGGGAAAATATAGAAATGTGCCACATTTTATGTTTATTTATTTCTTTTTCGAATATATTAAATTCAGCCAATAAACAGGAACTGTGTATTCAAATGTGAAGAAGGGTTCTCTGTGGAAAATGTGCATAAAACGTTTGATTGAAAGTTTTGCACGACTTTCATTCTTATAGTTTGCCCTAATATTTTTACAGATAAAGAAAGGAAGCTTCATGGTGTCCTCAACCCAGTGTGTGCTAGACAGGGTTGATTTGTTATTGACTAGAGATTTTATGTTCTTAATATTTGCAGAGAGGTCAGGATTTACAGTGAGACCTGTGGCAGGATACCTGTCACCTAGAGACTTCTTAGCCGGTCTGGCATATCGAGTGTTTAACTGCACTCAGTATGTGCGTCACAGTACTGATCCGCTCTACACACCAGAGCCGTGAGTACCGCCCGGACACACTCTCACTCACTTGATTGTCTGTCATACCTTTTGAAACAGTATTTATTTTTCACTATTAATCAAGACATCCAAAAACTGTAGCTCTCATTCAGTACATATAAAATATTTGTTTATTTTTTATATGTGATATTCAAAAATACTTTTAGTAACCTTTAAAGTTTACTTAATATGTTGAACACTGGCTCTTAGGGATACCTGCCATGAGCTCCTAGGTCATGTGCCCCTCCTAGCAGACCCCAAGTTTGCACAGTTCTCACAGGAAATTGGCCTGGCCTCTCTAGGGGCTTCGGATGAAGATGTACAGAAGCTGGCTACAGTAAGTCAATTAGACCCAAGCTTTCATCTCACAGTGTGGGCGTCCATTTTTTTAAATGTCACAGTATCTATTTGAGTGGCAGGCTCTCATCATAATACAGTGATTATACCAACGTGAGAAGGTCACAGGGGCTTACAGTGGCATTTAACCAGCATTTCACTGTCATGATCTGCCCTATTGTGGTGCATTTGCATTGAGTTTCATCTCTGGTGTGGAGGAATTTCACCCTGGAACATTAAGTTTCCTAGATCCAGATTTGCATAGCCTGAAAAGCAATTCCCTACTGGCCCTACAATTTAATCTAAGACTAGACTTAAAAGGGCCCATATCCATATGACCTCTGTACTGATTGGCCTGCATTGTGCTGCATTCAAAAAGCAGTCCAGACTGAAACACTCTACATGAATTGGACAGGGTTAAACTGCTGTTGGCTGAAAAGGTAGATATAGGAAAATGGCATTTGTGACATCACATAAGCAAGGGAACCAAAAATGGGATGTTTTTGCAGTTGCTTCCCTGTATGTGCTTGCCAGTGACTGATTTTGACTGGTTTTGAACCTTTACATACTACATCACCCCTTTATTTCACAAAATTGAGAAAAAAATGTTTATTCTGGGTACTAGACTTTAAAGTATAGCTAGAGGCCTACAGTTTGTTTATCTACATTATCACTGTTTCACAGATATTTTCTTTTCTTCCATTCATTGCAATGCTTCTTTTGTAATCTTTGTTCCTCTGCTCAGTGCTACTTCTTCACTATTGAGTTTGGCTTGTGCAAACAAGATGGCCAGTTGAGAGCCTATGGAGCAGGACTGCTGTCTTCCATCGGAGAACTAAGGGTACATACATTTGCGTCTTTTCTTATCACAATGGTTGCTCCACACTCTCAGTTCCATAACTAGCCATCTTTGAATCTGCAGCATGCATTATCAGAGAAAGCTATGGTGAAACAATTTGATCCCAAGACCACATGCTACCAGGAGTGCCTCATCACAACCTTCCAAGATGTTTACTTTGTGTCAGAGAGTTTCGAAGAGGCCAAAGAAAAGATGAGGTGAAATAAGTCCATGCACTTTCTGAATTAATAAATGATCTTACAGTCAGGGACTGTAAGAGGAACTGGTGTTTTGTTAAAAAACAAACAAAAAAAAAAAACATCATGATCTATTTTCTCTTTACAGAGAATTTGCCAAATCGATCAAGAGGCCCTTCTCTGTCTACTATAACCCTTACACACAGAGCATCGACCTACTGAAGGACACTAGGAGCATCGAGAATGTGGTACAGGACCTCCGCAGTGACCTTACTACAGTCTGTGATGCCCTGGGAAAAATGAACAAGTACCTCGGTATCTAGAGCTATCTAAATGAACATGTTTTAAATGAATTTCACTGTATTTCAAATGAATTATATTATAAAATGTGTTGAAATGTCCTGCTTTGACAACAAAATACTAAAGTTAAGCTACATGAAATATACAGGTGGCTTGTGGTAGAAGCTGAATTCGCTCTTACTGTCTAGTGTCCTAACGCGTTTGCCAGCTTTTGTGAGCAGGTTATTTTTATCATTACATAGAAGCCAGTATTACAGAAGCCGTAGGCTGCTTCTGTCTGTGGTTGCTGATTGTAATTAGTGCAACTTAAGATCGTGTAATCCAATCGCCAAAGCTTCTGACCATTACATCCAACTTCATTATGACTGGCCAACAGAAAATCTAACATGGATGATTCCAGACAGTAAGTCTAGACAATTAACAGCACTCTCTGGTTCACAGATCACCTACTGAACTACAGAGAGTCTTTAGACTTTAACCTCATGAACTCACAAAAAGGAATCAGAATCTTGATTTCCCATGTATTATTGCATTGAATTAGACTTCTGCATATTGACCTATGTGTTGCCTTGGGATTGAAAATAACAACCAACAACAAAAGCAAGCACTATCCAGATTAGTTACTTTAATCATAAATGTTCCATTACTTCTTTGTGCCTCCATGTGAGCTTGGCATACGTCTGTGATAATCACAGATTAATGTTTCATTTGCATCTTCAGTTGCAGCATGCAGAATAAGGTGATACTGTGCAAGTATACTGCATTAATTAATCATGATCTCAGAGTCAGTTTGTGAAATATGCTTCAGTTGTCAAGCAGTGAGAGAATGTCACAATTTGTTTGGTATGGATGCTTCGTAGTGATGCTTGCTTCATTTGTGAAAGAGAAAAAAAGTATCATATTCTTGGTCAATAAAGTATTTTATTTTGAATGTGTTAAGTGTGAAGTTGTTAGACAAATTGTGCAAGTTGTTTTGCGGATTTCAGAAATGCACAGAAAATGAATTTTCTTTTCACTTGACCTCATCATCACTTTCATCACTTTTAAATGCCTCCTCCTGTAGAGGGGAAACAAAAACAGACTCAGTGGAATGTCCAAACACAGAAATACATTTGTATGGCATTGCATGACATTCAATCTTTGTTTAGAAATCGTTCCACTTCTGTTTGGGTGTGAGCACTACATTCTTTACAGAGGTACGTAGGGATGCATGATCAGAATATGTCGACATTGGAACTGGCAGATGTTTTCTTAAAATGGCCAATTTGTTATTTCAATTTTGGTTTATTTGTGTTGTAATCGACATACATAATGTGAGGCAGGTGAACCCACTCATGCTGGTTTTAAATGCTTTACTAAAATGCCATGGCAGAATTATGCAGGACTCTTTGGCAGTCAGTTGCCTCTTACTAGATGTTTTATTGAACAATTCAACCAGTTTTCTTTCGGTGTTTTAAAATTAAACAAATAATTATTTCTACAGAAAGTAACTGATTGCACTGCTAGTGTGTTTAATGTTCATTTATCTCATTTAACGCAGTGTGCCTAAAAAAATCAGCTGAAAAAATTGTCCATCATCCAGTTTGGCTGTGAAGGCTTTAGACTCTGTATTGGCCATAAACATTTATGATCATCCCTAGTTTGCTGAGTAGCCTTAACCCAATTAAAAATATTGTTACTTTGTGATAAATAAATAAAGGCAACTGAAAGTACTTTTTACAAAAAAGACGCACCTCAAAAAACGAGTACTGAGTAATTTAAAGAACTGTGGAACTTCAAAGCTTTTAAAATCAAATAAAGCATACATCATAGCAGACCAACTGAAATATGACATGCAATACTGCAAAGTTTATTCAACCCATGTATGTGAAACAACCATTTAAAGCAGTGGTTCCCAGACTGGGGGGCGCAGAGGTATTGCAGAGGGGCGCACGAATGAGTTAACCTGTGTAGTTTGAATTGGGGGTGGGGGGCTCATTAATGTTCTTATCTAGAAAAGGGGGGCCCTGCAGAGAAAGTTTGGGAACCACTGCGCTAGTGGGATATAAACTTTCTTGATAGATACTTAACTTAATCAACCTCAGAAATCTGTTACAAACCTACAGTTCCAAATTTCAGACCCTAAACATTTCTTGCCGATCAAGCAATCGGGATATTGTGTGAAAAATTCACTTTGCTATTAATTTAACTTTGCTTTCTAGAGTTGGACTGCTGTGCAGGGCAGTAGTAGGGCTGTTTCAGGATGAGGACTATAATAAAGGGTCATGTGTCCTTCAAATCCAGAAAAAATGAGCTCAGCTGATCAGGGATCAGTGTTGCTCTCCCCTGTCTGAGCTCTTGTTTTTATAGGTATGCTGTTACGCAAGGGTGATTTTTGTTTTTGGCACCCAGTGGGAGGGAGAGTACTGCGGGCCCTGCAGAGCGCAGACTGAGATTTTGGAGTGAACATCACCATACAGCAAAGTTCTGGCACGACACGGGTTGAGCGAACATCATGGTGCCTTAGAATCTTGGCTTTATAACAACAGGGTTTGGCTCAGAAGCAGCATCAACACTTGTGCATAGCTCTAACCGTAACACTTGTCCTGCCCATAAGTCACTATTCTGTGCGTGTGTGTGTGTGTGTGTGTGTGAGTGTGTGAGAAAGAGAGAGAGAGATAGAGAGAGTAAGAGAGTTATGAAAAGAGATGGGAGAGAGAGTGTTAAGGAAAGAGATGGGAAAGAGAGAGTTATGGAAAGAGATGGGAAAGAGAAGGTCACTGCTGAGCTCTGACTCCAGTTGTGGTGTTACACTGTGAATGTGCTGGGATGTAAAAGTCCTGTGCAGCACAAGATCACCCTTCACCTCTGCAGACGTGAGCGTTTCTCCACTTTGGTGAAGTCGTGTGGGTTCAGCTGCATTACGTGTGTGCAGCGGTATGAGTGTGTGAGACTGAACATTCTCTCGACAAGGCGGAGCTGCGAAGTTAACGAACACTCACGGATGGCTGCTACAGCAAGCAAAACACATCATACATTCTCTATTGCTCCCTCTGTCTCTCAGATATAGACACTGACAAAAATACATACATCCTCTCTCTCACACACACACACACACACACACTACCTTGTACTTTTTCTCTTTTCACTCTGCACATTAACTCTTTCTCTCTCTCTCTTACACACACACTATACCTTGTTCTTTTTTCTCACTTTAACACATTCTCTGTCCTTCTCTGACTCTCTCTTACAGACTTTTCTTTCTTGCAGTCTGCATACTTTCTCCTCCCTCCTTTCTCTCTCTGTCTCCCTCTCTCGCTCTCTCTCTCCCTCTCTCTCTCTCTCACACACACACACACACACACACACACTACCTTGTCCGTTTTTCTCACAAACACACATTCTCTCACACACACACAAACTATTTTCCATTCAGTCTGCACAGTTTCTCTTCGCTCCTCTCTCTCTCTCTCTCTCTCTCTCTATCACACACACACACACACACACACACACACAAACACACTGCTAGTGTAGTTGAGGAATGTATCAGTAAAGATGTGTTTTAGTGTGCCGTGTTCAGTGGGCGCGGTTTAGGATCGTGTTGCGCTGTTTCCTGCGCAACTTCTGGCTCAGCGCGAGCCCATGCGCTTTCACACTCACACGCACACACACACACACACACACACACACACACTCACATACAGTTTCAGCACGGAGGAGCCTGCACGCTGCTGGACTCTCCATCTGGATCCTCCATTAAAGCCTGGAGAAGCGGCTGATCCACTGAAGGCCTCCGGACCCAGCCGCCGCTCGCCATGTCTCGAGTTGCGGATCTGTCGAAACTTCGCCAGGAGAGGATGAGAGAGATCACTCTTCGGGTGAGAGAGACGCGTCGCGCTCCCGAAACGGTTAAAGAGAAGCTGAGTTTTTTTAGCGCGTTTAAATTTCCTCTCTGTGCTGAGAAGTAAAAGAGAGCCGAATTGCCTTTGAGTGTTTTATGAAGAGCACGAAATCTTGCGTTGCGAAACACATTTTTAAGGAGGCACGAAGCGTGGATGGGGAGCTCTGTTCTGAGGTTCTAATTTTCAGTAATTATCAGCAACGGCCTTACTTTGCCTGTGTAGGTGTTGCTCTGGGGGATTGATTGGGGTTTTGTACGTGTACGTGTATGTCCGGTACGCATGTTCAGCTCTCTAGACCTCTTCTGAATGTTGGGGACCGTGAAAATGTTCTTGGGACATAAGGAAAATGCACTTATTTCCTCAAATAATGCAGCTTTTAGTGGATAGAATCTAGTTACTGGGATTAAGGTTAGATATTAGGTTACTTGTTGCATGTCAGCATTTAGACACAACACAAACCCTTCACAGATCCATATTTCTGTGTTCATGTTGTGGAGCCTAGAGAAAACCAAAAGGAACAGTTGTCACAGAAAACAGTATTCTGTTCTTTTAGAATCTGTTGAAGGTCCTGCACCAGCATGATGGTCACACACTCTCTGAGGCACCTGAAATGTCTTCAAAAGATCTCAGTGGAAGTGCTTCAGGAGAAAGGGTATCTCCAGAACTGTTGTGTATCATTGGCCGTGTCGCCATAGAGAGCCAAAGCAGCTTTTGTCATCATCATCATCATCTTCTCAGTAATCAACATCACTAACGTCGTCATCACTGTCACCGCCACCGTCACTGTCGTCACCGTGTCTCTTGATGCTATAAAAGCCACCTTGGCTCCCTGTAGATCTGCTGTATTCAGGCCATGGGGCCACTGCAGGCCAGACTAAATATGGAGCTCAAACTCTTTAAACTGGAGCACCAGAGCTGAAGCCTTTCACTCTCCATTCACAGCACAGGCCAGAAATGGCATCTGGATGTGAGCAGTCTGTGTAACTACAACTCAGACATCAGTAGCTCCATTGACTTTCAGATTGAGTTTGCAACAGTGAGCACACCTACGCACAGGGGCGTAGTTTAGGTCTGAGATCTCGGGGGTGGAGCTGAGGTCGTATTGGAACTGTAGCAAGTGGGGCACCGAAATCATATTCAGTGTGGAAACACTCACTGTTATCTGTGGTGTGCTTTATGTGACATATTTTTATCAGCTGTTATTCAGCCTATGAGAGTTACACATTAAGCAGATTTACCTTGGGGAGCACCACATTGTACCATTCACGAGAATTCCAGGATAAGTTTTGGTCCTCAGGTAAAAATGAATATTCACATTTGGCAGCGTAATGACGTCACACCGTTACACTGTGGATGTAACAGGCCACACTGCATGGCACTAGCATGGCAGACAGCAGCCCAGCTGGATCCACTTTGGCTGTGTGGAAATCATTTGGTTTTAAAAGAGCAGATGTGGATCAAACAGGACTTGCTACCAGCCTGTGATGACCAAAAGTGGAGATACGTCAAATTTATTCAGCCACTTGAACAATAAACACATTGTTCTATACAGAAAGAGCCATAAAACCTGAGAGAAGAGCTCAGTAACAGTGACTTCTAACACAAGTTAATTGGTTCAGCATGACATTTTCAAGGCTTTAGCGAGTTACATGCCTTACGACAAAACAAGCAAATGCTGAAAAGACATTAGCGAAGCAGTCACTAAAGATATGAAAGAAGATGTAGCTACTGTTTTAAAGCCAAAGAATTGAAGGAGAACTTTTACCTACTTTTTACTGGATATTTAAAACTGTGATGTTTATGTTTTTTGTTTTGTATCTACCCCTAATTACACGTTTCATGGAAAATGATTTTTACAAACTGTGCAGTGCACTTTAGATGTGGTGGTTTGCTGCTATATTTGATACAGAATCTGAATCTCAATCTGAGCTATCAGTTAAGAACTAGAGAAATGAAAGAGATCTTTTTGTTTTTACTGGTCGAAAATAAAATGTTGGAGGAAAATGACAACATTCATGATGGCCTGATGAACTTGTATGTTAATGCAAAAAAAAAGTGATATCACAAGTAATATCGTTCTCGTGAAAATACCATGATGTCATTTTTGGACCGTATCGACCATCTCTAGGTCTACCCTGTTTAGTTTTTTCCCATGTAACTTTGGAGAAGAATACCCATAGACTAAATTATGAAAAATGTCTCCCCATCCCCACTGGTAGCAAAATCATTGCTCATACAGAGCAGTGCTGCTGTGGGGACATGAAGAGGATGGGCATGAGCTAACCAGATCACTATATTTAGGTGATTCATGCATTCGTTGGGGCTTTTTTGACCTCATACTCGCTCTATCTCACACACAAGCACACACACACTCACACATACACCTACACACTTTCAGTGCACAGCAAAAATCTTTCTGTACAGCTTTTACTGCCCATTTCCACCCCATGCCTGTGTTCCCATGGCAACCCTTAACTATGACCATTGCAGATCAGAAAGAGGAAGTGCTTGCTCTCTATTTCCTGTACAGCATGTCAAAAGATGGGCACAACAACAGAATTATAAGCTTTTAAAAAAACATGTTCATGTTTTGACACAAGCTAAAAACAAATTCTGGATCTGTCTGACAGTTTTGTGTTTCTTATGATCATTCATATGCCACTAATTACCATGCATGCTGAACTTCAAAAGATTGCGTACACTTGAGGATAATATACACAATTCACATTATACATTATGTACAATTTACAGAAATTGCAGTGCAGTAAAGTGTAATATGCAGTCTGTAGTCCAGGCTTGTAATTATGTAACAGGCACAGTAATGTGGTAAGATGAGACTAAAGTAGAGGGTGTATGGTGGAAAATGCTGTTCTCTTTTGGTTTACATGTACTTGAAAAGTTTTCAATATCTTTTCCCAAAAAGTGTGGATGTTAGGTTTGGTTAGTATTCCCATTTTCACTTTTTTAGTTGACATGAGTAAAGTTCGTATAGAACAAGCATGGGCGTCAGGTTGTTTTGAAAAAGTGTGGTGTGAGACCTGTCTCAATTCCGTGAGTCTCAGAAAATGAAAGCATGAAGTATATACTGACATTGTTGGCCCCCGAACATGTTGACATTAGACACTAATCGCTAAATGTTATACAGTCTATGGAATACAAGGAGGCAAGCAATGGACAAAGTAAATGTTTGGGCTATTTAAGTTACTTGTGTAATCTCTCCTATAGTACCAAATGAACATCACCTGGCCTTGCTAAATGCATTGGTCTATGGCTGTACACAAGATGGCCCAATTTATCTAGTTGTTGCCTGTTACACACCCAGTTTAGCTAAAGTTAGTTGTCTAGCACTTCCATAATAGTACTGCCAATAATAACAAAGTTTAGCGAGGGCAGATAGCAAGTAGCCTGAGCATCTGTGGACAAATACACATCAAACATAGTTAATAAACCAATTGTAGCTTCTTATGCTCCACTAAAATTTCCCATGTAGTTCAGTGTTGTTTTGTGTCCTTAGTTATTGTCCTAAAAATTGCTTGATTACTTTACAAAAGTAGTGCAGTTTCCAGTACAGGACAGAAGTGAACGTCTGGCTAATGTTTGTGTATTCTAGAAGAATATTAGAAAATCTCAGTCACACATAATTTTCTAAAGACGTGTTAGTACACATCACTCTTAACTGCTTGTACGTACAATAATACTGAAGTGAAGGGAGTTTTTTACCGTTAGGGATCTTGTGAATTTCAGTTTTAATTATATTCTGTTGAAAGGTTTCACACATTGCAGACAGCCACTTGTACGCTCTGTTCTTTCCATTTCATTTTGACTGTAGATGGCAAAAAGTGAATAGCAGAAAAATCTCTCTAATGTTACTTCCTTAGGGATGTGTTGTTGTCTAAACTGTAGTTGCATTGTTGCATCATATAAAAAAGAGTACACAGCAACAATGTAAGTATTTAGTTTCGATTTACCAATCAGTTAGCATGCTGGGTCTCTCTTGACATGATATGTACTAAAATAATTGTATTCATTGTTATGTTCACCTAACTAAATACTTTCAAAAAGAGGTGGGGATGAAATGGGCCATGGCAAGAAGTGGGCCCAGCGTCTCTTGTGTAAATGTAAAACACTTGTCTGTGGCCCCCAACACAAAGTTGCAGGTTCAAACCCCCACTTTCTACCATTGTGTGCTTGAGCAAGACACTTAAATCTCAATTGTTCCAGAGGGACTGTCCCTGTAACTAATGATCGTAAGTCGCTCTGGATAAGGGCGTCTGTCAAATGCCGTAAATGTAAATCTCTAACCTATTCATCAAACTTAATATTAGCTTAGCAAGCAGGCTACAGATCCAAACTGTGCCACGCACCACAGTACAGGTTCAGTTCTGAATAACTATTTCTCTGCTGAAACAAATGTAGACAATCAAAACCAGTGTCTGAGAGCTAAAGATTAGTTTCAATAACAGGCCAAAAATAAAGCATAGCACAGCTAGCTGGTGTTCGATTTAAAGGATAAAGTCTCATCATCTGAGAGCGCAAAATTTAGTGAGCGGTGTTAGAGTGACTGCCTGTTCCGGAACAGTCAAACCTGTTCCGTCTTGACAGTGTTTCTGTTACTGAGCCACTGTTTTGCACATTTTTTTTCATTATAAATTTTTTATTTGTCCCTTCTTTCTAGCAGTGCCATCAAACTGTTGGTAGATGGCCATTAACTGTACACCTATCAGTAGTTATTTGGCCGTTTACGATGTAGGTGTGTGACTTTTGACACAGATATACTGCCCAAACCTAGCTGATGTCTTTGTGTTATATTTCTTGTTGGATGTTTATTTAAGACAGTTATCATTTCCTCTTTTTTAGCAGTTCTGAGTTCCACAGTGCTATTAGGAAAGGAAGGCATATGACGGTTGGCTCCCTTCTGCACACTGCCATTGCCCGTCCTGATCATTAGGCTGGAGTTATATTATGCAGAAACTGGAAGGAAATGGTAGAAGCAGGATTGAAAACTGCAAAAACTCTGAATGTGGAGTGATTTTGAGATTGAGTAGCCAACATTAGACTGAATGTTAGCATTGAAGGCTAAGGATACAGTGATAAAGAAATTGCAGACCTGTGTTGATTGTTATTTTTAATGTACATGTCGACCAGTGCCAGTGCTGATACATAAACATATTGCAGTTGGTGGCCTAGTGGTTAGGGATTTTGGGCCTAGGATCAGAAGGTTGTGAGGACTGCTAGTGACACCTCTGAGGTTCCCTTGAGCAAGGTTCTGTTCCACACTCTGCTCCCCGGGTGCTCTGGTCCTGGCTGCCCGCTGCCTCACTTGGTGAATGGGTTTAATGCAGAGAACAAATTTCTGTGTTGTGGTGTGTTTATGTATAACAAATGAACACTTTACATAAAATAGTCAGTTCAATAATGTAGTCTGAAAAACACAAAATGTTCTGTTCAGAGGGAGTCACATTACGAACTACCATTTAAAAGCTATTGTCAGCCTACCAAAACTCTTAACTAATTTGAGCTTTAATAAAAAGCTTTAATAGAAGTTTTGAGTATGTGAAGAGTGTACTGTGCAGCTGCATTATGTTCATAAATATAAGTGAAAGTACAGTATTTCAGTGTTGTGCCATATTTTTTGTCATGTTGTTTTTCAAAAGATCACTTCTGGAACAAGTGGGGGCTTGTGAGTTATCAGCATGTATCTTGTTCTGTGACTTTGTGAAAGTCCATTATTCGAGCACCTAAACAAGTCTTAACAACTCAAACATCTACAAACCATAGAACAAATAACCAGGAAAAGAACTGTTTCCCAAAAAGCAGCTGTTTGTCTGGAATTGGTGGCTCATTTGCAGATGAATTGGTCTGACTTCATTTGTGACATTGCTTAACAGTTCATGAACAATGGTCTTGAAAATCGAGTCCACAGATGCTGTTCCAGGACACAAGCGAAAGCGACAGACTGAGGCTCTGTTTACACCTGGTCACTTCATGTCTCTTGCATATCGGGATTCTGTTTGATGAGGCCAAAGCATGTAAAAATGCAAGTATAAAAGAACCCAAGATGCCTTTAAAACTGATATATATCCAGTTTCTCAAACCACTTCGGGAGATGTGCAGCATCAAGACATCCTTCTCTCTAAAACGCATTCAACAATGAAAACGCCTCTCAATAAAAAGACAGCGCCCCTCCCTGTAGTTCTGCTTCTGGTAGAGACTGCTCTTTAGGTCTTCATGCAGGCATTGCTGCTCATTCAGTCCATCTCCTGAAGTCAATTCAGTTTTCCTTCCATAACCCGTAATCCACTTTGGATGAGTAAGTTAGTTTAAATAAAAAAAAACAGTTTAGTTAAATTTTACCATGTCTCATTGTTTTTCGCTACAGTACACCACAATGACACAGGAGGGTGGTGATGACACAGGAGGATAATTATTCTTAACACCCATCTTCTTGGGAACACTCACTGTGTTGTGCATAACTGTGCTTTTCTTTTGAATAGAACATAAAAATGAGGAGCAGCACAGCCGATTGGTTGTTGAATACAAGCTTATTTGCATATTACTCACCGCAAAGCGATCAGATTCCAGTTAGGCCAACCAAGTGCAAATGCATGTGGCTAAAATCTGATCAGAATACAATCCACATACTAGTCAGATGAAGTGAGGGACCAGGTATAAACGGGGTCTAAGTGTCAGAGTGCAAGTTCAATCAACTTCAGGCACATTATTTTGCCATTTTTTGGAACTAGAACAATAATAGTTTTTCAAACAGTGCTCACAGGGTTGATATACTTGAAATGATTGTACATGTCAGTGTTTCAGTTACTGCTGGTGATAAACATTTTTTAAAATAATTTTGAATTTTTATTTCTCGTAGTACATTGCAACAAGAAAAGAAATGCAGTTAATAGTTTCTAACTTTTCAGTGGTACTACATTTGTGTTTAGAAGTAGAAGAGAAGAAATATTGTTATCATTTGAATATGATGAAAAGTTATCTTTACACACTCTGCGGAGGAAGTACCTTTACATGTTTGCCCTGTGTTTGGTCATATTTTGACATCGAAGCAAATAGAAGAAGAGTTGAATTATTATTAGTTGTTAAGCTATACATAATATATTACATTTAATTACATTAATATGTAATATGATTCAGTAGTCTATATGTGTGTCAGAGTAAAACTGATTTGGTCTTACATTTTTTACAAGTCCTTTTAAGAGTTAGAGGTTTGGGATAGGTGGTAAACATTTTTGATTTCAAGGTGACTGTATTTACTGGATAAAATGTGATACTGAATTGGAGCAAGATGATCATCTTTCACACATAGTTCAGCGGTTTTCATCCTGTAACTGCCTGTTTCCTTCATTGGTGATATAACGAACAGGTGTTTGTCTGGTTTCTGAGACTAAAGGTACACAGGGCTCAGTTACAGCTTTGCTTTAAACCAATTGTAGTATACATATATAAAATTATGCTAATATTTTACAACTTCATTCATATAATTCAATATTGAATACATTTTAAAATACTGTAAAAATGCTACTGTTTTGCCAGTTAGATGTCCCCAGAAAGATGTACAAAATTGTAGATGCTTCTAAAATGTCCATAATGCTTCAAAGAAAATATCTAGAAATAGACAATTAAATAGACAATTACTGTGTAGTGTTTATTATTTAATATCTTCTTGCTGTTTTGTAGTCAAAGTTTATATTTAAAAAAAAAAATAAAAATAACAATAGTACAAGTGGTGCCAGAAATAAATAGTGTAGGTGGATTTTTCATGCCACGAGAGTGTTCGTGCTGAGAGTCATTTTTGCTTGTCAATAAAATTCTCTATTTTTAAAATGTCATATGATACTGACTGATGGCTGTTAATTGTCATGTGGTGAAATCTTTAACTGTAGTCTGCTTGACAAACACCAGTTGTCCTGAAACAAGGGCGTTAGGACGTGATGAACTTTTCACATCAGGCTCTGTAATTCCATGTACTGGGCAGAACAGAGCAGTTTTTCTAAGGTCATAGACCAGCTTCTGTGTTTCTTGTAAAGAGGCACAATTAACATGTCCTTCAAAAACCTGGCAAGGCTTTGGCCAACATTTGTAAGCACCGTTATAAAGTACTGATACTGCCTCCATGTAGGAACTCCTGCTAAACATGTGTGAGTGAATGAGCGATGGAGTATATGGCAAAAACATCAAAATACTTCCAAGAAATTTTCACAATATGTATTTTTTCTTAAATCTTTTAAGACAGAACAGACAAAACATTTTAGTGCTACTTTAGAAAATATACTATGAAAAACAGAGTACATATTTTTATTTACTGTTTCATACACTGCACTGCACTAAATTCAATTAAACAAGTTAATTATGCTCTGTTTACAGTGACAGGCAGTTGGTAAGTCAAGTAAAGAAAAGTGTATTGAGACATAGGACAATTTGTCACAATGATAAACATCGTTCTACTGTCCAGCTCTACCACTAAAGAGGTGTCTCATTTTTTGATGGCTATTTTGAGGGCTATGCTCAGAGCAAGCATCTGTTTCAGCATATAGATAGTAAGCTGTTCCCCAAAGTTCGTTTCCTGTTCTGCTAGTGTCCTTATTTGCCCATTAGCCTGCATCCAGATTCCAAGAATGCTCGGACAGATTGTCCAGGAATGTCATATTTTAGTTGAGGATGATTTGAGAAATCAAACTCACACAAATGTCCTCCTTACCCAAAGACAGTGATTACTGGGGTATAAGCCCCCATTTCTTGTGAGCTACATTATCATTGTGGCTTCAGTGCAGAACTAAAAAGCAAACTTCAGATGCCAGACATGTTTAGACCGCATATAAGGCGATGGGGAAATTGAGTAAGTTTCGTTTGTCACTGAACTATTCTTCTTTAATGACAGTCTACAAGGTCATAATTCTGCTGTGCTTGAATTCCCACACAACGCCAGTGATGATTCAGAGCAGTGACATAGTTCAGACTATGATTTTTTTCCAGGTCATTCTGAAAGTAAATTAAATGTTTATCCAGGAATGATATTTACTGTTCTGATGATCAGGGGCTCTGCAGGTGTGATAATAATGACAATAGATTTGATGAAGATAATGATGTTTTAAAAAAAAAAACTCAGGGCCTTCAGTGGAGCTACTCATCAAATGACTGGAATGTTTTGTTTTGTCAGAACAAAGAGAAGGAGCGGATGAGGGAGAGAGAGAGGGAGGCGAGGGAGAGGGAGGCACGTTACAATAACGGCCATCTCTTCACTTCCTTAACCGTCAGCAGCACCACCCTCTGCTCCGCCTGCAACAAGAGCATTACAGCCAAGGAGGCCCTCAGCTGCCCTAGTGAGTCTTACACACACACACACACACACACACACACACACACACACACACACACACACAACCAACAGATGAGACTATAATAAAAGTTTCCTTTCATGGTATTAGTGTCTGTTATATCAGGCTGGCACATTACTGTTCACGTTTTTCTGTTTTATTGTTCTGTTGGATCAAAAATCCATTTCTTCTACTAGTTTTTAACAGACTAACAAGTTACTAAATTCATACTGCATATTACATCTTTATTGTCCAGGTATTGTGAAGACAATAAAAACAATAATTATTCAAGTTAGGTATGAATTTGTTTGAAGAATTGAAAGGTTGCAAAAAATGCTGCAGCATATAATCAATCAATCAATTCACTGTAACTTAAAACAAATTCATTAATTGTACAGAAGTAGCATCACAATGTATGTGCGATGTGTAAAGTGTTATGACTCAAAAACTCCCAAACACTTTTGTACATAGGCCTACTATCTTGAACCATTTTTATCTGGCAGAGAGAGATACACAATAAATGCGGCCAGTACTCCCACTCACGCCCATGTACGTGTTCATGGAAACACTTGCAGAAAGTATAACATTGAATTGTTACAAATTAGGTGTGATAACAGTGGTCGATAAAAGTTTGCTCCTTTAGTTTTGTACTTTTTTAAAAGGAGCTAAGCAGTTGAATGGTAAGTGATTAGCCATCAGGTTAGCATTGCGTTAGCTAGAAATCCAAATCACCACACTCTTCTCTGGAAACTGGAAAGGGGAAATTGCGTAAATGGGACGGTAGTACAGTGGGACTCGCGAACGTAGGATCCATTTTGATGTGTTCAAAAAGAGACACATTGTAAAACTGTGCTTCGTCATAGCCTTGCACACACACACACCCTTTCCTGTTTGTGGTATCACAGTGTTCACCTCTCCTCTGTTCTTGATTTCGGTATCATTCTCAGCGTCTTTATTTCATCATTGCTCCTTGCAACGACCAGACAGTACGAGCCTGTCACAGAAAAAGACCCTTTGCATTAACTCTGTGCTCTGCTCTTCTGGTCTGTGCTCCTGTATTTGTGTAGGTGTTGGAACATGTAGTTCTTGCTTTTATGGCCAACAACTGAGAGAGCAAAATCCCATAAAGCACTGCACAATGAGGGGGCTGTTTCCCTTACAAAAGTGGCCGTTTGTAACATGTGGAAGTCTTTGGTTCCTCACACTGATACATTTTACTGGGCTCAATGTCAGCTAGCCTGGGTGCAGATACAAAATGTCTGAAAAATTCACAAATCTGAACACTTTTCCAGCAGTACGTTGTTGAAATAACAATCAAACATCCTGGTCTCTCTGCCTGGTATATAGGTTAGTGAGGAAAGAAGGATGTGTTTATTGGTGTGGGGGGGTATATTAGGGAAACCCCGCCAGGGCCCCAAGACTCTTTCCTGCAAAATCAGCCTCAAAACAGGAAGTGGAACTGGTCTCAAACAATGGGCTCCGTAGACACCCTGCACTGTAGAGGCCATTACAAGAAAAAACTATTCAGAAAGAAGTTACTTAGAGAAAAGACGATCTGGAGCACAGGTCTTAGCCATGGATACTCACCAAGAGAAAGAGAAAGAGAGAGAGAGAAAGACCGGTACTGTATGTCACTCATTTATTCTGAACATTTAGGTGTCTTGTTTTTGTGTCTGACTGAATAGAAATGTGAAGTTTACTCAGTAGTAGGATGTAGGAACTAGTGGGCACTCCTCTTTGGTGGCATTACTGTTGTGAAACTCTGCTTGTAGGTACAGCATTAATAGACAGAGTATGAGAAAAACTGTGAGACTGCACCCCACTTCCACTTTCAAAGTCAGCAGTGGTGGTTTAAGAACACTGGACTGATCCGTTTTTGTGCATGGCGGTGATGGACACATGGTGTGAAAGACAGACAGATGAAGTAATGCTTCCTTTTTCTTCCGTTTTCCAGCCTGTAATGTCACCATCCATAACCGCTGCAGAGACGCTCTGCCCAACTGTGTCAAGATGAAACAGCGGGTAAGACAAACCCAGATTTTTGACAAGCATGTCACATGACACCAGTCATGTTTAGTTCAGAATCACATGTTGATGACTGTTGTTGTGGCTGTGTGCACTGTTCTCTGTTCATTTGGGATGGATAGTTGACATTTATTTAACCAGTTAAAATGTCCACATCTTTATGGAAAGATTCAATGCATTGCACAATATTATGAGTATTTTGGAATGATTCAAATGTATTTCAAATACACTGAATCAACAAATGAGAAATTAAGAATTCACAAGGAGAAAATGTATAATAAATACAGCATCCCAGCCTTTTTTGATTGTTTTAGATATGGAAATAACTTGAGGGAGGATTTATTTGAGGGAATATTTTATCAAATTATTATGATCTAATAAAATAAATTCTAGTCTTTCAAAATCAATGTAGTTATGTAGTTCATGTGAATGTGTCACAGTGCACTTATGCATTGTTACACCTATAGTAGTGCTGGAATATTGTAATCAACTGTTTTTAAGGCTGCCTAGCTCATAATTGTAACATGTATGCGATTGTGCTGTGTTGCCACAGCAACAGAAGCTTGCACTGATGCGGAACAGTTCAACCTACGGTGGGACGGTGACACTGCGGAATAAAAGTGAGTGTCCATCCGGTCAGGAAGACCTCAGGATTCTTCTCCAAATTGTTCTGTGATTTTAGTCTCAAACTCTAGACATGTAAATGATTAAGCAAAAATTATTTATCAGGGGTAATTGATTTAGTGTTATTATTATTATTAGAAAAATTATAGGGTCAGACCAATATATACATTTTGTGACTGATACCAATATCGGTTTAAAGAAATCAAAAAATTGTATTGACTTAAAACAAGACACTAAATTCAGCACTTTATGTGCAGGATGATTGGCAATATAGATGCATTCACAAGACCTAAATGTTGGCCTGAGCTGATGTATTAGTCATGTCCTACTTTCTTAGTCTTTCTGAGGAATTGTGATTTAGAACTTTATGTCTTTGGTATCAATCTCTGCAGCACATTTGAAGGAGAGGCCCAGTTCAGCCATCTATCCATCCGACAGCCTCCGCCAATCCCTGCTAGGCTCCCGCCGCGGACGCTCCTCTCTCTTACTCTCCAAGAGCGTATCCACTAATAACATTGCAGGGTGAGTGACGCCCTCACTGTGCATTTATGTTGCATTTGTGTCACAGAATTGTCTGTATGTGGATGTTGTTAAATGAAAAAAGGCAACTTTCATTGTTGTGCAAATCATGTGTGTTTTGAATGTATCCCATTATGTGTGAGTTCCTGTTCCGGTGGCATTTACTGTATATTATTGTCCAGTGTTCATAGTGTTTTTCACTGTTGTTTTTTTTGTGTGATTTGTATGCCTCGTGTTTTATATGATTTCATACGTCACTGTTGTTATTATTTTTCTCCCATGCTTGCAACTTAAGGTTTTTTTTTGTTGTTGTTGTGTGTTTGGGTGCATGCATATGTGGGGGTGCATGGACGTGCAATTACTTCTATGTGCATGCACGTGGTGTGTGTCTATGTGTGTGTAGGACTCTCAGTGATGACTCTCCCTTGGGGCTGCGCAGGATCTTGTCTCAATCCACAGACTCTCTAAACTTCAGGAGCAGAACAATGTCTATGGAATCGCTAAATGATGAGGGTAGGACACAAGCACACACGCATGTGTTTACTTGCACCATGTAATGGACATGCTGTCATGTATATATTTATGAAAACATGTACAGATAAATACAAAATAACCAGTATAATGTGGGACAGAATTTGATGTTTTAATTGACATTATTTTCAAATTCTGCAAGACTGTGCCATGGCTAACTTCACTGTTCTCAAAACAAGCCTTCGTAGCTCATTACCAGTTTGGCGTATGCAGGCTTTATTGTTAAGACCACACTCAAATGTCATCCAAAACCCCCAGAAACTTTATTTCTTTCCTCATTACATCCTTCATTGTGCACTGGCCTCTTTTAATACCAGGGCTGTCTCATGATATTATTCTCATCCTGTAATAAGCTCTACTGCATTAAAATGATCTCTTACAGTAAATCACTTCTAACTCGCTTTGAAAGAATAAGGGTTCAGATTTTCCTTTCACAGAATGTCATTTATATTTGGTTTGATTGGTAGAAAACATCTGTGTCCACTCTGTAGGAGAGCTGTACTACGCCTCCATGCTGGAAGGGTTGGAGGTTGAGGGGCGGGACTTTGAAGCAGATTCCTGGAGCATGGCAGTCGATTCCTCCTACTTGCAGACCCACCGCAAAGATATCATCAAGAGGCAAGACGTCATCTATGGTGAGAAACAGTACAGTACCCTTTTTCTATCCAAAGTCTTGCCACCGGAACACATCTAGGCATGTGGTATAGACTCAAAGCCTGAATGTTGGTGATTAAAAATATATTGGTAACATGAATGCCCATTGATACAGCTAATTCTGTAGCAATATCAAGAAAGATATAAGTTAGTTAACATTACTTTGGTGGATTGAGCCGTTATTTTTAAGTGATTTTTAAGGTTAAACTAGCTCTACAACTAGTAGTGGATTTGAACTGGTTTTGCTGTTTAATCATTCTAGGTTATAGTGTTGTTTGTTTTCAAGACCGTGGGCATAAGAGAGTAATATTGAAGATCAATATCTTTAGCCTAGCATGAATAACAGTACGCTTGCTGTCTTCCCTTTCCCACCTCAGTCCCATTTGCTACTGACCATATGAGTGATTTGTAATATTTACAAAAAAATAACAGCAATGTGGGTGTAATGGAATACACATATTAGACCAGGGGTGTCCAACTCCTGTCCTGGAAGGCCGGCGTCCAGCACAATTTGGTAATTTCCTTCTCAAACACTGGTTCAGATCACTTGTTAATTTGTCAGTTTAGTATGTTTGAGGTGTGGCAGGACAGTCTTCCAGGAATGGAATGGGGCAGCCTTGTATTAGACAAATGATTCAAGAAATTTGATCATTAAGCAACATTTGCTTGGTGGCAGGAATGGGAGATAATAATCTCCACTCGCTGGGTGAAGAACACGCTGTCTGAAGGCACAGGAAAAAATGAGCTCTTAATGCTCACAGACAGAGAGTCCACTTAACCGATATCTTAACCGATTTCTCCAATAACCTGATTCTGCATAGAAAGTAAACATGGTAACACCACAGAGAAGATGCTTAAAGCAGAGAAAATAAACAAGAAGAAAGTGTTCTCCGCATAGAAGGCTACAGCATGGCTGTATCAATTTAGCAAACATGACCATCTAAAAAAAATCAGTCTATTCATGTTAACCACTTCTCTTGCCTGCAGAGCTGATCCAGACGGAGCTGCACCATGTGCGGACGCTGCGTATCATGGATGGTGTGTTTCGGCGTGGGATGCTGGAGGAAGTGCAGCTGGAGCCAGGTGTAGTGCACGCTCTCTTCCCCTGCCTGGACCGGCTTTTAGCCATACACATTCGCTTCCTCAACCAGCTGCTTGACCGTCGCAAGCACAGTCTGCAGCCATCCAACGCACACAACTTTACCATCAGCCACATCAGCGACCTCCTCGTGCAGCAGGTAAGCTGTCAGCACTTCAGAGGCAGTAAGCATTTTTTGAAAGAGTTTAGATATGAAAAGTTTATATATGACTGATAACTGTTGGGGCCATGTATTCATTTGCCAGAAAATTACTCTACAAATGTTCAGGACACAGTTCCTACACAAAACAAATGATGAAAAATGAAATGATGGTTTTGAAAATAAAGCACCAGTAATTTCTTCAACTTCTTTATTTTTTTAATCATATGCTCAAAAAAGTGCATGAAAAGTAGCTTAAGCTGACTGTCTTTTTTCCCTTGCAAAGTGGGCTTAAAATCAAACGACAAACAAAGGTAGGTCTTAGTTTTGAGCTTCAGTGGTTTGTTAGCTATAGTGGACTTGTTCATCGCAGACTCGCAGTCTTAAGCTGTGTCCATGAGAGTGAGTGAAATTACATTGTATCATAAGTTGTGCAATGACTGTTGTTCGTCTTCCACTGCTACTTATCTCTCCACATCTTTCTGCATTTGTTTAAATCCACACAAAGCTCATTACCAACAAGTAAAATTTTTATTTGATTCAGGACCAATCCTCCAACACTGTAGGTGGAACTTTTAGATTACAGATGTGTTGATCGCTAGCCATGACACCATCATTTTATACAGCAGTAACTTTTCTAAAGTGTTTTTTTTTACTTTCTTAAAGTGAATATGCTATTTTTGCTATAGTTGTGTTTATTTATTAGCTGGAAAAAAAATATTTTTAACAATTTTGCCAAAAATAGAACCATTTGCTAGCTTAGACATCTATGTAGTACGGAACATAGTCATGAAGGACCTGCAGAGCGGAAGTGTGCCATTTCCATTTAAGTCACCATGGGTCTCCGGCCAGGCAGTATACTGATTTTGTGCTTGATATATGCTGAAAGCTGAAGTAAGAGCAAATTGTGGACTAGGTGAGAGGTTTATCAAGAACTGGGTGATGACTGTCTGCCATAGCATACCGCTCTACATAACATGCACTAAAATCTCTGTGTTACAGAATGTGTTGGGTGTGTGGGTGTAACTATGAAAGGTGTAAATCTATGAGAGATATGTTGTCATGTCCTGAGCAAAGAGGATTTTCTTTTCAGAGGAAAAATACTAATATCTCTTAGGTCTAATCTAATCAAATCTAATATAATATAAAAACTTAATCATTTCTACTCCCTTGTCCCTATCTATATGTGTATTTCAGTTTTCAAGTCACTTTGCTGATGAGATGAGGAAGACCTATGCTGAATTCTGCAGTCGCCACCTGAAGGCTGTTAAACTATACAAAGAGCTACTAGCCAGAGACAAGAGACTACAGTACTTTATACGGGTAAGATACTTTTTTAATGATGAAAGAACTCAGAAATAAGCAAATTCTGTCCTGAATGTGTCAGAAAGGCAACACAGAACAGTTCCACATGCTGATACATTTAACCTTACCCAGCGAAGACTGACACTGGCACTGCTCTGGGGACAGATTTTATTTAACTAATGGGTACTTAGCCAAAGTCTGTGTTTGAAATAACATACTTTGCACTGTACACTGCATACCTCAGTAGTATATACTATATAGAGCAAATTGCTTCTCAGCAGTAGTGTACAGTATAGTATCCATGTTCCATACTACCTCAAGGCAGGAGCAAGGCTAGACTGCAGACGTCTGGGGTTGAGAAAGTCGGACCACTCTTAAGACCTTCATTTTCCTAATCCCCTCAGTCAATTCAATTCAATTCCGTTTTATTTATATAGCGCTTTTTACAAACAAGTTGTCACAAAGCAGCTTTACAGAGTCCAGGTCTGAGCCCCTCGTGAGTGAGCCAACAGGGGAGAGGAAAAACTCCCTCAGCTGGAGGAAGAAACCTCTGGAGAAACCAAGATCCAAAAAGGGAACCCATCCTCCTCAGATCGACGCAGAGAGAAGAAAAGTCACTGCTTAGCAACAGTTGCTAGCCACTTTTCAGCGGCATGCATGGAAAATTTTCGGTCAAAAGATGTGCTTGGGTGACACCCGATACCTGTTTTCTATTTCCAAAGCCAAAAAAAAAACATTGTCATTACAGTTGTTGTTGATAACATGAGCTGTTGATAATAAGCAGCGTGACTCCATGTGTGAGTGTGGAAAGACTCCCTGTATGGATTGTTTGGCTGAGATTAGCTGTAGTTATGTTGTCCTGTTTGAATCAGGTTGCCTATGCAGTGTAGTAGGGCTGGTGGTGGCCTAGTGAGTAGGATACTTGCCTCTGGACCAAGGGGTCATGAGTTCGAATCCTACCTTCAGCATACCACCACTGGGACCCTGAGCAAGACCCTTAACCCCAGATTGCTTCAGGGAAACTGTCCCCCACCCCCGTAG
>JBBPCY010000142.1:6398362-6413998 GCA_037974405.1 Brachyalestes nurse | reverse complement strand
TGTATAGGAGTAACATTTGACTAGTGGTATCTGTACTTTCACTTAAGTAATGAAGTTAGGTACTTTGTCCACCTCTGATAAACAGTATACAGACTATAGCTCAGTCATTATGCAATCCAAGTTTACACTCACAATTAGCACATCTTCAGAAAGTGTCTTCCCTGGATATTTAGGCTGCCTATATATAATTTTACTCCACGTTATTCCTCTAACACATATGATGGGCCCTTATTTTTTTCTGTGATCCAGCAACCACATATATCTTTAATGGTTCAGTCAATTCACACCTCAGATAAACCTAGAAAACTCTTCGTAGGGTAGGCAGTAAAATAACCCCTGCACATCACAATGGCTATAACATCACAACCACGTTCCAGCCTACAAAGCAGAACATCTGATATCTTCTTCCATTGCAGTTGCCCTTCAAGAGATGAATTCCCTCTCATTGAGACAGAGGACAAGGCACTTCTGCGGAGGCTTAAAGGTATGCATTACATCATCGTACACATTCCTGCAGCTCATTGGTTACTGTCAGTACCTGCCAGCCTTGTAGCTGAAGCCTCACAGTCTTGCTCCTCCTCCCACAGCTGACATCCAGCAGAAGGACAGAGAAGTGTTGGAGTTACTGCAGGAGCGAGTGACCCTGTTCTCAGACTTGGCCGAGGTCATGGGAGGTCATGAGGTCATGCTGCCGCCCAACTCTAGAAATGTGTTTAGAGCTGACACTCCTCAGGCACCTCGGGGGGAACAGCTACTCACTCAGGCTATTACAGAGGGTGAGGCTGAAATGTTAAATAAACCACATACCTACAGGCTTGGCACGAAGAACCACATTTTTTCATTCACATTCAGCCAGCCCCTCTGTCATATTCTCTGTTCATTTTCCTAATAAACCTTTCTGAGTAGAATTTAATTAGGAACTGTCTTGCTCTCTCGACAGTGGACCGACTGACTGAGCTGTTGTTAGGCTCTGGATTAGAGGTCTCTTTTGCTTGCAGTTCCAATGGGCACCACAATCACATGGGGGCGCTAGTGATCAGTAAGTACAATGACTATTCATTTGAGAAATGAAAGACCTTCACTTTAGCCGTGTAATGACTGGCGAAAAAAAAGGACTCAGGTGCAGATAAAAGTTAACTCACGATAAACGCATTAACAAGTACGATCAGCATCAGGCTGACAGGAATAACAAAGGAAACCCAGATTCCAAAAATATACCCAAATCACAGAGCACGTAATCCAAAGTAAGTAGAGCAAAAGTCAAAACCCAGAACCAGGAGTCTTATAGGCAAGGCTAGAAGCGTGAGTCAAAAAACAAACAATATCAAAGATCCAGGGAGATCCAAGCAATGAATGTATACTGCTCAGTACATCAAAGAAGGCAGTACTTTGCAAAGTAGCTTTCTAAACCCAGTCCTTAAATAGTGCTTGGAACAGGAAGTACTCTAGTAGCTGTGTACTGGAATAACTACCTCCCCTGGTGGTGAGGAGGGTTAACAGCAAGTCTCCCCATCGCTGTGTTGTTCCTGGCTGCAATATGAGCGTATGCATCCGATTTCTCCACTTAGTATCTCAGTCTGAGTATTAGTCTGTGGGTGATATCCTGAATACGGGTTCAGTGTACACCCCAGCTTCCTGTAGAATGTGGAAAAGACGTAAATTGCATGCCTCTCGCAATTTAAGTCTCGTCTCGAGGAAGTCCGTATAGCTTAAACACTCAATGAAACTGTTGTGCCATTTCCAAACCCAAAGGTAATGGTATTACCTGAGTAGGTTGAGATCCATGACAAAGTCCATAGAAATATGTGACCATGGTCCATTAGTAAACTGTATAATCAACTGTTTGGAGAGTGCACAAATGATACAGGTTAGAATTATTTCTTGGACTTCAGTAACTAACAATTGTCGCTGATGCTTTTCTATGATTTCGTTTCACTCCTGGATGACATACTGCTTTGGAGGAATGAATCTACATAATCAGGGCTTTGAGATATTCTGAAGGAACATTTTTACCTAGCGGGCTGGTTGCTGGCGGTGCGGTTAACGAGTTTGTCCCTTTAATAGGCCCTACCAGTTCCCCTTTAAAAGGAGCCTTGTTAAACTCAGGAACTTTGATTGGAAAAGGCGTCTCAGTGTCCTGTTCATGCTCATGAAGGCATGAAAGGGCGTCTGCCTAGTCATTTTTAGAACCTGGTTAATATAATGCAAATTTAAATCTTAAATCCACCTTGTTTGTCTAGGGTTCAGTCTTTTGGTGTCTTTCAGGTATTCCAAATTATTGTGGTAGGTATCAAAATAGGAAATTTTGCCCCTTCTGTCCAGTAACCTATTTCAAACTTGGCCAAAAGTTGATTATCCCCAACATGATACTTTCTGCATGATACCACCTCTAGGCAGATCTGTCTCACATCCTTGATTAAGTTGGGCCAACCTTTCTCCAGCTCCCTTCCCAGAGGTGGCATGATCAAACATGTCTTTAAACTGTGAAAAAAAGGTCTTAACCAGCATAGTTTTAGTCCCAAACCACCGTTGCCCACTTCCTGTGAGTAGCAAGATAACAAAAACAACTTTAGCTTCGTCAGAGGAAAAAGCTTTAGCGTGATGAATGAATAATGAATTCAATGAACATTGTAATAAAAACCTTGGCATTGATTAGGATCGCTATTAAAACGTTTGGAACCTGGTTCTGGAGAGAGTGGCTTCACCTCAGAGGGTTCCGTTTTTTTGATGGGTTTCATGGATTTGTTTGAGTAAGACCTCGTGTTTCTAGCATGTCTCCTTGATGAACCAAGGTGTGACGCATGGTATTGCCTTCTGTTGAGTTCATATCTGGCAAAGTACTCTAATGACTGAGAGAGAGAGATTGTAAATAATTTTTTTCTCATGATAAACATAGAGGCATAAGTCAAAACACAAACAATATCTAAGATCCACAAAGGCAATGTATACAGACCACTTAGTACACCAGAGATGGCAATACTTCACAAAGTAGCTTTCTAAACCAAGTCCTCCAGTAGTGCTAAGAACAGGAAGTAGCCCTGTCCTAGAATAACTAGCTGTCCTGATGGGGAGGAGGGTGAACAGCAGCACTGGATCTCATTGTATGTTAGGAGCAAGAATGCTTGATACATTCATTTTCAGTAACCACTTAATCCACACTAGGGTCGCAGGTACCAACGGGCGCAAAGCAGGGACTCACCCTGTGCGGGGTGCCAGTCCACCACAGGGTGTTAAATAAAAACAATGAACTCTGGAATCGATCTGTAAAAGATAACATGTCCAAGTTGCCCTTTTCTTGTGTGAAAGAAATGAAAGCAACGTAATTTTATAATGTGGTGGTGTCATCTTGTCGCATAAAAACTATTACTGCCTTAAATTAGCTGCATATTTTCTCATGATACATGTTATAATTATTTTCTACCTTGTACCTTTCAAATCTCAGATGGACAAGAGCTGATAGTGAATGGCTTACAGGACACAGGGTCTTCTCAGGTAAGAGACAAATACTGAAAACGTGCCTGTTTAGTTTCACCATAAATGGCCGGAGGATCATTATGGGTAGACTCATACTGATATCTACAGACTTTGTTATTTTAAAGAAATCTACCAAACTAAGTAAGAGCATAGATAGAGAGTATGTGTCACACTAATGCTCAGTTTTATGCAGTCGTGTAAAAAGGATAATTACTCATTATTCAAGACCATCTGAAACTCGCAGGTTTCCATGGGAACCAGAATCTAGTAAAAACCCTATCACGATTCTGAAGCAGCACTATTATTGCTGCAAAACTTTGCTTCAAAAAACAGTCACCAACACTTTTTATATGCAGCCAGTTTCAAGCTGATGTCCTTTACCTCATTATGGTAGAAGGCTTTTTTGAATGAGAGTATTATCTGAATCAGTGAATCACATTTGTATGATTTAATGGAACTGATTGATTCCTTTAATCTTACAGGATGGGAATGGGAATCAAATGGAGGATAGGACACCAAGTGAGGTACAGAGTCAGTTATGAACAGTTTAAGTGCAGACTTAGTTTGGATCATTTAGAGAAATACTTTGTTTAGTAACCGAGGCTTCAATGTTCAGGCGCATGGTCCAGGATATTTCAAAAACAAAAAAATCCGTCTTAGAACCATTACAAGAACACACCATGTTAAGATATTTTCAGTAAAGCAAAGTAAGTATTCAAGCATAGACACACATTAGTTGGGGCTGCTGGTCAGTGTATCTGTGTGTGCGTGGGCATGAATGAGTACTGTGTCAATCAAAATTTGCTACATTGTATAAATGCAAATACTTGAAACTGAAAGCATTAAAAGGTATGATTTGCCTTCAGATTTGGAGTGTCATCTCATGTATTTCCTGACTTATTTATCCGGGTCTCAAATGCCCATTTATTATATATAGAACGTATTTTAATGCTGTTCACATATTGATATCTGCTTATATACAAAGCTTACAGTCTATTGGGAAATATTAGATTTACAGAAAATTCCATGCATACATTTGTCTGGTAAGTGTAAGTGTGTTAGATTTATTTACATGTTGATGAATTGTGTGTATTTCAGGAGGTCTCTCAGAGGCTGGTGAATCTCAGTGCTCAGCTCCATGCTCTACAGGTCAGACTCTAGCCCACAGCATCTGAATCATATCTGATTTGTGCATCTGTTTATACTGAAAACTACTGTGTTCTGTATTATTTCCTTAACTGTACATTGTATGTTTCAGTGATTTATGAGCTTAATAGCAAAATAATGTCTCTGAAGCTTCTACCTGAACTGATTGCATTGTTTTTAACTGAAGCACATTCTCAGTTAAAAACTACATTTGTAGGGTCTGCTGAGTGGCATAGCTGTCTCAGCATTGGCCCTATCATCAGGAGACCATACGTTTGATCCCTGGTGGTGCTGCAGTCATCTGTGGCTGGAAACCCAAGGGAGCACAGTTGGCTTTGCTCTCTCTGGGTGGGTTGGATGGCTGCGATTCAAGCCAGTGCGGGTGTCTGTTAGCTGACCTGACAGGCACTTGCAGTCTGCGCTCTCCTCCAAGCACATTACACTGTCCAGTGATGATGCTTTAGTGGCAGTTCATAGACACGCAGAGGCACTTCATGTGACCCAGAGAAAGCACATGCTAGTCTTCGACCTCCTTGTGTTGGTGCTACTGTGTGACGTAGAAGGCCTAGCTAGTGGGTGGAACTGTAGGTGACTACATTTGTTAGAAAGTCAGGAAAAATAAACCAATAAATGCACACACTGTTATTTTTCTGCATATCTGTGTCATATTAAGGACACCACATTTTTGTTTTACTTTTAAGGCAACCTCTGTGTTCTTGGATCTAACAGGAGAAGTTTTTAGCATGATGTGTTCTAATTACATATGTGTCATAAATATTCTGTTCTTTTGACTCAAATATATTACGCTCAAAATAGGAAAATACTTATATAGACAATATTTTTGAAGAACAGATATTCAGTCATTCTGGTTCAGAATCACTTGAAGCACGTCTTTCCCTCTTTCTCAGGGTGCAGTGATTCGTCAGGATTCTATTTTAGAGTTTTGCCTGCGCGAGAGCTCTGCGCCTCCTGCTGCGGCTGGCGCCCGCCCTGTGCGCTCTCTGTCGCGGGACGGAAGCAGCGATGTGGGGTCAGTGGGGGAACTGGCCTTGCTCCAGCGGCAGCACAGCCTTCTGCAAGAGGAGCTGGTTCGGCTAAGAGGAGCCGAAGGCAAGCTGAAGGACAGTGAGAAAGCAAGAGCTCACCTAGAGAAACAATTAAGAGATCTAAAGACCAACATTTCTGCCCTGAGGGACAGCACAGGAACTGCTGCTTCACAGGTACCACGTTAGCCTGCATTCTCGATACACTGCAAACAGTAGATGCCTGGATCTTTTTCAGAATTTTTGTTACTGCATGAATAACAAATGACAGTTCCTAGTCATACTAATGAAGTGATTAAATTCCATTGATTTAGCTTATTAGAATGGTTAAGGGCAGAATAGGCATCCTTTGTAGATTTTCTCTGACAAAATTATGACATTGAAAAAAAAATTGGGAGGCTTGTAATGTGGTGATGAATAATGTCACTTCTTAATAAAAAAATGGCCAGGTTGACATTACTTCAGGTTATGGGAAAAATTCGGTTTCTCTGCAGAACTTTGTTGCACTTTACAATACACCTTCACAGCAGTAAATTTTGCATCACCCTCATTCGAGTTGAATGTGTGCAAAATTCACACTGATGGTGTGAATTCACAGAAGCATGAGAAACAGAGAGATGGTGAATTTTTAACTTTATGCAAATGAGAACCACAAAAGAGCCAATCAGTCAAGCTATGGGACATGTTTAGTATGAGACATTATCTACAAGGGCATGAGTAACAAAAAAATTCTGAAAATAGCAAAAAGATTACATGCAGCATGAAAGCATCTATATGATTAAGACATAAATGGGTGACTTTATTGTCCAAACGTCTTTATTGTATGTATAGCTGAGACAAGTAGACCCGTATAGATCATCACTGAAACACACTTTTCATCAGACATCATCTAATAGATTGACTAGCAAAGTATGTGGTACGTGCCACAACATGATGAATTTATTTATATCCTGGGATATGCAAAAAACATGCCAGCTTGTTGGCCAGCTATTTCTGTGCCCAATCTGTGCCAGCTACACATGCATGTGCCGAACTGGCCGGGTAGCTAGCAACTGACAGGCTACATCACTGCACTGTTTACATAATGACGCTCTCAGAGTGAAATTTTGCGATACAAAATGTGTTGGAAGCCTAGAGTTAGAACACTTAATTTAGAGGAGTTGAAAATATACCCACTGTTTATCATTGAGGTCATGAAAGGTGAATCATTCATATTTTTTATTTTGCATCCTCCTTTGAAATAGCATCCCATACACATTCAGCACATAAACCACAAAATCCTAAAGATTTAATGAAACTTTAGTTCTTGCAAATTTTGATTGGATTCTTTCCAAAAGATGTTCAAGTGTCATTATTTTGTTTGTTTGTTGTATCTTTAACCTGGTAAATGCATAATGTTTTTAGAAATGAATCCCCGTATCTCTCTTTCAGGCTCCGTCCCATCGTAAAGAGAGTGAGACCGACCTGAACATGGACACTCCACTGGCTAGCCAAGCATCTATGGATCAGTTGGACTGCATGCAAGACTGCAGTGATGTGGATGTAGATGTGATCTCAGATGATGATGATGATGACGATGACGTGAAGGTGTCCCCTCGTTCAGAGAGCCCTAGAGGTCAGTAATGTAATGATAAAATGACCTTCGGTGGCTTGTGAGAAGCCAATCTTACTGACATTTCAGGACTTTTACATCTGTGAACTCTAGACCCGTCTGTCATGTTTAGTTCCTCATACGAATCTGGGCAGTGAACAGAGAGTCCCTTTTTTCCTTCAAACCTGACAGAGTTAATTAATACAAGTGGTAAAGCAGAAGGTAAAGCAAGCATTAATTAATAATTGGTGCTGAATGCAGAGTATTAAGGTGCCATATAAATAAATGTACTCCTTTAATAAAACAACAACTGTAAACAAACGCTTCTTCCAACTGGGGATCTATCCTTATTAACTAAAGTGTAGACACATTAAAGGAATTCCAAATAATTAATGGCTCATTTAGAGTCTTGGACCGGCATTTAAATGGAGTCCAAATAAAGACTTCAGCTAGGCTACTCCAAAACCTTAATTTTAATTCTTTTGAGCCAGACAAGTAGACTAGTTTGCTTTTGTGCTTCGGATCAGTGTCTTAGTCAATAACTAAGTGTCCCTTCCTTGTGGGATAACTAGATCATCTTATGCAGGATTTTCTTGTTGAGAGCAGAATGTTTGCATTCAGGCAAATCAAGCAGACTCTGAACCAGGAATGCACTACCACCAGGTTTGTTTGAGTATTGATATGGTACACAAAATGGAATGGGACGCCTGTTTTCCATAAAGTTCCCCTTTTGACTTACCAGTCGACATAATTATAATTCCAAAAGGCTTGTGGGACATCAAGGTGATTTTTTTGTTGTCGACGAATACGAGTGAAGACTTTATTTAAGGAGATTCTCCGGAACTCTTCTATACATAAAATTTTTGCTCTTTGTAATAATGGAATTATGTATTCTGGCTTTATGTGAGACCAGCAAGGCCAGCTGCCTTCTTTTGTGACTTCTCAGATGAGTCTAACCAGGTCTGGGAAGATTTTTTCTTTTGGAGATAATGGCAGTTATCAAATATAGGTGTGTCTAAGCTTTCAGTCATTAACTTAATTTGATTAATTGGCTGAATAGTAGAATATAGCCGTAGAAATCCAATGTTTTGTAGAGCCCCGTATCTCCCATTTCTGAGATGTTGACAGTGTTTTGTGGTTGTGCTTAGGCCTGAGTAAGAGATGTGCTAAACTTTAGCCCCATGTAATACTAATAGCAGCCCACACACATGCTTATGTAAGTGATATTGATTCAGTTAGAATACCCAGTTCAAGCACGCAGTAGTTAATACAACACACAGACTCATAAATCATGCTCACCTACGCACCTGCACACATACATACAGCACCTACTGGAGAATGAAAATGAGGGAGGCAGCTACAGAGCCATTGTCCTGGTGTGTAGGTGAATGAAAGTGTGTCTTTTAATGGAGAAGTTAGTCTGGTTGAGCATCTCAGAGCAAGTCCCTTCACTGCCAACTCCTATTGTGTACTTTGAGACGAAACAAAGCGTTTTGCACAGGTTTCAGGCTCAAACTGGAAGGATTCTGCCTGCATGCCATGTATAAAACTGCAACTGCAAACTACTATACGTAAACTTTACAGACTGTGGAATGAACAGTACATTTTGAAACCGTCACGATGTTACATTCCTAAACAATGTAGGATTCATTTTCATTATTCTGGTACAGTTGAGAATGATTTGTCTTTAGGGGGAACAAGAGGAATTTACACAGTACAGACAATGAAATCAATACACCGGAGTGTTTGTGTTGCATACTTTACAGAGTATCAATATGATGCATTCTAATTAATATAACCTGGCTATTGAATTGCTACTTTTAAATAAGACATTTACTGATGCATCAGTGCATTTTACACTCCTAGTCTTTAATTATTTTGTTTTTGTTCTGCGTCTAGATCTGCAAGACATTCCAGAGGAAAGTGAGTCAGCTCCGGAACCACGCGAACGTTACTCCTCACACTGCTAATGCTCTACTAGTGCTTAGAACCTAGAACTGGAGCCAAGCCTAGCTTAACTCAAGAGACCCAAACCTACTTAACTACAAGACTGTATGAACAAGTCTTCCTCTGAACTCCAAAGGAAGAATATATAGCTATAAATATTACATTTATCATATACATATTTAATTGTATTGGGTTATTTTTACAGCTTTTCTGTGGCTAATTTTGGCATCTTATTACGACCGTTTCTTTTGTTTTTGTTTTTATCTGCTATATCCAATTGTTTGGCTTTCAACATCAGTGGACCAATAAGGACATGTCAAAGCAGCATGATTGACAGCAAGCTTGTAAGTGGCAGGCTTATACAAATAACATGACTCCGCACTCAATGTTGCATGAAACGTTTCGTGTCGTCATATAAACAGATCAGCCATTTAGCAGCCGCTAAATAAACTGAAGCAAACCTTCAGGATGTACTCGGTAACAGCGCAGAGATGCTGTCTGTGGAGTTTTGCTTTCTACTCCTGCTAAGCTTCTCCCACTGTACGCGCAGGAGCGCACAGGTCGTTTTCTTTCTTCAGTAACAGTGAAAAAGTCTTGTGTAAATATTTTAATTTAGGAAATGAAAAGGTGAATTCTTTATGAAGATTCTTTTTTTTTTTTTTGCTCTTTATTTTTATTTATTTATTTTTCATTTACTGAAGTCGACGGTTGACAATCTTTCATGCAGATGCTACACATGTTTTAAAGAAGCCATAACTTTAAATGCAACAAAGACCCTAAACCAAAAGTACATCCTGTACTTCAAACACACACACACACACACACACACACAAATACACACTTTTTGCAAAGTGAAATACGAAACCTCATGGTCTTTCATACACTAACTGCAGCTTTACGTAGGCATGAGGTGTGCTGTAGATATTTTGCTGGTTGTTTTAGCTCAAAGCAAAAGATTTGCTGAACCCAGGTAGATTTTTTTTGTAGATTGTATATATGAGATGATTTAATTGCCTCATCTTTGGACCTTGTTAATTGATTCCACACTTTTTGTCATTTTTTGTTTTGGAATGTTCTACTTTGATTTGACAGTGCCATATGTATTTGGCTGTCTGTATCAACATGAAGTATCTTAAGCTTTGATTTCAGGAAGCAAAATGCAGAGGTTATTATATGTTTGCAGGTTTGTAATTCTTCCCACTTGGAAAGTCAAATATTATGTTTCTATTGAAAGGGTTTGTATGGAAAAAGAAATAATATCGATATGTTTAAATATTGTTGAAAATGCTTTCATGACTGAAGAGTATTTGTTATGGATTTCAGAATTAAAGTTGCTGGCTATGGACTGAAGACAATGCACCAATATTTCACCACTTTCATGACAAAACCTCATATCTCCAAAATAGGACAAGGAAAAGCCTTCTGGAGTTTAACGTAGGGCTGAGCAATAGGACCATATTTCTTTATCGTGATAAGTTACTTCACAATTTGTCACGATAATCTCATCAGTAGTTAAGGAGCGCTGAACAACTGCATGTTTCATAAACAGCATAATTAGTATGGTTTGATTCGATTTGTGTGAGACATTCAATAAAAGTCATTTACACTGTATGATCATTTGGACAGTATTTTTAAATAAGGCTCTCCTGGTTCTTTCTGTTCATTTCAATTTGTAAGAAAACAATAAATAAGACGTTGTGCATTGTGAACATTTCTGGCAGTATCATGATGTATGTGTTGATCAAATATTCCAGTGGTTCCCAAACTGGGGGGTCGCAGAGGTATTGCAGGGGGCTCATTAATGTTCTTATCTAGAAAGGGGGGCCCGGCAGAGAAAGTTTGGGAACCACTGAAACAGTCCATGAATGCAGTAGTTAAAATACTTGAACGAGGAAAAGTGATTCAAATAATATAATTTTTACCACTTTTATGCTACACACATATGGGGAAAGAAATGTTAATCATACTTAAATCATACTTATTTTGTCACCACCCTACACACCAGATTCTTTTGGAGACTCCAATGTTCCTTTTCTTACTCATTTTTACTCCATCTGCAGTTCAGAGAAGTCTCCTTCTACTTTGCTCGCAGGTAAAGAAATGAGACTGCAGAGACCAGCTGCTATCAGGTCTGCTCTACTGCACTGATTATCACTCACACACTCAGACAGCACCGTGAAGTGTTGCCATATTGTTCAAGATCAACTATTTTTTATTATCAGTGATGTTTTATGTTGTCGTGTTTCTGTTAAATATCATTAAAAAAAGACAAAAGAAAAAATACAAACTGAAGTAAATATCCCATTATTAATATGTTAGCATTTTTAATAGCATTAAAATGTAAAAAGAAAGTATTAAAAATTTGTTTTCCATTACGCATTAAAGCATGCCGAGCTTTCCTTATTCTCATAGCGTTTTAAAATAGCATAAATAAATAAATAAAGTAACAGTAAAGTGACCCCTTACAGTCACGCGTGAACAAATCACAGCACACAGTGTGAACGGTGTGAAATTCTTTCTCTGTATTTAACCCATTCACCGAGTGAAGCAGCGGGCAGGGAGTGACACTTTGCCCGGGGAGCAGTGTGTGGGAACGGTACTTTGCTCAAGGGAACCTCAGTGGTGCCACTGGCAGTCCTGGGATTTGATTCCATGACCTTCTGAACGCAGGGGCAACTCTCTAACCACCAGCTGCGCCAAAGTGGAGTTTTGAGGATTTATAACAATATGGCTTTGACTAATGTTTATTTGGCAGCTGTCATGAGATCTGATTTTGCTCAGTGTGGTGGCAGTCAGTCATGACTGTCAGAGTGAATCCTGTGTGTACTAAAGACGGCAGCGTCTGAGTGATACTATTACAGGACCACCTGGAGTCAAATCTTCTCCAGCCTAAGTACTGTCCAAACGTAGCTTTTCTTAACTCGCACACACACACACACACAAAACCCCACACATAACAAACAAACACTCCAGGCAGCTGGTGGTTAGGGAGTTGCCCCTGCATTCAGAAACTTGTGGGTTTGAAACTCAGGACTGCTAGTGGCACCACTGAGGTTCCCTTGAGAGAGGAACTGTCCCCACACACTGCTCCCCAGATGCCATTCTCGGCTGCCCACTGCTTCACTCTCTTCATACTGTGTGCTGTGCTGTGCTGTGGTGTGTTCATGCATGATAAATGGTTCACTTTCACAGATGCCATGCAGAGAGAGGTAGAAGTTTTAAAATTTAAAACAGCCAAAATGTACCCAAAATGTATCAGTAGCACACACCTTTGATGCATTTTTACACACTCAAGCACTATTTAATACCTACGTTAGTCTGGGAGGGTGATGGGAAAAGAGGAGAGATCCATTTGAAATCTAGATCTTTCACTTCAGCCAGTAACTAATCCAGTAGACAATGTCAGCCAAGAGACAGGTATTAATATCTCCACCGCATTCCCCTCTCCAAACACACACACACACACACACACACACACACTAGTACGCATACAGTGCTCAAACAGTCCCTACCTCATCCCTCATTACAAGAGACGTGTGTTCTATAGAAGGAGAGATAGAATAGATAAGAAACAGACAAAAAGAAAGAAGCGGAAACTTTCCAAATATAGTGTTGAGTGATTCATGGAATAAAACATTTATTACAAAATTTTAAGAACAATCATGACTCTGTGATCCTGTACAAAGCTCTTTTCAGAGGACATGTAGTCCTTCTGTACTGTGATAATGTACTAACTGGAACTGATCCGTTTTCTCTGGTGGAAACCGCGGCGTGATCTTTCTCGGTTACTTTTACTGTAAAGTTTTCCGTATTACTTTAGTGGCTGTATTACTTGTTGGTTGACACTTAATTTGGAATTTCATTTCCAGTCACCATTTTGGTCCTAAACACAGAAATCCTCGGTAGGGAATTCCCACTTTATTTTTTTTAACCTGTGTTTAACCTTTGCCCTAAAATCAGGCCTGTGATTTCCTCAACCCCCCCAAACCTAAAATACACGGGTCACCTTTAGCCAGTTTGAGGCACATTCCATGCATTGAGCTTAAACATCTTCTTGAAGTGAAATGTCGTGTAAGTAACAACTACAAATGCTGCACTTGTAACCAGTGTTCAGAATGGCTCCGTCCTTTTACAATTTGTTTTGCACCGATCCTATTTAGAACACAGCATCTGCTATATAATAAACTGGCTGAAGACCCACCACAGAGCGACATAAGATCAAGAGTTCTAACAACACTGCAACATGTCTGCCATTATAACACCATAAAGAACCCTTTTTCAGTTAAAAGGAGGGATGTCGAGTTCAGCTTAAGTTAAGTACAAGGAACCTCTACGGTAAATTTTTGGATATTATATGTAGTCAAGCAAACAAAAGCTGACGTTCCGACTGTAAAGTGATCAGTGTGTCGATTGACAGGCCATAAGTGCTTTGCACGGCTGGGGAGGGTACTAGCGTCTCTCTCGCTCCCTCATACACACTCACACCTGTGCCTGTCACAAAAGCAAGGGCTTTGTCTTATTATAGCAAAAGCCTTGCTCTGTCCATCACGCTCTGCCCTTTCTTTTGTCTCGTTTGTCCCGTATAATTCTCACAACTTCACTCCTCTTTTCAGGCTAAGGATTAAAACCAACCAGACAAAATGACTGGAGGAGCAAGTCATAAAGAAGAGACAATTCAAGGAGTTGAGCTATGTTGACAAAGACAGGAAAGATGTTAGGAAAGAAATCGGCCCTGAGAACATCAAACACATTGTAGCACTCACTATTACTCTTTCAGAAAGTGGTACAGTGGGTCTAAATGAGAGCGGGTGCCATTAATATGATCCACCCGATCAGGTTCATGCCTGTATTAGGTGAGTTACTAGGAGAGAATAGTAGGTGGAGCAATGGCAGGGGTGTGGCCTAATTCAACTGGGTGGAGCAATAGGTTCCCCCTCATATAAAGGCCCTTCCCCTTTCTCTTGCTGAGTTTGGGCTCTCTTACCTTCACTCCGTCCCTCTCTCCCTCTTTCTATTTCTCCCTCTCTCTTTCAGTCTGCAAGGTCTTTGAGCTCCATCCTTCTCTTTGCTTCCATTCACTCAAGTTCTTCATCCAGTTTTCTTACTGTGAGTGCTACAGACCAAAGTCAAGATGGAGGCCATCAAGAAGAAGATGATGATGCTGAAGCTGGATAAGGAGAATGCTCTGGACCAGGCAGAGCAGGCTGAGACTGACAGGAAAGCAGCTGAGGAAAGAAGTAAACAGGTAAGAGAGAGAAGAGAGAGGAATAACTCCATGAAGATCTGAAATGTGTCAAAATCAGTTTTTTTTTCAATTAAATGTGGGTGTACAGACATTCTTGCAGGCACTGACCATTACTTAAGGACTTAAGAATGTATCTGTCAAATTTCAGTTCAACTGCAATTTGTAATAAAAACCAAATAATAAAATCCAAGCTTGTGGATTAATATCCAGTTGGATCACGTCTCTTCTCATTATCTGAATGCAAAGTGACCTGAATGCATGTATCAGTTTGGTTCTTAGTTGCTTTAAAGCCACTTCAGTATAGAGGCTGTAGAAGGATTAAGTGAGCTAAAATAGTTTTGGCTTACAAACAATCTCATAAAATATTGTGGCAAGTCAACCTTTAAGACACCCTCATAAATTCAGGACGTGGTGTTAAGGGCTGTCTAGTTATCCCGGTCAAGGGGGGGGGCATCTGGAGTGACAAGTGTGTTCTGTTAGGGCCTGAAATCAAACATAGCGCCTGCTGAAATGCCACTGACAACTCAAAACCAACACAGAAAGAAGAGCTGACCACCGGTGCGTGCTGCAAGTAATCATAGACAGGACGATGAAAGCCAAGGCCATCCATCTGAAGGCTGTGATCTGATTATGGAAGAATCTAGGGGGAAGGAGAGAACTAGCAGGCAGCTACAGGCTTATGAAGGGGAGAGGGACTTCCCTGGAATGATATTTCTACACATATATGTTGGGCATAAAGGTAAAGCTGCAAGAGGGCTGCACATCTTTCCACAGGGTGCATGGGGTGGGTGGGGCCAGACGGGGGGGATTTGCAGCGAAGTGTCATGTCAGCCAAGTTAGGTTGGGCAACGGAAGGAGGGGAGGGAGGTGGTGTATTGGCATACCGTGATATAATAGTGATAACATTTCACACTTTTTAATCTGTTCCTCTCTCCCCGCCTCCAACCCAAGCATGAGGATGAGCTGATTCAGATGCAGAAGAAGCTGAAAGCCACAGAGGATGAGCTGGATAAATACTCTGAGGCGCTTAAAGATGCCCAGGAGAAACTGGAGATAGCCGAGAAGAAGGCCGCTGATGTGAGTGATACAAATTTACAAGGCACACCAAGTGCTCCCTTCCACACACACACACACACACACACACACACACACACACACACACACACACACACACACACACACACACACAC
>JBBPCY010000142.1:6375069-6388095 GCA_037974405.1 Brachyalestes nurse | reverse complement strand
TGAATGAATGAATGAATGAATGAATGAATGAATGAATCAATCAATCAATCAATCAATCAATCAATCAATCAATCAATCAATCAATCAATCAATCAATGAGTTTATCTACAGCTTCTAGCCTTTAGAGAGGTAATATGATTATGAGAACACTTTACCCTGGAGAACCATGACAAAGAATTTTTCAGAAAACAAACAAAACAATGTGTTAAGGTTTGCCAGCCGTTAAGATCTTAGGTGAAACACAACCAATGACTCTGCAATTTAAGGGTTACTACTACGTTACAAACACATGTTGGCCTATATTCTGCTGATACATACATTATCTCACCGATCCTCCTTCCAGAAATGACCATATTCTGAATATACGCTTAAGAACCAGCTACCTGTGGGACATATTGTAAAAAGTGCAACATTTAGTAGACCAGCATAGGGAGTGACACCATGATGAGTTTGTAAGAACATGTTTTCAGCATCCTGTTGAGTAAGGTAGGCTAGCACATACCTTGATCCAGAAGTGCAGTCCTGTTAATAGTAATGACACACACTCAAAACAGACATGATTTCATCACTAGGAATGCAGTTTCCTCTCTACATCCATTTAAGGACTCAGCCTGCCATAATGAACAGAGAGTCCGTTTTACATGGCTTCGGCCCAAACAACATGCAGACCTATTGTAACAAAGTGGCAAAAAAGGAGCCAATGCGATAGACTACTGTTTGTGGAGGTTACAAAACTACACTATATGGACAAAAGTTGTGGGACGCCTGATCATTACACCAACAGAGGCTTTAATGACATTGCATTCAGATTCATAGACTTTAATATGAAGTTGGTCCCCCCCTTTGCAGCTAGATCAGCTTCCACTCTTCTTGGAAGGCATTTATGAGGTCAGGCACCGATGTTGGATGAGAAGGCCTGACTCGAATCTCAATTCCAGTTCATCCCAAAGTTGTTGGATGGGGTTGAGATCAGGGTTCTGTGCGGGCCAGTAAAGTTCTTCCACAATGAACTCTTTGTGGAGCTTGCTTTGAGCACTAGGGCACAGTCATGCTGGAATAGAAAAAGTTCTTCCCCAAACTGTGTCCACAAAGTCGGAAGCATGGTGTTGTCCAGAATGTCTTTGTCTGCTGATTAAAATCGACCTTCACTGGAAATAAGGGGTCCTAGTCTTCAAACCCTAAAAAACAGGTGTGTCCCAATACCTTTGTCCATATAACGCAGAGACGCGACTAACCGAGCCCCACCTTAGCTAAGGAGCGGCCTGGAATGCTACAAAGATTTGACGCCTGTGCGTCATCTACCTGGACACGTGGAACGCAGGGGGTGGCTTTCTCCTCTCCACGCGCCCCCAGCGTACCGTTCCTCGAGCGCTGACCCGAAACCAGCGCCAGGAGACCGTACGGCCGCCAGAAACGCAGCGCCACTGATCCAGGATCAGCACTTCCACTCTGCTTTTTCTTTTTTCCCTCCTCCAAACCAAACCGTCCGAGACTGGGTGGAGTAAGGCGGAAGCGAGGGCTGAAAAAGGAAGAGTCGACTCAACCCGACCGACTGAGAGAAGAGACTTCAGAAGAGGAGGGGAGACTTCTTTTTTCATTTTCAGTTATTGTTTTTTAATTCACTACTTCAAGGGGCAGCAGTGCGGAGGCCAAGTCTGGAGAATTTACCACGAAAGTGAAAATCAAGTAAACTTTGGGAGCTTTCTGAGTAAAAACCTTGACCACAAACTGTAGAAACACTACAGCTGAGAGGCTGAAGGTGGTGGTTAATCTCTGAATACCGGCTCGGAGGCTGTTTGGAGCTCTTTCTGCCTCTCTCGACTTGCTGGTGGGGCGTTGGTGCTGTTCCCCCCCACCCTCTCCATTCTTCACCACCCTGTCCACTACACTGCTCCCACAGCTCTGAGAGGGACACACAGCTCGTTTCGAGCACACACACTACTCTACTATCGCCCAGACGACTCCTTTAAGATGGCCGGAGCCAACAGCCTGGACGCGGTGAAAAGGAAGATTAAAGTCCTGCAGCAGCAGGCGGACGATGCAGAGGAGAAGGCCGAGATTTTACAGAGGCAGGTCGAGGAGGAGAAACGGGCCAGAGAGCAGGTAACATCCACAAAGTGCTCATTTGACACTATCGAGTCCATTTTTCTTTCCTAACACAAGCTTTTTTCCAGCACAAACGCCTCTTCCTGCCTTCAGTCACTCTCTCTCTCTCTCTACCTCACACCCTCCTCTCGACGCCCCTCTCAGCAATGAAAGGCATTTCAAACCAGCATCACCAGCCTGCCTTCCCTGTTTGGAGTCTTAATTAAAAAGTTAGTCAAGTGTAAAACAAAAAAAGTAACTTTCTGCTTCCACTATGCTACAAAGTTTCCACTGTGTGGGGCGGAAACCCCCAAAGGAAACCGCCGACCACTTTGTTTACTATTTTTTTGTTTGTAGCTAAGTGCAAGTTTACTCATTTCTGGACTTTGTGTTTTTAAAAATTTACATGAACGTGAAATCTACTAAATCTCCTTTTATCTGATGAATGTAGTCTTGCTATACTTTTCTGAACCTTTTTTTTGTTCGTGAGGCCTAAGAGTAGTTAGATGTAGCAGGCAGCACCCGCTAAATCGTGTTCAGGTTCAGCTCATTAAGTTACTGTTTTCTGCATCACTTTGTGACAGAAATCGGAGGCCTTCGTCATTGGTATGTCTGTAGAAAGTCAGCAGTGTAGAGCCCAGGCAGTTTGACATGTTATGAAAAAAATAACGAGTCTGTACACATTTTACTCGACAGTTTATGATAAACCCAGGTGTGCTCTGGCCTTCTGGTTTTGACTGCTCAGACAAGACCCGGCTTTTTAGCTTCTTCAGCCTTTTATACCCACTTTCCTCGCCTGACAGCTGGTCACTCAAGTCATTCTGGTTATTTTTTGTTTTAATGTGAATCCTTTCTGTCCATTCAAACGTGTTTTAGCCCTGCTGCAGATAAGCTCGTCCCTCGGCAGAGACACTCAGACCTTATTAGGAGCGAAACTCCAGAGTTAGTGAGGGATGTCGTAATATCCTGCATGCAGTCATGCTGCTCTGCTATAGAGGTGCAGTGTGGCTTACATGCATCCACCAGGTGTGCTGATGTAACTCAAGCGTTTCCAGCTTCCAGACAGTTTTCGACGTTGAGATGCTTCTCAGATTTTCCATATTTAATGTTAATATAATCTTTCTATTCTTCTGATTTGGATCAGAGAAGTACACATTTAACCCTTTTTAAAAAAGCAACATTTCCCTGTGCAAAAACGGTGATTGTGAACACTGCACATGAGCTATAAACTATACAAAAAAAGATGCAATGCATCCAAGTTGCCTAATTCTGATCACTGTCTGGTTTCTGGCAAACGAGAGACTCTTGTAGGAGGAGGTGGCCTGTTAGCTGGTGGCCTGGTTTTTAGGGAGTTGCCCTGCTAATGGAAGGTCGTGGGTTTGAATCTAACGACTGCCAGTGGCACCACTAAGGTTAAAGAAGAGGTGGTCCCCACACACTGCTCCCTGGGCTGCCCACTGCTTCATTTGGTGAATGGGTTAAATGCAGAGAAATAATTTTATATTGTTCACACTGTGTGGCATGTTCACTTGTACACACACTATCTGTGATTGGTACTTTAGTATTCGTTTGTATCTTAAGCTCAGTAATTCTGTAGCCGTATTTCACAGGTTCAGTACAACCCAGATGACCTTTTTTCATCCACTGGCTCGACACATCACTTTCATTTTCATTCATTAAGCAGTGGCACTGTTGAAACATGCCCATGTGCCTAAAAGCTTTTAGTTTGGAAACCCCCCACCTCACCCCGTCACCGTGTTTTGAGATTACTTGCAGTACCTTGTTTTATAGTTGGTAGGATGAACATAAATGGTAACTTAAGTGGCTGTGGGAACAGGATAACACAAACTGTTTATCTCTGTGGCTCGTTTGGGCTGTTCTCTGTAGTCGTTGACTATATTTGTCTTGATTTGTCAAGCGTGTTCTGCCACCCACTTCTTGTTCTCACCCTCCCTTTCACTCAATTACCTCCTGTGATTGAATTGTGTTGATAATTTTGTGTTTGCATGTCTTGTAGGCTGAGGCAGAGGTGGCCTCTCTGAACAGGCGTATCCAGCTGGTTGAGGAGGAGCTGGACAGAGCTCAGGAGAGACTGGCGACAGCCCTGCAGAAGCTGGAGGAGGCAGAGAAGGCAGCAGATGAGAGCGAGAGGTACACACACGTCCTCAGTGACAACCAGCCTCTCACTTGTACGCACGCACTACAGAGAGTGTGACCTCATAAATGTGTCGTTATGTGTTTGAAACAGAGGGATGAAGGTGATTGAGAACAGGGCTCTAAAGGATGAGGAGAAGATGGAGCTGCAAGAGATCCAGCTGAAGGAGGCCAAGCACATTGCTGAGGAGGCCGACCGCAAGTATGAAGAGGTGAGCAACATGATACAAAATGCACACCCTTCTCTTGTGTTAGGTCCAACTTAAATACTTGTGTATAAGGTGCGCTGACACACAGACTACACTGACAGAGACAGACTGCCTGTAATGCACCTTCACTCAACACTGCCTAAAGAATGTGTGTCACAACGTGACGTCATTAGATGCGCTCACACTTGCCGAAAGCCTCACCTGTGCACCAGATGGATGGTATGGGGGAGCATCTGGAATCACTTAACCATTCTCTCTTCTCTTGCTGTCCTCTGTCTCTCACACGCACAGGTGGCTCGTAAGCTGGTGATTGTGGAGGGAGAGTTGGAGCGCACTGAGGAGAGGGCAGAGCTTGCTGAGGCGTAAGTCACACATCTTAACACAGACTTAACTGTCATATGCAAAAGTTTGGGTGTCTGTGGTCAAATCAAACGGTTTGTTGGTTTCATAAGGTAAAATAAGTACACATGCTCTCTTTGCTGAATTTAACTTCATGGTTTGGGGGGAAAAAAACATGTCACCTATATAAAACATATGGCACATTTTAGGTTTTAGAATTAGTTTTTTTTTTCTTTCAGACTTAGTCAGCAAGTAGAAAATATGCCCTATAACTTGCAGAAAGATGATATTTAAATATAGAGAAGATATATATAGAGAGAGAGAAGAAGTTCACTGAAGAGTGTTTTATTTTGCTTTAAACAATGAATGAAACCAGTTATTTGACTAGGACAGAGGATGTTCAGACTTTTGCATTCAAATGTGGATTCTAAACACCTTTTCAGACTGGCCATGATGTATCTGCCGCAGTAACTTGAATATCTCTACCTGAGACATTCCTCTTTCTTTTGCATGTTTCACCACAGTTATTGTATGACTGTGTGTCTTTATTCACATGTTCATTTTAAAGCTCATAAATACTAGGTTGGCATGTGAAGAATTCTTGCATTTTGCCTTTGCATGATAAAAGGAATGCTTTATTTTGATGAAAATACTTCTCCCGTGTGTGCGTTTGTCCAACATTCTCTTCCTCATCCTTGTTTTGGCATGTCTGATTCTTGGTGTGATGCTCTCTACTGAACTAACAGTGGTAGGAAGCAGTTGGAGGATGAGCTAAGGGCTCTGGATCAAACACTGAAGACTCTACAGGCTTCTGAGGACAAGGTATGAGTTGTGTGAGAGTGTGTGTACACTGAGTTGCCACAAATACTGACGTGCCTGATGCATTCGTATCAACACACACTGCCATGACACTACCATTTCACTGTTGCTGCTGTGCCGATAATGGCCCACCAGCCAGGATGTGGTCAGTGGTGGTTTTTTGGTAGTTGTCAGAGATTGACTGGGGCTCAATAAACTGCCACAGCTGATGAGCTGAAGTCAGTAACTGTAATTACAAAGTCTCCTATTTGGTTGGCACCTCTAATGAAATGGCCAGTCAGTGTACACAATAAACTAGCAACACAATAAACTGGCAATATGATGGAGCTCCTTGGCATCTGAGGTTGATTTTTGTCAGGAGAGAGAGAGGGTGGGGTGGGTGGTCGGATCCTGGGCTGTTTGTTTTTTGTTCTAGTAAACCCTGATTATTTCAAATATTCACTTTTGTAAGTGAGAAAGTGCGTGTTTAAGCTTTTAAAGTCAGCTGAAAAGGTTCTGGACTTCTTCCTCCAGCGAAGGCTATTCTCAGTCTCAGCTTCTACTGTTCTCTGCAGCTTTCAAGCTGGTCTCCTTTCCCCCTTTCTTTTCACGACTCCCTTCACAGCAGCAGGCATCTCTCCAACACAACCTGCAAGATTCAGCCTGTGCTGGGTCTGCTTGTTGACTTTTTGGCATGCAGGACCGAGAGTGTGATGAGAAACTTCTCACAGCATGTTCATGATCTTAACACTTTTCACATGTCAACACATCATCTATGCTGTGTATTTAACATCAGTTCAGGCCTGTAAAGGCATCTCTGTACATGCTGATTCAAACTTGCATGCAGGAGCATTTTCTGGCTTATCTGGGCCATGTGTTTGATTACGCCATGAAAAAAAAATTGACAAAAAATATCTGTTGATGGCACACTGTATTCACTGTATGTCACTTCTCTTCCTTTAGGTAGTAGTGGCGTTTAGCCATAAGGCCACTGCACACAGATGTCACAGAAACTAATGTCACAGCTACTATTTAGAATGCATTGCAGATAAAACACTAAACATTAAGCTGAGGTTCGTTTTTACTCTCATAGGGCCCATATCTTCACTTTCTTTAATTTTTTTAAAGTGAGCTTAATTTAGTATTTAACCACTAGTGATGTTTCAAATTCTACTTTTCACTTCTCAGTCCTTAGAGTCTAGACATGAAATCTAAGCTGCAAAAACAGGTCATTTTAAATTCATGAAACCCAGTGCATTTTGATATATCCACCTGTACTTGCTGCAGGAATTTAGATGTTTGGTACATTTGGTTTTAGTACAGAAAACATAAGTGGACAGCAGGGGAAACATTTTGGAAGTGAGTGCTTTGAAATAAAACTATTTTCTTTGAATTACAAGAGAAATTTTGTGGTCTCATTCAGGTTTAATCCTACTCTGTTATGGCACAGTGCTGAGTGACATACAGAGAACAGGAGCAGGGCTGGAAGTCACAGTAACATCACGTTTAGACATAGAATCCAGGATGTCCCTTTATTAAAAACATTTGGAAGTTTGGACTCTTCATGATGCAGCGTGTCTAGTGTGTGGTGGCCTTTAGACAGTCTGCAGTTTCTCTATCCACTTCTAGTCTCTGTTCTTTTGCTTCAGCTGTTTTCTATGTATTTTCCCTATCTTACTTTTCGCTTCTTGCCCTGTGCCCCTTTCTTTCCTCTCTTTCTGCTGCCTCTCCCAAAATCAAAATGGCTGCCCTGCTTACAGTAAATGTGCTGAGCTGGAGGAAGAGCTGAAAAATGTCACCAACAATCTAAAGAGTCTGGAGGCCCAGGCTGAGAAGGTAGGATAGTGTGAACCGATTGGTCTTTTGTGGGCCGGTCGGTGTGTCCCTCATCTTGCACGCCTTGTTCTCCAGTATCTGTTCTGATAGTGCAGTGTTTCCAATGCTTTTAGCTTAAATTCTTTAAGAGTTGACTGACGCAACAACACACTTAATTGCAGGACAGCAGGAGTGGAAACATAGTACTGTTGGACATTAGTGACACAATAGCGTCTTCTAGCACCATTTCTTGGAGATGCTTCTCAACCCTCCTATTCCCTGGCCAGTCAAACTTGTTCCATCCTAATAGCCCAATCAGTACCTTGGGCCTGGTCATGTGGACATAACATGATCTCATGTCTTTACGAGTAGCCTTTTCCTGGCTGTACAGCTGTGTTTCATCATCCGCAGGGAAAGGCCAAACATGTTGAACCACATTTCAATGTGGAGCAAATTACATCAGGAAGAAGCTGTAATGAAAGGCAGGGAAGTGGAAGGCCTTTGCCTTCTCCACTGTTAAACATCCCGAGCCCTCATCCTGAGATGTTAATTAGTATACACTGAGGACGTTGGAGTAATGATCCAGTGCCCTGATGTCCCTGAAGTAATAGAAACAAGCACAAACCCTGTAGTATGTCCACACCATATAAAATGTGTGTGCACGGTTGCCATGGCACTAAACATAAACACTACTGTAGTCGATACGGAAAGCTGTTCAGACTGCTTTTCAGTCAAAGCTAAGTTCTTATCAAGAACCTAAGATTACCAATGCTGAGGGTGGGTTGTAGGGCCTTGAGCAAAGGGCGCTTTAGAAACAAAACAAAAAAAAAACTCCAAAGACTTTTGGTCATGCATAGTGTGGACATAAAAATTAATTTAATAAAAATTAAATGTGTGCACTGTCCACCCAATACATGTGAAGAAGCCCTTTTTCAAAATGCTATATTATTCAAGTCAATGTAATTTTTGATTTTGTAGCCGATTGTGTACACTCAGTTTGTGTGCATTGTTTCTAAAACCATACTAGCACGGGGTCTTTGTCTAAAGCAGGGATTCTCACAGATAAATGCTTTCAGTCAGCGGCTTATTAATATACATTTTTATTATTAAAATTCATTTTTGGTTTAAGAACCAGTCAGTGGGATCTGTTCACATTCCCAATATGCTCATTCTTAAAAACGGAGTGTTATATAAATATGTTCATTGTTTCATATCATTCTCTCAGTGTCCCACATTCCACTGCACATGTCCTGATCTGTTTAAAGTCCTGGCAGCCATGTGAAGTCTCAAACCTTGCACAACAGCAGCGGCAGAGTTCGGCCAACACGGAAATTACTAAAACAAAATGCTAGATCTTTCGTTTTTTTCTTTTTTTCTCCCTCAATAGTCTCCCCTGACATGTTGGGGTGGGGCTAGCTTTATTAATTAGATTTTGGATTTGGTTTTCCTTTTTCTACAAGCCAAAGTATTTCAGTATCTGGTGGGAAGACTGGGATCTAAATTGTTTTTTTGTTGTGAGGGAGGATGGTGTTGAGTGTCAAGTGTATTTTAGTTTTTTTAACCTTTCTCCTTTTCTACATGTCTGCAGTACTCTCAGAAGGAGGATAAATATGAGGAGGAGATTAAGATCCTGACTGATAAGCTGAAAGAGGTGAGCTCACTCCTGTGTTCTGTTCAGAAGCATGAGGTCAATCATTCCAGATCCTAGTATCTAATATGTAAATGAATTTTAGGTTATTCATCTATTTACTAATTATTCATGTTTGAAAATACTGGGAAATGTTTACAGCGTGTGAAAATTCCATGAGCAGACCAACAGAAATGGGATAAAAATTTCTTGTGGTTTCATTACTAATAAGCTTTTCTTTTCTGTTTTGTGAAGACTTGAGGTTTAGACTGGGACTGATTGATTCTAGTGTTAGTACTGTTTTAGCCTCAACTCTATCAGGATTCTTTTGACTGTCGTGATTCGGCATGTGTTTGACAAGCATTTGTGTTGTAGGCTGAGACCCGTGCTGAGTTTGCAGAAAGGTCTGTGGCCAAACTGGAGAAGACCATTGATGACCTGGAAGGTAGGAACTCCCCCACTCCCCACCACACCTCACTTTGTCACTGCTTCCAGCGTTTCAACCCTCCAACAACCCTCCAATCCTGCTTTCTCCTCTCACCCATGCCTCCCTATCACACACTGCCCATTCTCTTGCCGTTCCCTTTGGTTTCCTGTCTTATTTGACATAATCATAATGCTTTTTCTTTCATTCTTCCTTCCTCTGTTCTTGCCTATCCTTTCATTCAATTTCTTTTTCTTTCATCCTTGTTTTCCTGTCTTTTCTTTTTCTTTCTATCTCCCTGCGAACAGATGAGCTTTATGCTCAGAAACTCAAGTACAAGGCCATTAGCGAAGAGCTGGATCACGCCCTCAACGACATGACCTCCATGTAAATACTGGCCTGTAGTGTGTTTGTGTGTGTGTGTGCACCTTCTCAGTCTGTGCTTGAGCCTCACAGTTGGTTTGAGCAGCCAGAGACATTTTTAATACAGTAATTGGTGTGTGCAGTCCTTTCTGATGGCTGACCTGGACCTCATAACTCCACTGTGTTGACCTAAGTTTCCCTGTTTGAGATGACACTGCAGCTGTAACCTCTGTGTGCAACAGATACACTCAAGTTAATTGTGTGGTGTGTGTGTGTGTTTGAGTAACTAACATGCTATTGTGGCTGAAGAAAGCACTGCATGGAGTGTCTGATCAGCTTGCTTGTTTGCTAAGAGAGAAAATAAGACTGAAGAGGAAATATTAAGTCTGCTCTGTTACTAGGCTTGTGTACTCACAAAGGTTGGTGTGATGATAACACAAGTAACCTATATTTGCCTAAAGAATGCTGATCCTGTTTTTAAAGGGCCCATATAATGGGGGAAAAGGTTAGATGTAGAATGTGTAGTTAGTTTCAAAACGTTGCGCTCACCATACAGTCCGTATGTGGAAATTAAAATGCAAATACAGCCTGTTTTGAATTTGGTGGTTTTGTGATGTCACAAAACCCAGCACAGTTACATGTTTATGTCTATTCGGCCTACTGCAGTTTGGCTTCGCCCATTCACATTGAGGCTGTGGTGCTTTCTAAATAAGGCACAACACAGGGAAGTCAGTGGGATATGGTAATTTACAAAAACCATTATTAAAGGTACAGTAAAGAAACCGTATCACTCTGAGAGGTAAAGAGGGTGGAGAATGTTCATAGAAAAATTATTGCATTTTATTTTTGTGTATTTTTTTTTTTTTTTACACAAACTCTCAAAAATCAAAAGCAAGAAATGCAGGGAAAATGTAGGATATGTGGCCTATTATCATGCCTGTTGGTTTTACATGGTTTGATAGACTGGTGTGGTCAGTCTGTAGTGAGGTGTTTTATCATCCCTCTTTGTTCACAGATAATAAGTTTCTGGACTTTACTCTGGCTGACTTTGACTTCAAGAAATTCTACTTGGTCCTCCTCACCATCTGTCCATCTCGAACACGCCCTCTCCCCTCCGCTTCATCTTTCGTCTTCTCTCTGCATCTCCAACTTGTATCTGTCCCTATTTGCTTTATCTTTTGTCTATTTATTAAGTCTGCATTCGGTGTTTCCATTGTGCTTCCATATGTATTGTAATTATATCAGGCCTTTATAGATGAATTGGATCTGAACTGTCTTTGTTCAATGTTTTTTTTTCCTTTCTTTAGCTCTTTCTCCTTTTGTCTTTCTGCTGTATTTTGATGCTCCATGTACATGCTGAATGAAGGGAGGGGGGGAAATAAGAAAACCCTTGTTCTCTTTTAAATGTTTACTTGTCTCCCTTTCTTGGGATGGGCTGGGGTATTGACAACTACAACAACTCTTGTGTGCACATCAATATATTACTGTTGCCTAATCTAGCTTAAACTAGAGCTGTTCATAATCACTCAAATCAGGTGGAAGATAAATTACCTTTTTAAGTTGCAGGTCTTAATGTATGGGGCAATTCTGCCGTGTCTAGACTTAACCTTTGAATCTTTACATCTTATTTTCTTTAGCAGCCATCCAAAGAATTTGAAGGATGTGAAAAATGTTTTGGACAACAAAGAAAGTGCAGAAGAAACGCTACAAAGAATATTATTATAACTTGCTAGAATTTAACTTATTATAATATCCATTATTGAAGCATAAGGTTCTTTGCACATTTGTTCATTTATTGCTTTTATAATGTAGGACTGAGAGGCTCCAAAACATTAGATCAGTGTTTATAATGTAGACGTGGAAATAAGACACAAGCTTAGTGCATGGCTTCAACTGAATAGAGAAAATCTGTTTGAAGACTGGTCTGGTGAATTTGAAATCCATCAGCTGCTGATTTTTCAGGAGCTAAAAATTGATAACTGGAAGCAGCCAGTATAATTTTATGCTTAATCAGGTTTTACTGGTGGATGTTTGGGAAGTCAAATATGACTGTCAAATATTTTAAAAAGTAAATTCCCAAATTTCTGCATAATTATTGAGAGGAAAGTCATTCTTAGTGGTTTGATGCGTTGTCGAGAAACTTTATATCTTCAATGCACATAAAGGCATCTTTTACAATCCAGAATAGCCTGTGAACCTACATGTCTTTTTAGATGTATCTATTGTCAAAAATAGTAACTTGGTAGTAAAAGAAAATGCTTTACAAAGCATGTGTCGATAGTTACAAAGCATGTACTTCAGTCATGAAAGGAACGTATCATAAAGCACTGTCTCAGACATCAGACCATGTATGTAGAAATTTTTCATGAACTAATTGCCACGTAGCTTTTAGAAATAAATAAAACACGTCACGCATGCATAACTCCCTTAAAGCAAGAATATATATTAAAGTTTCCTTAACTCAATATATATTTTTTTAAATAATTAATGTTAAACTGTGTCTAAACAATTGTCTTTAAGAAAATAGTTTTTAAAAAGCATCTGGTTTAGTAATTCCAATACATTCAAATATTTTAGGAATGAAACTACAATTGAAAATATCAGGACAGACTGTTTTCTGAGTGCTCGTGGGTTTTCCTAGATTAAATGCTGTTGTTTCCCCATCTTGCAGAAAAGCTCAGAGGCGCCAAAGAGGAGAACCTCAAGATCCATGCCACTCTGGACCAGACCCTGAGCGAACTCAACAGCTTTTAAATGTCCTAGATCAGGACACACCCCTGTTTCCCTTTTCAACACACTCATCTCATCTTCTCTCACATTTGGTCCAGCCTTGATTTGCTAAAAGATGTTTTACATTGTTGGGTTTTTCCTCCCAATTTCACTTTCTTTTGAGGCTGAGCTCATTGAGCCAACCAGATCTTGGGACTTGGAGCAAAGCTCTCAGCATGTTGCAACCCTCCCCTCACCACAACCACTCCAGAATTGTTCACTGCATCTTGTCTGGAGCTTTAAGTCATCTCCCATTCACTTCACCTCATCATTTCAGAACCAGTCTGTAGAGTAACTCTTCAGTGTCAAATCCACTGTATTGTGGTGTGTGTGCTTTTTCTCTGAACAGCTTTTATCAAAGCAGAACCAGGTAACATCCACTTGATCGATCAAATAGCCAAACAAGCTGCCATTTCCTCAAAACGCTCACTTTGCACCTAACC
>JBBPCY010000142.1:6355835-6368139 GCA_037974405.1 Brachyalestes nurse | reverse complement strand
CTCCTCCAACTCGACTCCTCGTGCAGTTCACCGAAGCCTTGTCCTCAGTATGAATGGAAAGGAAGCGGTATTTAAGCTTTTATTGGTTTATAGTTTTGTGTTAAAGAAAAGGTGTCTCCAAACAAAATGGCGCCTCAGAATTTTTCCTCTCCTCCATCGCAAATGAATCGTGATACGAACCGAATCGTGGGTCAAAAATCATGAAACGAACCGAATCGTGGGTTTGGTGTGTCGTTACAGCCCTAGTAAATATTACATCCTATCATACTTTATAATAATCCATTGTTTTAACAACTAAAACAAGTAACACTGCACAAACATTATTTAACAAGATGTTTGAAATTAAAATAGTCCTCTTTAGGCCACAACATGGAAATTACAGTCTTTGAAACATCATCCGATTATCCCACTGCCTGATATAGAGCACAGAGTGTTATTTTAGTCTGCAAGTCTATTTTTTCCCCACTTGCCACAAGTGGTACATTAATAGTTTCTAGCTAGAAACACCACAAAAATATGACACTGCTATACCGTGACGTCTTGCCCATAATCAAAACACCACATGGACTATATTTCATCCTTGTAGTTCTACTGCGACAGCTGTGACCCAAGGAGATTCATGTAGGCTGGCGATATGCTGTAATGATCTTGCCATGTAGAAACCGCAAACAAAAGTGGTTCCCAACCTTGGTTCTTGAGGCCCCTGCGCTCTGCACAAGGTTTTTAAATGAGTTGATAAGTTCTACAAGGAGCTGAGCAGAGGGATCTCCAGGCCCAGGGTTGGGATATAGACCATGCATATTAGATAAGAAACCACAATGAATAATAATGCGGCTAAAGTAAAGAGGGAGTCAGAAACAGCTGGTCAACCACACACACTTATGGTATCAACCACAAGCATTTATGGTCTGGTAACTGCTGAAGCCTCTAGCTCACAGCAGTACTAAAATAATAAAATACATGTTATAAGAAAAGAGAATTACAGGTCATCTTAAAAAGATATCCACTAAATACACATCCGCTTCACTCCTTATACTTTTATTTCAGATATACCCATCTCAGCCAAGCCATATCGAGCCAGGAATATATTTGGTTGAACTCAAACTCTTCCAGCTAACAATATTCAGCGTAACAAACAGTGCAGTTAAATAGCATTAAAATAAATAGATTAGTGAAGTTTTAGCCATGCCTTGCCGTTCTAATAGGATCAGAAGGTCTTTTTACCTTAGAAATTCACATTGCTGTCATATTATGGACAATCTATCATATTCTTGATGAAAAAACTAAATTCTTGCGATCTCCCAGCAAAATTTGAAGACATTTTCATGCCTCTTGCATCATTATTATGCACCAGTGACTAGGAGAATATTGTTAAAGAAACTTTAAGAAAATTGGTTTTCTTTGGTTAATCTGGTTTCTCCCTGTACATCCTGCTCTTGTTTTTTCATTCCAACATGTTCCAGTCCAGAAAGGAGGAGAGTTAAAACTTCTCCTTGACACTGACTGTGAAGAACAATCTGCAAAATAACTGCCACATTTATGCAAACTAAACATTTACGAACACAATTTAACATCTAAACATCACATAGTTTCTCCTAAAACCACAATGAGCATTTGCTTCCAAATTAATAATTAATTCTCATGTAAGAAACTATTCAAATGGGCAAGACAGCAAAATAGCTCAAGGCTGCAAGAGTAGGAGAAAAAAGGTATGCTGCAAAATGGTGAAAACATGTCAGACATGCTCAAGAGAGTTTCTTATAAATAGAAACACTTTCCAAGGTCTAGTAGCTCAGTCTGCAACTTTCGAATCCCTGAAGGCCAGACAGTGATGATTACGGCAAAACCCATTTGTATTCATACAAACCCACAACAGGGAAGACTTCTATGATGATGAGAACGCTCTCAAAAAAATGAAATGGCTGACATCAGCACCTTCTAGAGAATCAAATGCACGGATGTGACCAGACGGATTTGACCTTCACAGTTAATGCACCAAAACGCCACCTGTCTTTCACAGCTCACAGAGGAGAAAACACTCAGTTACGCAGCCATTTACTGTCTGTTGTGTCCAGAGATAAGATTCACCACCTGCTCTGAGGTGTTCTTGATCATTCATGAATGAAGTAAAGGGGAACACACATTTGCAATTGCAGAACTTCAAAATGTACCTATATTTTAAAGTGTAGTGGCTCATTCTAGTAATGTGTGAACATGGCACAGCACACAGTGTGAACAGTGTGAAATTATTTCTCTGCTGCATTTAACTCATTTAACACATTCACCAAGTGAAGCAGCAGGCAGCCAGGAACGCAGCACCTGGGGAGCAGTGTGTGGGGACTGTATCTTGCTCAAGGGTACCTCAGTGGTGCCTCAAGCAGCCCTGGGATTCAAACCCACGACCTTCTGATGGCAGGGGCAACTCCCTAACCACCAGGACACCAGCTGCTCATTTATCAGGTAAATGGAGAACGATGGTAAAGAGCAGTATAATTAGATTATAAAACATAATGCAGTGCTATTCACTAAACTACTTGAATCAATACAGTTTAGCCAAACTGATTTTTGTTAATTAGCTAATAAGATTTTGAGAGTGCATGCATATGATGCGTATATATTGTATATTGTATGTATGTGTTTCACCCACATTTCTTTATATTTTGCTTTTGAATCACATTGCTGGTGCAAAATACTAATTTTCTCCATCACTTTTTAAGTCTTTCAGGAAGCCTGGAGAACTGTTCCTCAAGACCACATTAAAAATACAAGAAAGTCTGGAAGCAAGATATGAAGAAATGGGGGGGGTTCAAAACCCAAAACATTTGTATGGTACTAAAACTAAATGTGAGTTGAATTTTAAACTCAGCTATACCGTATGTGATTAAACATTTTGTTGATGGTCAGATAAACAACAAGGAGGAGAAATTAGCCTGCAGTGGATCTCTACACTGGTCCTAAGACATGGCCTGCAAAATGAAAACAGATGGGCTTCCTAAATGCACCTCTGCTCCTCATTTCCACTCCACAATGTCCTGTTGGAGAAATCAAACAATGTAGTACAACAGACCCTTGTCAGTCACAAAATCTTGACCAACAAAGAAAAAAAAACATAAGGCACAAACACAGGATATGTTTATTCTACTTATCTTAAACTACTGGACACAGCACTTCTGAAGATGATCAAGTGTCTTGAAACCTCCTGATAACCTAGCCAATGTGGGACTACAGACTTGAGTAAAGGTCACTTAATATGAAAGAAAATCTTATTCATTAAAATTAGGGGGTTAGCAATTTAAGCTACACTGACTACACAGAAGGTGGACTAAACTTTTTTAGCCTTTAAAACAGCACACAACATGAAAACAACATAAAACATAACCAAACATAAAAGATTTCCCTCTACCTTGTTTGTCAATTGGTCTAAGCAGACAGCTGGCTTGCTAGTTAGCATTGCACCTATGTTTGGATCTTACTGAATTCAACTTGGTCATCATTTTAATGCACACGTTAAAAGCTGATATCACTAAATACCACCTTAACATCAGACAGAGCAAGATAGAAATCCAGCTTTCTTCCCAATTCGCCCAGAAACAGCTACACTGGTTAGCCGAAAATGCTAACTCCTTATAGCATAACAAACCAAGCTAGCTGGCAGGCTAATACTGTCGATGTGTGGGGTTTTTGATAAAAATGGCTCATATATTACGACGGGACCTACACAAAAGGGTTCAGAAAAGTGTCTGGAACCCGTCACGTCTCTGAAGGTGAGTAAGAGTGGTTAAATGTGTATAAAAAGAGGTTTTTTCCGTGGGTGTGGGAGCACTGACCTGCCACTCGGAGCGGGGGGCTGCCTGACAGCTTCTCGAACCGGTTCAGCTGCTCCGGGCCGGGGGCTGCAGGGGCCGCACACATCATTCGGCAAAAACAGAAACTCACTCAAACCATCAAACTAACGGGCTCCCTAAAAACCAGCTCTGTCTCCTCTAACTGCAAATAATCCATCCCGAATCACAACGCGTCCCATCCTGCTCCAACCCTTACACAGACTCAACAGATCCAGGACATTCAAAATAAGAGTATGACCTGAATCTGAGTCTGCTGGTGTGACATGCAGATGTGGCCACAATGCCAAGCAATATATACATATATCTTCTTCATAGAACAAAAATAATGCTATATTTATTATAATGCTATTATTATTATTATTATTATTATTATTATTATTATTATTATTATTATATAATTTTCATTTGCTTTAAAATTAAGATTTTCCTCGACACTTCTATTTTAATTTTTCTTAAATCTTGATTGCTGTCCTTGTACCTGTTTAACTGTTTTAAATTATTATATGTTTTTAATGACTTAGTGATATAATAACTGGGTTAGAATCCTCTGTGAGAAAGTGTTCGGCCCCCAGTGTCTCTGACTGTAGGTACAAGCTGATTGATCTGCTGTTTCCGTGGAAACGGGTGCTTTAATAAACAAGTTAAATAAACAGCGTCAATAAACAGGTTTATTAGAAGGTTCTCGATCCGTTATAACCTCACAGAACCTCCTGAACAGAACCTCACCCTCACCCGCACCCCGGCCCTGAGCTGCTCCTGGAAGGTCAGCCAGGTACAGAGTGGAGCTTTAAGTCCATTAATTGATATAATCTTTATATTTTTACAAACGTATAATCGATATAATAACTACAAAACAACATTAAAGTCGTTTAATGGGATTGATGTGCCCAATCATTCGCTTTGAGAATTTTTAACCTTCACTGCTCGCTAACTAGCATCGTGGTGCTAACAACATAGCTTGTTTGGGTTTATTTTTAATAGCACATTTCGTAGAAAACACACATTTTGTTTTAATAAAGGAGCTGATGTAGTATGTAGACACTGTTGGGAAAAGTATTCTGCAGAAAATAAAGTCCTTATATGCAAAGTAATGTGCAAATCTGTTAATATATGCAAATTAATGCGCAAAAAGAGGCCGTATATGCAGATAATGTGAAAAAAAACCCCACATTTTATTTAATTTTTTAAATAAAAGAGGCCGATGTAGCATGTAGACACTTCACTCCACTTACAGAAACTTTTGTCAGTATATAAGTTATAAATGTAAATTAGTGTGCTGTATTTTTTGTCTGGCTGCTGCTGGAGTGAAATTAACACTGAGACGATAATGTGTTTTATTAATTTAAAATTTAAATAATACAGGTTCTCCCAGCCCCTCATCTCGGAGTTTTCCCCTCCCCTTTACTATCAATCTTATTTTTAGCCCGAATATTACCATATTTATAGCATTTAACGTTTTGCTGTGTGGTATTAAGTTCTGATTTAAGGTTCAGATCCATGGTTCTGTTTTAAACTGTTTTTCCCCTTAAAGGTCCCTGTCTGTAGACACACTGTGTTTCTTTCTGTTTATAATGTTTTTCTCTTTTTCCTCATGTGCTGTTTGAGTCTTACCTGCTAATCAAGCTGTCTGATATTGAAGAAGGTAATTAAGATTTCTGGGTTGAAAATGATTTTGGAATGTGTGTTCATAGCAGATGGTGGTTCCTAATACACAATCCATGTTCTCCTGTTTGTCTTTGCTGAGTGTTTTCTCTTCCCTTTATGGAGCTCTTTCCAGTGGTTATCCATTATCTACTAGCATATATATTTATGTAAATATTTTACAACACAGATGTCCATATTCTATATCTCCAGATTGTATAGTGTACATTTTAAACTGCACTGTTAGTATAGTATTTTATTTGTATTCTATTTTATTCTGTTGTTTCTTAATTTTTAACTTTGTACTGTCCAGTTTCTGCCGTGACAAAACAAATTTCCCACTTGTGGGACTAATAAAGGTTTATCTTATACAAAGGTGTATCTTATACAAGGTGATCCAGTAGGGCATCGACTTTTCCACCCCCTGTGTATACAGTCAAAATAAAAACTATGTCAATCACGAAGTAAAAACCTTGGAATTTTGTGTTTTTCTGCATGAATTGGTCTTAAAAAGTGATCTGCTCTTAATCCAAGTCACATGTACTGATATACACAATGAGTTTAAGCCAATAACACACAAAGTTCTACTCTTTCATGTCTGTATTATACAAACATATTCACAGTGGTAGTGGAAAAAGTAAGTGACCCTTAGGTTTAATAACTGGTTGACCCTGCTTTGGCAGCAGTGACCTCAACCAGGCTCCTCCTGTAACTGCAGATCATCACATTGTGTAGGGGGAATTTTAGCCCATTCTTCCCTGCAGAACTGCCTTAACTCTTCCATATTCTTTGGTTGTCTTCTGCGTATTGCTCTCTTCAAGTCATTCCACAGTATCTCAATAGGATTGAGATCGGCGCTCTGACTGGGGCCGCTCCAATAGGGCGGATTTTGTTCCTCTGAAGCCATTGTGCTCTGGATTTGCTGCGATGTTTGGAGTCATTGTCCTGTTGCGTCAGCCATCTTCTGAGCTTCAGTTGACGGACAGACATTCTCACATAATCCTGAAGAATTCGCTGATAAATTTGGGAATTCATTTTCCCCTCGGTGATGGCTGTCCAGGCCCTGATGCAGCAAAGCAGGCCCAAATCATGATGTTCCCTCCACCATACTTTCCTGTAGGGATGATGTTTTTATGTTGATATGCGGTGCCCTTTTTACGCCAAATGAAGTTCTACTCATTCCTCCCAAATAGTTCAATTTTAATTTCATCACTCCACAAAACATTTTCCGAGTATCGTTGTGGAGAGTCTGAGTGCTCCTTCACAAACTTCTGGTGTGCAGCAAGGTTCTTTTTTTGAAAGCAATGGCTTCCTTCTTGGTGCTCTGCCATTGTTCTTGTTTTGCATTGTTTTGCATATTGTTGATTCATGAACACAGATGTTAGACTTCTTCAAGTCATTCCCTGTAACTCTAAGGTTCTTCTTTACCTCAAAAATGACTTTGCATTGTGCTCTTAGGGTCGTCTTGGCTGGGCGTCCACTTCTAGGCAGAGTAGCCACTGTACCAAACTGTCTCCATTTATAGACAACTGGCCTAACCGTAGACTGATGAATACGTAAAATCTTTGAGATGACTTTGGAACCCTTTCCAGCCTTATGTAATTCAACAATTCTTGATCGTAGGTCTTCAGGCAGCTCTTTTGTGCGAGGCATCATTCCCATCTGGATATGCTTCTTGTCAAAAGCCCAAACTCAAACTTTTCAGTGGTTTTTATCAACCAAAGTCATTCTGGGTCACGCCCCTGAACTCATTTCATTCTGACTACAATGACCTTTTTAAAAAGTCAACAGCTTGGGGTTCACTTACTTTTTCCAACCTTCAAGTTTCACAGTTTGAATGATTTATACAATATGGTCAGATATTCTCTGAAAATCTGTGTACCTTTAGTTATAGGACATTGTGTTTGTATATTATTGTGACTTACATGAAGATACAACTATGTTTTATATGGGATTTAGTCATAAATCTGGACAATTCCAAGGGGTTCACATACTTTTTATTTTGACTGTACATGACCATATGTATATCAGTGTGATACAGTACACTTGCATCTAGTCTTGTGTTTTCTACTTTCCTCCCTCTCTCTGTGGGACACTTCATGTGACGGAGCCTTGACCCTGCAGTCCACACTGAACCAGGCACAGATAAGGTAGGACCTCCTGCACTCTTTTACTTTTTGCTGTCATTGACTACATTTTCTGCAAATTCATTGTGTCCACACAGACCTGAATCCTGCAGCATCCGAAATATTCGGAAATATTTTTTTAAATTCACTTTCTTTACCTGACTTTATCTTTTTTGGTCTGATCATCATGAACAGCAGAAGGGCTGATTCTGTACAGCATCAGTGACAAGGTAAGCTAAATCTTTTTAAACAGCTTTATTAGAACAACATGTACTTTTCATTAAAACAAGTTTGAGTTTAGGTACTAAAGATGCCTGAAAAGTGGGTCATTCACACAGTTCAGTCACAAGAGGGCGACATATGATCAGTGTTCAGATCCTGAATCTGAGGTTGGCTCTGTGTTCAGAGGCATTTTTCAGGGAGACCATGCAATAATAGCACACCTTCAGAAAGAAGATTTTCTCAGCGCTGCATTCTTCAGGACCACTTTCCTGCCACTGAAGTTCCCTAGTAAATGAGACAGGTCAGGGCATCTCCAAAACTGCAGGTCTTGTGGGGCTTTCTCGGTATGCAGTGGCCAGTACCTACTGAGTGGAGCAGTGGATGAAGGTGGCCTGGTGTGGTGAATCACGTTTTCTTGTACATCATGTGGATGGGTGGGTGCGGGTGCATCACTTACCTGAGGAAGAGAAGGCATCAGGGTGCACTCTGAGAAGAAGGCGAGGCGGTGGAGGCAGTGTGATGCTCTGGGTGATTTTCTGCTGGGTAACCTTGGGTCCTGCGTTCATGAGGACATTACTCGGATATGGACCACCTACCTGAACATCACTGCAGACCAAGCTCACCCCTTCATGAAGACGCATCGCTACTGGCGATGTTGTAACAAACCTCCCCTTATTGAAACGAGCTAAGGCTGTTAACAGATCTATCTACAGGGTAGGGAACAAACTCCTGTGCTGGATCACACAGTGATACATTTACTATAAATACACACACATGCACCCCCACCCCCAGACCTACACAGTCCATATATACAAGTCTGGATTGTGCCCAGCAAAGTCCTTTACTACATCATAGTCCTTATGGTCCTTCTGGCCGAGGGACCTCCTGCCCTTGACCTGTCCTCCAGTTCCGCCCGGGGAAGGGTATGCACCAGGATGGCATGCCTGTTCCGCATATAGGTTTCCGATACTACTGGAGCTTGTTGCTGCTGGTAGCCTAGCCTAGCTTCCCAAGCTTCTTATACAAAGCAGTGACCGGAAAACAGACCCACTACAAGGCCCCGTCTGGAGAGAAGCCCGTAACGGCACCCTGCTGTTACAGTGTCCTCTTTCCTGTGGCAAGCACTGTTCAGGGACCGTTTGAGGAAGTTCAAGGTGTTGAGTGGGTCTTTAAATTCCTCAGACATCAATTAGATCAAGTATCTGTGGAATGTTCCAGACAAACCAATCTGAACCATGGAGGCCCCACCCAGGAACTTACAGGACTTTAAGGATCTGCTGCTAAAGGAGCTACAGCACCTTCAGAGATTCATCCTGTGACATATCAGACCTGTTTTGGTGGCAAAAACATATATATATATATATGTAAATGTTATATATATAAGGCAGGTGGTTTTAATGTTGTGGCTGATTGTGTGTATAATGCCTATAGAAAAGTATATCCAATAGAATGGCACTCTGAAGCCTGAGGTCTTCAAGCTCGGTACTGAGTGTCAGCTAGAGGGATTAAAAGCCCTCTGGTACTGGGTTGTGAAGCTTTATTACTTTGTCCTTTGAAGTAATGGAACTCCATATCTTCACAGATATTCCAACATCTACTGTAAAGCCTTCTCAGAAGAGTGGATTCTGTTGCTGAATAAAATTAGGGACAAATTCCAAATAAATAGCCTTGATTTGCAAAAAAAACCCATATGTCTGCAAACTTTTGGGCATAATGTGTAGTGTATGTCTAGTCAGCTGGACAATGATAATTTTTGTTTAGGTTTTGTTCTCTTTCAAGGATTTTAAATCAAACAAATTTAAAACTCAATGTTAATTTACACAAATTTAGAGTGAACCATACAGAATTTTTTTTATTTAGTCTCCGATTTGGGGTGCCATAAGTGTACAAATGAACATTTGAATTGCAGACAAAATGGTCGTATTTAGCACCTGCAGTTGCGGCGAACGGCCGCCTGAAACCCATAGAAACCCACAGACACATCTAGGAGCTGGCGGGAGCGTGCCAGGCCTGGAACGCAGCCATTTTCAGTTATTGTAAGTGAACTGCATACTCAGTGGGTTTCAGGTTGAGTGAGCAACTTGGCCACTCAATAACATTTCACTTTTTAGTCCTGAAAAAAGCGCCACAGTTGCTTTAGTCATTTGTTTCAGGCCATTGTCTTTCTCAGTGTGAGGCAGCACTTGAGGTTGAGTTGTGGGGTTTTGGATGTGAGCAGTTAGGATGCTTCAGTACACCCCGGAATTCATCCTGACCTTTTTTATTTTTATCCAGTCTTCTCTCTCACACAATCGTTTATGGACTTATTGCCAATTTCAGCTATCTAGGACAATAGTTGTGGACCTGAGGGCTAACGTGCCTCCTCCTGTACCCACAAGGAGTGTCTCACACAATGAGGGCATGGCTAATTGACCTCCGACCATGGATGGTTGTGGCTGCCTTTTTTTTTGCACTTTAAAGCATTTTTATTCTTATAGTACACCAGGGGTTGACATATTTTTTTTTTTGCTCTAGTACTGAGTACCTACATGAATGAGATGGTACACACCAAGATTAAAAAATTTCCACCTCACCATGGGCTCTGGAAACATTCCATCATTTTTATTTTAATTTATTTACAGTAAACCCCAAAATTTGTGGGGTTTACATTCTAAGAGCATTTGTGATGCGGTAAAAATGCCTATAAATGCCTATAAATATGCCCCGAAAAATGCTCCCAAAACACAATACATAGGCATTAAAAAAATGCAAAGGTAAACCCATATCCGTACTCTACAGCAGCGTTTCTCAAACTTGTTTGTCCTGGGACCAGTCTTGTCAGGGTTTGAGCAGCCTGTCTGTGCACTGATTCACTTCACTTGCATGCGGTGAGTTGGAGGGAAACCCGGAGCAGATTTGTATTTTGTGGTGTGTGTATTCTCCTATCTATTAAGTGGAATCTTTCGCGAAAGAGTCAAGATTCAAGATTCAACAGCGCTGGGTGAACTAATATTTTATGTTAAATGTGGGGGGGTCCGAACGAGAAATTATGAAATGTGAAGGGGACACGCCACGTTCAGATTGAATGGCGCTGACGCCCACGCGTGGAACCGAAAGGCAAGACTGTTTTAACTGCGTTTCACTCAGCTGGGGATTTTCCTCTCAGCATGACGGCCAGAACTCGGCCAGACAGCGGGCCGAACCTCGACTGTACCCCTGCATCGCACAGGAGCTCCAGAAGTTTATCCTGGACCACAGGGGCAGATCACTCCTCTCTGGACTGGAGAAGGTCTCGTGTCGGGGCGGGCCGTGAAGTCGAGGGGGCGGGGCACGCAGTGACAGAAGCGCTGAGATCAGACCTGCTCTGACTGAATTTTGATCGGAGCAGAGCGAGGCTCAGCGGTCCGGCAGGAACCTTATTTAAAGGCGTCATTATTATTTTTCTTTTTAAGGTTTGAGTGGTGGTACTTAGAGACCCAGTGTGAATTTACTCAAATTAGGTGCGCATTTGCGCAGTGAAGACTGAAAGCTGCCGCGCGTTTGCGTACCACATACACTGCACTTATGTCAATCCCTGAAGTACATTACGTTACATTCATTTGGCAGATGCTTTTATCCAAAGCGACTTCAGAGAACTGGAGGAGAGTTCTAAGTGCTAGATCTTTAAGTAGGAAGTAGTGTGAGAAGCCTGTTCAGATAGAAGGGCAGGTGTGATTAAGGGTTTGTTAGATCATCAGGAGAGGAGGTGCTCTCTGAATAGAGTCTTCAGGAGGCTCTTGAAGAAAGAGAAGGATTCTGCTGCTCTGGTAGCCCTTGGCAGCTCATTCCACCAGTGGGGAACCACAAATGAGACCTGTCTAGACTGGACTTCAGCAAAGTGTAGCCTGACCTTTCTGTTCCTGAGACCTACCAGTAGTTTGCATCTTGTGGTGAGTCCTCTGAGGTTCCTCACTGAGAGTCTTCTCTTTGACACATCTGTGGTTATACTGTGGAGGGTTTTCTTGAAGACGTCTCCATCTACTGCTGTGGTAGTCCATGTTCTGCAGCTGCATTTGCTATTGCTCAGCTCCCTGTTGATTTTGATATATTTAATATGTTTACTGTTGCTTTAAATTACATATTTAGATTTTCAGCAGCATTATATCCAGCCGTAATGACATCAACATTTACATTTATGGTTTTTGGCAGACACCCTTATCCAGAGTGGCTGACAATCAGTAGTTACAGGTTCGGTTCCCCTGGAGCAACTGAGGGTTCCGTGTCTTGCTCAGAGACACAGTGGTAGTAAGGGGGGTTTGTTTCTCAAGTTAAGAGGCAACAGCTCCAGATGTAAAAGTCAAATATACAGCCATGGAAAGAAATGAGACCACTTTTCCCTTGTTTTCTGTTCACTGTTTGTACAATTTGCGTCTGTACTGCAAAAACTCCTGATCTAACCAAGACTTGGAATCTTATTTCTAGCCTAAAAAGTCTTCTTTATCTTATTTTGAG
>JBBPCY010000142.1:6343816-6355735 GCA_037974405.1 Brachyalestes nurse | reverse complement strand
TAGATCTTTAAGTCCATCTCATGAAAAATCGGAGCAGAAACAAAGGTGTTGCGTTTATATTTTTGTTGAGTGTATGTTAAAATAAACAAATTTGTGATCAAAGCAGTAACTCTGAGAAAAACAAATGTGGTGAATCAGCAAGGATGTTTGTTTTTAAATGTTAACATGGACAAGGGTACCTTTAAGACACAATAGTCAAATCCATGAAGATTAATTTAGTCTGTACCTCTTTTATAGTGAACAATATTTGTTTCTGTGAACAAGGTTAGGAAATCTATTCAAGATTATATAACCACCCAATGCAGTGTGAGACACTGTGATGAATTAGGAATATTAATTGTAAGATATAAGACTTGTTACTTGCAGTAGCCCTTTACATCCAGTGCAGAAACTATTAAACAGACCCATCCAACCATAAAAAAGCCTGCAACACTAAATGTTCTGAAAGTGTTTAATGATGAAATAAAAAAGTCATAACAATTACCCTTCCAGTTTGTCTCACAACACCCACTTTGTGTATAATCCGATATCCCATAAGTATGCCTCTCCCTTTCTTTCTGGGTCTTCATGGGCAGATTTCAAAGCAGAGTGGTAGGCAAAGGCAGGCTGAGTTTCCTGTCCAGGTCACTATTGGTGTCTTTGTGGCATTTGAGGAAACCGCCTGCTCCTTCCCAGGGAGCTGTGAGAGCCCAACAGGAGGGGTGTTAATTGCTGTGTGCACAGTGGGGGCTGAAGGGCTTCTCAGACATAAGCTGCTGAACATACTGCAGGCTTAGCTGCAAACCTGACCTCTAGTTTTCTACCCCATCAAGACCAATGCACTCAGAAGGCAAGGATAGAGGAGGAACTGTGGGCCACACAGTTACATTGTTCAGTGTTCGAATGAGCCTGTAAGTTTACCCTCAAATGTGCTTTATCCACATTGTGCTAAAATGTAATATTCCTTATTACATGCTGCATTACTTGTGTCAAAATGTTCAGGTGACTGTACTATTAACACTATACAACTTGCTGTCTTAGACACTTTCAGTACTGTCAGTAGATAGTGGAAATGTAACGGTGTAACTCAGTTGGTTTATTAAAATTTAATTCTATAATTACATTTGAATAATATAAAAAAATGTAAAGAAATAACACTCTTCTTCTCAATGTTAATTAAACACTTCTAAAGACTCCAGCATAATTAACAGCAGCAGGATGATATTAGCAAGAGCACTGTGAGTTTCTCTTGCAATTAGATTAGATTAGATGCTTTACTGTATTAATACAATGAAATTACAATAGCTCACCACAGTTGTATTAATCGACATGCTACATGATTACACACAATCAAATTTCTACACCACAAACAACATCTAACAGCAGCCAAGGCAGGTAAGAGGTAGATTAATTGACATTACATACAGTATAAGCAGTATAAATATGAGCGCAAAGATCTAAAGTGCCAGATTACAATACTATGTAACAATGCAGAAAAACAATACATAATAATTGTGAGCTAGTCTACTTAGAAGTTGTAGTTATTATGGATGAATTATTTAGGAGCTGAATGACTGAAAAACTGTTTTGCAATCTGTCTGTGCGTGTTCTAAGTGACCTATACCGTTTCCCTGAGGGCAGGAGTTAAAAAAAAGGGATGACTAGGATGAGAAATGTCCTTAATGATGTTATTTGCTCTTCGGTGATAGCGAATGTTTGCAATGTCATCAAGTGAGGGAGAAGGGGAGCCAACAATTTTGTGGGCAGTTTTTATGACCCTCTGTAAAGCCCTCCTGTCTGCCACTGAACACCCTGCATACCATGCAGTGAGGCAGTATGTTCCAGTTTTTCTCAATTGTTTACACACATTTTCTGAAAGCTGGCCTCATATTGTCAGAACTCTACACACAAATCAAAAAACACACACACAATGGGCAAAACCCTTCAATTCTCCTGAAAATGAAACTTTACATTCAAAACAATGTAACTTCTTCTCAAAGTGGTATTTTGTTTTCAAATGACACACACAAACCATCATATGAATAGACATTCATACGAACCATTTGGTCACTGATATGCTTAATGTAAAACACTATAACCACTTCTTCTGGGTCTGGCCACAGGACCTCATCCACATCACAAGCAATGGCCAAGCAGCGGGGAAAATATTGTCTAGCATGGCGAATCCAGCCATGAAAAGCATCAACTGCTTTATCTCCACATGCATCTTCCATAGCTTGGAGAAGGGGTGTGTGTATTTCGATCATACACTTTCCATCTCCAGGCAGAAAAAAATTCCTCAGTAGGATTGAGGAATGGAGAATATGGAGGGCGTGGGTGGGCAGTGAACCAGAGCAGCCCGGTGGAAACTTATGTTGTCCCAAATGACAACATACCTGAGCTGCTCAGTTATACATGAGTGTATTGTGAAGGATTTCCAGGAATGTGATCAGATGGGCAATGTTGTAGGGGCCAAGGGTAGCATGGTGATGGATGACAACATGGTTGGTAATTGCTGCACACATTGTGATGTTCCCACCACACCGGCAAGGAACTTCAACAATGGCACGCTGGCCAATGACATTCCTTCCCCGCCTTCGTCATTTTGTGAGAATAAATCCAACCTCATCAATGAAGATGAACTGGTGCTCCACTGCAGCCACCTCTAGCTCAAGGACTCTGAAACACACGATATGTAATACAGACTTGGAGTGGTCACTATTGTAAAGCACAATCAGAGTATGATTACTGTACAGTACTGAAATATGTATACTGTAATTTATACAGTGTACAGTACTGAAATATGTATACTGTAATTTATACAGTGTTGAGTGTATGCATCAATTGTGGGATTGTATGGGACTTACTTCCACATGGTTATAATCGCAATTATTTGACTCTTTCTGAATTGAGTTCAAATGGCACCCTGTAGACCTGCTTCATCCTCAGATAATTTCTGTGCAAGAGACGGTCCAGTGTTTACCCTATGAATATTTTTTATATGTTTTTGTTTTCTGTTATTTTTCTTTGTATTTGCGGTAATGTTATGCCGTTATTTTCTAGAACCATATTTATGATTTCAGTCTCCTGTTCAGGAAACAGAAGACATTCCTGACCACCTCGTGTTGGTATTCTTTCAGTTCTGCAATACAAATAGTATACAGTAAAATACTGTAAATAGGCCTACTGTGTAGGAATACAAAGTAGGAATACTTTTCCCAAATACTTGAAACATATTTTATAGTAGTTTCACAGTCTACAGAACAGTCCACAGGCAATACTGTACTACAGTAATGTACTCATTGAGTACTGTGAGATTTCTTACCTATTCTCATTTCGGAAAGTCCGGATGATGGATGCTACAGTGTACCTGCTCAAATTTGGCTGTACTCTTTGCCCAGCCGCCCTCATTGTTAAACCCTGGTTGATCACATGATCAACCGAGGTGGCTTTAATCTCATCACAGATTATGTTCCTTGGCCTTCCTCGTCCTCGTCCTCCCCATCCTTCTCCTCTTACTCTCACTCTTCTGACTGCGCCGTTTCCAATGTTGGCATCCATTACTCCAAAACTGAAGAGCCTACCTGTTGCCCTTTTATAAAGCTCTGATTTTTAAATTGCAATTATGTGTAACAGGTGTTTACCCATGTGATGAGTTAGTATGCAATGCAGGGCAAGTGACTTCAGAATTTTTAACGACAGTGTGTTCCTTGTGAAAAGAGATTTTCTTCATGAAAATGGTGCCAAATGCAAAGAACTGTGTGAAGTGTTTTGAAAAAAGTGTGTTTTAAAACTGCTTGTAGTTTAGCAGAATTGGTTCAGGGGGTTGGTGCTTCAGTTACATGTTGTAGTCATTGTGTCTTAAGTACAAGTAATTGTGTGTAAACAACTAAGAAAAACTGTAATGTGCTCTCGATTACTGAATGGTAAAAAGAAGACAATAGATCTTGACAGACATTGAGCTTTTTTAGGACTCGCAGAAAGTGCAGGCGCTGCTGTGCCTTCTTAACAGCAGCTGTGACGTTTGTTGACCAGGTGAGTTTGTCAGATATGTGCATCCCCAGAAATTTAAAGCTCTGGACAATTTCCACACAGTCTCCATTAATCATGATTGGGAAGATGGTCAACTTTGTTGTTCCTGAGGTCCAGAATCAATTTTTTTCATTTTCTGAGTGTTCAGTGACAAATTATTTTCCAGACACCACAGGGATTATGAACCTCATCCCTCTAGGCTTTTTCATCCCCTCCTGAAATGAGGCCAACTACAGTGGTGTCATCTGCAAATTTTATTATAGTGTTACCATTGAGAGAGGGTGTACAATTGTATGTGTAAAGTGAATATAGGAGAGGACTCAACACACAGCCCTGTGGAGAGCCTGTGCTGAGAGTGATGGAGGAGGAAATATGGGAGCCCAGTTTAACAGCTTGGGGGCGGTAGAAAGAAAGTCCATAATCAGATACAGAGGTGAGAGGAGAGATCCAGCTCCAGCAGTTTCCTGATGAGAATAGCTGGTATTATTGTGTTAAAAGCGGAGCTGTAATCTACAAAGAGCATCCGTACATACGACCCTCTGTGCTCCAGGTGGTGCAGTGCAGTGTGTAAGGTCATGATGATGGCATCCTTTGTGGAGCTGTTCTCCTTGTACGCGAATTGGTAGTTGTCAAAAGTTTAATCGAAACTGCCTTTGATGTGCCTCAGGACCTGTTTTTCAAGACACTTGGTGACGATGGGTGTGAGAGCAACTGGTCTGTAATCATTTAAACTCTGGATGACTGTTTTTTTGGGGATTGGGATGATGACAGCTGATTTTAGGCAGGATGGAACAATAGCCTGAGCAAGAGCTTTTAGTGAAGACTCCAGCAAGTTCCACAGTCTTAAGCACTAAGCACTTTTCCAGGTATTCTGTCTGGGCCAGCCACTTTCCGAGGGTTCACTTTCCTGAATAGCTGGCGCACTTCATGTTCCTGTTCAGTCAGTAGCTGTGTGTCCATACCAGGAAGCATATATGGGAGGGTGGATTTTTTACCTAAAACTGTGTGAAGAAGCAGTTAAGTTCATCTGCCAGTGAAGCGGTGCTGTTACCATCGGTTATGGTGCTATAATTAGTGAGTTGCTGGAGTCTCTGCCATACCTGCCTGGGATTACGTACTAGATGAAACAGCTTTGCTGAACCTTCTCTTGTCTGGGCTATGCAGTTAAACCTATGCAGGGGTCATGGCTTCAATCTTCAAGCAGATGCCTTAGAACTGAAGACTTTCCTGCCTTCTATGGAAGCTTTATTGGCCACAGCTGACCCATGCCTAGACCCTGGCTTAGTTAATGGCTGGAATTTGCAGTCAGTTCAGTCAATGACAGTAAGTACATTTAGGATCCACAGTCTATGGCACTCATCAGGTTTCTAGAGCCACACCACACACACACATCTGTCCTGTGTAGAGAGGTGCTCTGTCATATCTCTTGCACACCTCTTGGCGTGGCAAAACTAATGCCTCGTCAGGTCCGTGGTGGAGCAGAGACACTTCAGCAGCAACCACCACTCAATGCTGCAAGTTCTTGTCTAATGAGAAAACACTGGCTGGAACTCACTCCAAAGTCTTGGATATACTTTATTACTCTCAGAACCTTAAAAGATCAAGAAAATATCACAGTTTCTAATTGATTTTTCTGTGGGGAGCACACACTAAATCTAGTAGTTAGTAGAACCCAAAATAATAACAATAATATTTTGGTGAATGGGTTAAATGCAGAGGAATAATTTCGCATTGTTCATACTGTGTGCTGTGGTGTGTTCAGAAATGGTCACTTTCACGTTAAAGCAAAGTGAGTTTTGCCTCACTCTGTATTTAAACCAATCTAAACCAAGCTTTAGTTCTTCTTTCCATAGAATTTCTACAGGGTTCAGGTCGGGTGATTCTAGCAGCTTTATTTTCTTTCTCTGAAACCAGTTGAGAGTTTCCTTGGCTGTGTGTTTGGGATCACTGTCTTGCTGAAACGTCCACCCTTGTCTTTTCATCATCCTGGTAGATGGCAGCAGATTTTTATCAGAAGTGTCTTGGTACATTTTTCCATTCAGCCTTCCTTCAATTATATGAAGCATGCCAGTGAAGTATGCTGAAAAACAGCCACACACCGTGATGTTCCCACCTCCAGACTTCATGGTCCTGGTGTTTTTGGGGTGATATGCAGTGTCTTTTGTCCTCCAAATATGGTGTGTATTATGGCATAAAAAGAGTTGTTCCAGTATGTGCTTGCAGAATTTTGGTCTCACCTGACCAGACTATATTCTCCCAGTATTTGACAGGCTTGTCTAAATGTTTTTCAGCAAAATTTAAATGTACTTCAACATGCTTTTTCTTCAGCAATGGAGTGTTGCGTGATGAGCATGCATACAGGCCATGGCAGTTGAGTGCATTACTTATTGTTTTCCTTGAAACAATTGTACCTGCTAATTCCAGGTCTTTCTGAAGCTCTCCAGAAGTGGCCCTAGGCTCTTGGACAACTGTTCTGAGAGCTCTTTGGTTTTTCCCATTATGAGATGTTTCTTGTCTGACACCTTGGTAATGAGACACTTTCTTATAGGCCATCAGTTGGGACTGAACCAGCTGATAATAATTTGTGGCAGAATTTCTTTCTAATTACTGATAGATTTTAGCTGGTGTCATGGATTTCCATGCCTTTTTGCACTTTCCTTTCTTCATGTGTTCAGTACTTTTTCACTGTGTCCTTCCAGATTACACATCATTTATGGCCATAGTTTGATTTCTTTGCATGTGTGGATTGGAAGGGTAGTTACTGACATCGGATTTTCATGTCAATAGCACCTTTAGAAATATATTTACTTAGAAAATTGGTGACGTGTTCAATACTTATTTTACCCAGTGTATATAAAAGTACAAATATACCCCTTTATATGCAGTACAAATATATGCAGTTTAACCCTAAGGATGTTGTTTTTTTTATTTATCAGGACAATACTGTCCTTATGGTTTTCTAATGGTTTATGAACAATTTTTGAACAATTGTATCAGGAATAAGGGGGGCCTTAACCAGACAAAACTAATTTGGACAATTTTGCACATACAGTGTATTTTACCATGATATAATCTGATTAATTATTAATAATTGTAGCGGAAAACTCTTGGGGCCTGTTCCTGAGAAACTCAATAAAACTTAAGGTGTTTGGGTCCAAGCACTGACAAATTACACATTGTCATTTTCTAATGTAAGCCCTTGATAAATGTATACGTATAATATTGGCTCTCAAATTGCTTGCAGTTTTACCAAAAGCATTGCTATCCTCTGATCATGTTACTACTAGAATTCCAATTGAACACTGTATGGCAGTTTTATGGGACCAGTCTAAACTGCAATGGTGGATTACCTTTACAAATCCTATTTATCTTCTAACAATGATTGTTATGATGTAATATCCCCTCAAATTGTATGTTCACAATGTATTCTTTTTAAATGCATATCTTTTTTTACTTTTAAGATCCAAAAGGTGAATTCAATTAGTGAAATAGTATGAACTAAACCCAGTATAATACAAGTCTTTTTTGACCCAACTTCCAAAGGTTCCCCAGAACCAGCTCCAGCAGAATAAACTCCAGGTGAATACATTTTATGAAGAGAAAACCAGAGGTATCATTACTGATCTCGTCCTCTATACTAACACCCCTCTCTTGTCCTCTATACTAACACCCCTCTCTCCCATTCAGCGCCCACAGAAGAAAGTTAAAGCTACGCTGCAGCATCATCTGGGAGAACTGAGAAACTCCTCTGAACATTTCTTTAACAAATTTTCAGGAGGGATGATTTAAAAGCGAGATAACTTATCAATGCTAGCCTGTTGCCAAGATGCAGACTGACTGATCTTTCCGATTGGGGTCTAGCAGACATCACAGTGCCTTTCTCTTTATCAGTGGTGTTGGGAAGTGCTACTTTTGTATATATATATTAACTTTCAGTGGTCTTCAAATTAGATATATGATAACTGATGGCTAACGCGTGTATGAAAATGTATACATACACAACTCATATTGATGCCTTCTTCCAAAAAAGGGGTTGGAACTCTGAAATGTATGTGAAGATCCCAGTTATATAATACTGATAGCATTCATATTTATTCAGTTTGTAATATGCACAGCAAAGAGTAAGAGAAATCTCTGTAAATGCACATAGGCTATTATACCACAGAATAACTAATAAATCATTCACGGTGATCATGCAAACCAAGTGTTAGCTCTTCTTCCTTCTTTAAAAGTGTGAAAATGAAGATAAACACAATACCTTTGAAAACAAGGTCTTGCATTTTATTAATATGCTGATATTTAAGTGTGATTAATGTGAGAGATAGAAAACAAATCTTGATAAAAATATGAATAATACTTAGTTTCATCCTGAATTACACTGTATTGTGGAATAAAGGAAGTGGGTGTAGTGATAAAATGCAAATCTAAGAGCAATACTACAAAGGCACCACATATTAACTCCCAGGAAATATTACAACCATTTCTCTGTGCACAGGAATGTCTTTCTTCCATTATAATGGCCTATATCAAGTTTAAGGCTGTCACTGATCTAATTTTAGGCAACTTAAATTCACAGTTTATGCAGGCTTGTGCCGGTCAGTCAGGGCGAGTCTGTAATGGGTCCCAATACAGCGACTGCTTCGATCTCGACAAGGCCACCCTTTAGAGAGGACAAGAAAAATGAAATATATATTAAAAAAATGTGCCAATGCAAACATATACTAAAAAAAAAAAAAGATTATCAGGGAGAAAACTGTAGCCCAGTCCCTTTTAGCTGGTATGTTCAATGTTTAAGTAAACCATTTAAACCCAATAGACTGAATTGGCACTATTTTATTTACAATGCTATGAAAATAATCTGAAGTGGTTCGCAGGCGTTTCCTATTGAATGTTTCTGCACAAGTTTGAATACTAGAAATACTAAAACAAAGCAGAACGTGTGATTGGTTTAAGTATATATGCTTGTAATCATGGCAATGAAAATTACAACTGAAGTTATTTTAGAGCTTTGATAAATCTGGAGGATTACAGATTATAAAAAGCACTGTGCTTTAATCTGCATCCTCTGTCCCTGTATACTTACCCGGGGCAGGGCAGCAACTTGGTAGGCAGCCCTGGCTGGGAAGTTTCTGGTGAAGACTAAACAGAGAAACACAGGGTCTCTTAATTCACTCATGCTGACGTTATACACTTTCTCTGCATTCCCGTTTAGGACAGTGAACACGAGAGCATGAACCCTGTGTATTTCCTATACAGAGATCAGTCACTTTGACCTTAAAAGGCTGGCGACAGCAGGTCCTGAGTATTAAGAGTGTATAGTTTCTCCTTGATAAAATAAAGACAGTTGTTCCTCTTGGCCTTTATCTACGATAGCATTCATTTCTTATTGTGAACAAGTGAAACATCACAAAAGTCATGATGTTATGTTAAGTCTCAGTCCATGGTGGGTGATGGAGAGTTCTGTGTGGTGGGAGTCAGGGAGTCAGTGCAGACAGGCTGTCTGGAACATAGGAAGCTTTATTTTCACCTCACTGCACTGTATCCCCTTACACACAGATACCACTATTGAATTACTACTCTGCATGATATCATTGAGGCAATACCAAACACTAGCCAAAGATGCCATTGTGCACCCTTTGACCAATAAACAGTAAGGGTAAGCACCCACCTTATTGATTGTTGATTATCATAATACTGGAAAAACTGGTGTTTTAAAATCCTGTTTCTTTGCACTGTATTTTAAGCAGTAATATGCCACACTGTGTATTCAAGCAAAACCCATGACTGTAGGTACAGTAGTGGTACACTATATGTCCAGCCTTTTTCACTAGTGGTGAAGCACCATAAAATGAGTTGGTGTGGTGTTTGCGATCCAAAAATAATCACCCGTCACCTCACTAATGCTCTTGCGGCTAAATACAATTGAATCCACACAGCAATGTTCTGACATCTAGTGCCTTTCCATAAAACTAGAAGCAGTAGCAAAGGGAGACTCCTTTTCAATGCTCTTGATTTTAGAACACTTTTATACACTGCATGCACCCACTGGAACAACAGTGCCACCGTGTGACAGTTTCTAAATGCAGTTGTGTCTGTGACCAAAGCTTTCTGTTGGTGATGGGCCTTACTTACATTGCTTATACACTTCGTTGACATTATTGAAGTCATTTATGTCTGCCAAAAGCACGGTTGCCTTGACAACTGCAAGAAAAAGAGTAGTGATACAGTATATGCAAGAAATGCAAATGTTAAGAGACAGAATATTTCGTCCATTAAAATGGACCTACCGTTTTCATATCCACATCCAGCTGCTTTCAGAATTTCCCCCATGTTAATAAGGGCCTTTGAATGGAAAACAAAAACACATGTGGATCATATATTTCTGTCCTTAACTTGATAAGATGCACTTAACCTAAAAGGCTTCATGGTCATTCTCACCTGTTTGGTCTGAGCCTGCACCCCTCCAGCGACCAGCTGCCCTGTTGCCACGTCCATGCCTAGCTGCCCGGAGATGTACATGGTCCGATCCACCACCACTGCCTGGCTGAAATTGTAAGTAAGAGCCACACATTTTAACAGGCTCTGCACTGAAATGACAGCAGCTTCCAGAGACACTTGGACTTTGTAGCCTACTCTCCTGCCCCCTGCTGTAATACTGGTCAGACTCCACAAATGACCTACATTCAGTTTGTCACTGTGGGATCATTTCAGACACAGAGGTTCTGCTGAATAATATGAATATCAGCTTTTAAATGCTGACATATAAAGAGGGGTCAATTCAGACCAATTTTCTTCACTAATCCACTTGAAACAGTACAAAGCTTTAGAAGCTGCCAAGCTGAATAGAGCCTTTATAGTGTGGGTGAATCTGGCCACCCTGCTGGTCATTGGTTGACACGGTCCCTCCCCATGACCACAAAAACACATAATTACATAATTCAGTAAAGGTTTAAGTGGTGGACAGCTCTACAGCAGGGTGATAATGTCTCTTGCATGATGCAACCTTTCCCAAATCTATGGGATTCCTAGAGTGTTGCTGTTTTCAGATCTACAGACCGTGCGCCTGTTCATGTTAATATATAAGCCACAGTAAGGAGCCCAACATACACTTAATTAAAGGCATTCAAATGCCAATATATCTGTGCCACCTACCTATATATGCCCTGTCTAACTGGGGCTTTAGATGTAAATGGGATGTCTCTTCGAATAGCAGCCATATCTTGCTCGTGCAGAAAAAGGGACAAATGTCTTTGCACAAAGTTTTCTCTCGACACGCCTCCGTGAACAAACATCACACTGATCATTAACTTAAACTCAGATATGGCATCAATATGACTCCCAAAAGACAGAAACTATACAGAGAGTGTGTGGGTCACGTGCTTGCAGAAACACTACTTTGACCAATATGTACCAGAAATGCTTTATTCTGTACCTGTAAGGCCCAATTGCAGCAGGTGCAGCAGCAGTGTTGACGATCCTCCTTATTAGTGCAGACATGGTTCACACGTCGTTTCTGGGAAGGGGAAAATAAACCTGTCTAGCTTTTGTAGCTTATATTTTCCTTTTCCACCCTTTTCCGACAAGTAACGCCCCTGGCTCTGCAGACTAGCCAATCACAGCACAGCAGGCAAGACATCTCAACCAATTATATGGGAAGAGGGGTTATATTAGGCACCCAGTGGGCGGGGTTGTAGGAATACAGGTGGATTACGGTTCACAGTAAATGACCTGTATTACCGCTATAATCCAGATATAAACGCACTTAAAATATCTTTGGTATTTGGGTTTCTGAGTGACACATCTGTAACTCTGTCCAGAAGTACAAAGGCAGGCCTTTTAACTAGAGCACCATTAAATAACTTTATAATTAGTTTGGGGTGGTGCTTGTGATAATATACAAAACATGCA
>JBBPCY010000142.1:6296729-6317921 GCA_037974405.1 Brachyalestes nurse | reverse complement strand
TGTGAAGCAGCTTTGTGACAATGACCATTGTTAAAAGCGCTATATAAATAAAATTGAATTGAATTGAATTGAATAGTCTTACATGTGCAATACCACTGCTTATGTCAATAATAATAACAATATACTACTGATCTTTACTAAGTGCGATAACATTTTTCTAACTACTATCTTTGTTGTTAGATTTCACTTAACTGTAAGTTACTAACTATAGTATTTATATCCAGTATTTGGTTATATAGCATACAGTATAGTTATGTTAGCAACAGTTAAAGATTCAGTTGCTGGCTCCATGTGACTTGGCTGGCCTTCACCCTCCCAACACTCTTAGTGTCTTGTGACTTAAGTAAATTGGTTAAATTGCTAAGATGGAAAAATGCAAACAAAAAAAAGAAAACTAAAAGAAAATAGAAGCATGTCTTGATTTTTGTTAATCGAGTGTGTTAAAAATTTTAATATACTTAACTGCTATTTTATAACAGGAGCTGCTCAAACCGTAGACTACTGCTAAAGCCTCTTAACTACCACACTTTATAAAGCTTGTTGGGTTGCGTGGGGTATTTTGGTGAAGATGACTTCTGATGACAATGCACTGGAGTGTTTATATAGCTAGTAGTATGTGTGTGCCAGTGTTTGTATTCTGACTAATTATTAATCTTGTGACCTTTAGGGAACAATGTACACAGGACAAAAATGGATAGGCTTTAGAGTGTTTGTGTAATTCTGACGTTGAATAATTAATGCTGGGTATTACAGTGAGAGAACAAAAACAGAAAAATGATGTAAAGTTGTGAATTCTGTCAAATCGATAAGGCTGAGGTGTACAGTGCAGAAATACAAAATAATGGATAACTTTACAAGAGCATACAGTAAGTACTAGTTTCAGGCCAGAATGCACCTTCAAACAACTGACGTGTTACTGAACAGTGCCATCCTGTGTCCATATAACAAAAGAACAGTTTTCAGCGTGAGGCGGGCCTTCCTACTGTGAACCAATTTTCAATCACTTTCCTTTCCTAACACGGTTGTATTATTCTAGGTTAAGCTCGGTGCTTGTGTCAGCACTGGAATTCAAACAACAGCTGTCCAATCCAGATATAGCAGTTTATTACCAATAAATAGCATATCAGAGATAACCTAACACCAGCCGTCTGTCAACATACCAAAGATCATAAAAGGCACAAATGAAATGAGGAAGAAAAATTGAAGGCCTTCTTAAGTCAATAAAAGGCTATAAAAATAGTTTCCTACAATACAAATGTATGCACAATCATGACTATAATTAAAACGTTTAAATCAAAAGGAGATTCACTTCTACTATGATCAATGAGTCACAATGTGCTGAGTGTTTTGTAAATAAACGGTGTATCATAAATGGCAATCACATAGAACCTTTAAACCAGTGTATAGAACTATATATTTACCCATAGCTAATTGCATTCTTGGACATTATACAAATTTCTCAGTTTATTAACAGATGTTTACCAGTTGCACAATAATGACAAGCTCTGATTCTGCAATGAACTTGGACAGCTGTTTTGGTATAAAAAAGAGGCCCACAGAAGTGGAGATAGGACCCTTAGGAGATATGACCGTCTTAAAAGAACACTCTAAATCACCAATCCTTTCCACAGGTGTGGCTACCTTTACTGTTCAAGGGAAATCAAATGTGCTTTTGCCTGATTGAAATGAAAAAAGGCAGCCTTGCCGGTCCTTTATGGACAGGGTGAGTCATCTCCAACGACCCATTGACTGACTGGAGCCGTCTGCAACAGACATTACCAGTTACAAGGAGCCGTCCCACTAAACAATGGGTGATCGTTAGCTGGCTAATAAGCTAAATGCAGATTTGAACTACACAGCACTACACACCTCCCAAGTTCTAATTCACATCCCATTCAAACCACACAGACATCTGCACCTCTTCCCCTCTGACTGCTACGTTGCTAGACACCCAGCCTGGACAGAAGATCTGTGAATAGGACGTGCACCATCCCTTCCAGTGACAGAGGGTTAGGAGGGCACAAGGCCCATCTGGTGTTTCATCTTCCTGTTTAAAGGTTTGCACTGATCCCACACCTGTTCTCACACAGACCTGTTCTCTCCCCAAAACCAGGGTAGCTGGTGTCCTGGTGATTAGGAAGTTGCCCAGAAGGTTGTGGGTTTGAATCCCAGTACTGCTAGTGTCATCACTGAGGTACCCTTGAGCAAGGTACTGTCCCCACACAGGGGCAGCCCACTGCTTCACTTGGTGAATGAAATAAATGCAGAGAAAGATGTTCACACTGAGTGCTGTGAATGCAGGACTATAGGGGTCACTATACTTTTTACATATATATATATACACACTTATATGCAAGAACCTCTTTTAGACTTCACCTCTTTTAATACTCACAGCTTGATGTGTCTCACTACACCTGGCAGGGAACCACCTGCTTCCTCACAGGCAGAGAGCAGGAGGTAAGGGGAAATTCTCATCAGGTACTCAAACAGTTGCAGGGTCGCTTTGCTCCCACTGATAAAAATATTTTCAAGAACTAAATGTGATTTAAATGAATACACAGGAAAAAATCTTTTTACATCACTTTCTGGACTAACTCTTGCATTCCCACAAGAATATATGCTCCACTCTCAATCAAAAGCCTTGGGTAAAAAAAAGGAGTTGCGAGAGAAAATCAGAGCCTAGTCATCTGCTTTTAAACCTGGAGATCTTCTAGGAATATGTTGTGTTTTTGTTTGTTTAGAGACAAAATAGACTTGTCTCTGATGCTGTGTCACTGCTTTTTTTGCCCTAGAACATCTGGATGAGAGAAATAAATATGTCAGACTGTTACTGGAGCATTTTTGGACCATCCAGGACCATCGTTCTTTTCGTAGCGTTTGGCACAGGCGTTCATGGTAAACTTACCATAAAGCTGAGGTCAGTGGGTGTAGAGACATTCATTAAAAAATGGACTTTGGATTTACTGCACTTCAGGCAAGAGTACAAAGTTGATTAGTGAGAAAAACAACTTGGTTTTAAACATCAATAAAACTAAAGAACCTGTTAATTTTAGACGAATAGACGCTACTCCACTACAATATGTATCTATGGGCAACATGGTGTTGCAATGGTTAGCACTGTTGCTTTAAAGCAAGAAGGTTCAAGTTCAAGGGCAGGTGTTTTATTTATCACACTTCGAAACATGAAGTGAAATGCTTTTCCGGCAATAAACCCTGGCTGTGCTACACAGAACTGACAAGACAAAATCAACCAAACTAAATAGAAATATTTTTTAAAAAATAAGAAAAAATTTTGAACATTTAAAAAAATGAACATTGTCAAATGTGAGAAGTTCCTGGGTCTGATTTGTGGAATTTGCTTGTAACCCTCGTGTCTGCTTGGGTATCCATCAACTGCTCCAGCAGTACAAAGATGTATACATCAAGTAAATTCGGCGTGCTAAATTGCCTCTAGTTGTGAGTGCGTGAGTTTTTGTTTCTGCCTGGTGACTTGTGCAGGGTACGAGTGCTGGAATAAGCTCCAGCACCTCCCATGACCCAGGATAGGATAAGTGCTTTGGATAATGATTGTGAAAAAACACATTTCTAGTGATCTATCAAAGGGTATGGCAGCATATGCATCTCTCAGGAAGTGTGGTCTCAGTACAAGCACCATAGAGAATATTTCATCAAATTATATTACAATTGGTATGGGAACACTGCCAACACTGTCTTCCTGTCACATTTCACTGTCTCATCTTTCTACCAGTCACTGTCTAAACAGAACATAAAAAATAAGGAAAACTTCCGGAACCAAGAAACATCACCCATCGCACCTCACCTGTTTCAGATCCTCCCCCAGACTCCTGAAAGGTTCTATCCTTACACCATTGGATTTGTAAATAACTGTTGCACATAAGCATTTAAAAGCTAAATTAAAGTACTTGACACTGTTCTTGCACTTAAACCTTCATATTTTTATTTAATTTAATGTAGTATTTCAGTGTCGTATCCAGCTGCTGAATTCTGCCTTTTCACTATCAAGTGTATGCACTGATCAGCCAAAACATTAAAACTACCAGCTTAATATTGTGTAGATTCCCCTGTGTGCCACAGAAACAGCTCTGACCAGCCCAGGCATGCACTCCACAAGACCTCTGAAGTTGCACTGTGGTATCTTGTGAGTTGAGAAGACAGGCCTCTATGTTGTCAGACAATTTTGGGGGTCAAGTCATCACCTCAAACTTTTCGTCATGTTCCTCAAATGTTTCCTGAACAAGATTTCACACCAAGACCATCTTGCTGCCTCCACCAGCTGGTCTTCTAATAGTGCATCCTGGTGCCATCTCTTCCCCAGGTACTTGACGCACATGCACCTGGCCGCCCGCATGATGTAAAAGAAAACATGATTCATCTGACCAGGCCAACAGACACTCAAGGCCTTCCATTTTGGAGCTGCGCAGATCCACTTATCTAAAAGTTGTTTTGATTCTAAAGCTTGCCCATGTTTTCTGCTCCCACATCAACTTCAAAAACTGACTGTTTACTTGCTGCTTGTAACTGCAATTAGATAATTATCGTTCATCTGTCAATGGTCTGTGCTGTGTCAATGCTGTGACTGTTCTGTGTATGTGTGAATGTCTACATATTTGCATGTATGTGTGTCAGTGTGTATGTGTAGTAGAACTCTACTGTACAAGTGTGACTTTCTGCACCTCTGAAGCTGTGTTGTTATTTTGTAGTTGTCCCCATGCCCATATTTTGAACTCTGGGTCTAAGTAGGTTTTTTTTTATGGGAAAAGATTTATGCTGTTTATCAACACTATTCTATGCTGTTGTTAATAAAAATGCTCCAAATCCAACATGTTTTTGTCATATGTAGAGTTTTCCCAAAAAAATGAAATTGAGAAGTGAGAAATTTGAGATTAGATGATTGATTTACAATAATATGCCCTTCCACCACCTAAACTTTGATTTGACGGTGAACAATATATACATGACGTATTCTTTGTGATTTACACCATATGGACAAATGTTATTGGACGCCTGACCATTACACCAACAGGGGCTTTAATGACATTGCATTCAAACATGTACACTTCAATATGGTGTTAGTCTTTCATTCTTCTTGGAAGGCTTTCCACAATATTTTGGAGGATTTTTGTGGGAATTTGTGCCCATTCATTATGTAGAGCATTTATGAGTTCAGGCACTGATGCTGGACGAGAAGGTCTGGCTCGCAATCTCTGTTCCAGTTCATCCCAAAGGTGTTGGATGGAGTTGAGGTCAGGACTCTGTGCGGCCAGTCAAGTTCTTCCACACTGAACTCATCCAGCCATGTCTTTATGGATCTTGCTTTGTGCACCCGGGCACATGCTAGAATAGAAAAGGTTCTTCCCCAAACTGTGTCCACAAAGTTGGAAGCATGGCGTTGTCCAAAATTTCTTGTCATGCTGAAGTATAAAGATTGCCCTTCACTGAAAGTAAGGTGCCTAGCACAAAGCCTGAAAAACAGTGTTCACATAGTGTATCTGCCTTTAGTACAGAAAAGGCAGGATGCAGTTCAAATATTGTGATATTATATTGATATGTATTGTCCCATGTCCCACTTACACACATACAGAGCCACAGCTCCCTTCACAGTCACATAGTGGTATTATGTAGAGCCTGAAAGATGTTCAGTTATTTTAAGTAGTTTGTATTTTTTTAATGGTAGTACAACATTCCAAACACAGCTAAATTTTTTATATGCAAACTTGGCCAGTAAAGTAAGATTTAATAATTTTGACTGTAGAACGAAACCGTACAGTTGCTAAGATCCCTTTAAAGAATGTATTGTAATGTATTTTGTACACAAACCCAAATATCGCGATACATACCGGGTATCGATAAATCGTTCAATGCATGTATGTATTGTGTTTACCATGTCCTGCTCACTCACGCGCATATAGGGTAACAACACACTACAGAGTCACACAGTGGCCTACTGTAGAGTCTGAAAGGCGTTCAGTTAGTGATTATAAAAATATGTAATGTAGTATTTAATCAAACAATGGTAGAAAAAAACATTATTAAGCTTTAGCTGAAGAAGCCGCAGCCAGTGTGGTCTCATTACCCCTCGACCCGTCACTTCCGTTTATTCCAAAAGGGCTGAGACCGACATCGCGGGAGAAAGTTTTTAGACTCTTCTCTCTCAGAACAGCTCCCTCAATCGCCTTTCTAGCCAGTGAACTCTAAACAAGACCCGAAGAAAAGCAAAGACGTCCTCTGTTGTTTTACTGCGGTTCAACAAGACAAAACAGGTCAAAAGAGTGAACAACAGTCAACTCCGAGAGAGAGGTTAGCAGTTAGCCGCCTCGTTAGCTCAGTTGTTTGAGCAGTTTTTGCTTTTTTATCTTCATGTGATGGATTAGATGTTGTTGTTTTTTATAAACATGGTCTTCTTATGTTTTATCTGCCCATTTAGAATCGTGAGCTGTAAAAAATACTTTCTAAAACCTCTCTTAAACCCGTGGGGTAGTGCTCTGCTAGCTCAGTTTCGGTTTGGTAAACTTGTTTATTTGGGATGTTTTTTGTTGAAGCAGTTCCTCCATTCACAACAACAGTCGTTCTCTTTAATAGTAAATATCTAGCCGTTTTAACTCGCCTAATTAAGTTGCTAATTTTGATAACATTGCACTCTTGTTAAAGTTATTATGGGAAGAAAGTGAAGTTATGACGCAACTCTGTTTAGTAAGTTACCTCGTTTAACTCACAAACACTCTGCGGCAGCTCTTTTGGCACGTCTCGTGGTTTATACAATATTTTTGAAGTAGAAGCTCCTTTCACATGCTATGGGAAGAAATCCTACAAGTTCCTTTTCCTTGTAAGCACTGGTGTTGAGTGGTGGCACATTTTCAGCTGTTTGTGCCTTTGTTTGTGGTGTGGACAAGAACAGGTTCTCCAAATGACAAAACATACTCTTCTACTTTTAACCTAACTTGAACTTCATAAGGTTGTTGGCGTGTCTTTATTCCAGAGCCAGAGAAAGTGACCGGATCCTATGAAACTTCAGCCATCAGATGGCTACGGCTGGTCCAGCTCCCATGGAGGGGGTGAGCTTAACAGGTAAGACAAAGAACAAATAAAAAAATGTGTGCCCTGTCTTTTATTTACCATCTACAGGAACTGTGGTTACTGACAGGCTTTGGGTGATGTTTTTGAATAGTCTTAAGGCCAGGACATTTTCCTTTTGGGTTGTAACACCAGTAGACCTTGTCTGAATGAACAGATGTGAGCCCTAAGTTGGGGCAGCTGGTTCCTGGTGGTTAGGGAATTGGCCCTCCAATCGGAAGGTTGTGAGTTCGAATCCCAGGACTGCCAGTGGCACCACCAAGGTACACTTAAGCAAGGTACCTTCCCCTCACACTGCTCCACATGCACTGCATTGGTGCTGGCCTGCTGCTTCACTTGGTGAATGGGTTAAATACAGAGAAAGAATTTCATATTGTTCACACCGTGGCATTCTGTGATGTGTACACATGTGACTATAAGAGGTCACTTTAGTTTTAAGTTGTCTCATACTATCTGGTACTATTTGTTGTGGGCTCCTTGCAGTACTATGGCATTTGTCTGACTTTTGCTAATTTATTTATATAATAACTAGTCTGATGGTTGTCCTCCAGATGTGTTTACACTGTTTTGGCGAAAGAGGTTTTTCCGACAGAGAGGTACATGCATGTGTGTGTGTCTTTGTGATGTGAAAGGGTTTTGTGTGATGAAATACTATGGGTAGAGAATGCATTAGCGTAATATTTTGGCTTCAAATACTGTGCTGTTGTTGCTTTTGTTGATGTTGGTAGTAGTGCGTGCAGATGTTCAGGAGCTGGGTTAGGCCAGGTGTTTTTGCATGCTCTGTGATTGTGCATTTGCAGTTTCTGTCGCAGTTTTAGTCAAAGTGAGCATATGATCTGCATGTTGCTATAGATAACAATGTGTTCTGTGTGTGTGTGTGTGTGTTTTGTGGTTGGGTTTTTTGTCCTTATTGTGCACAGAGGGATGCCGGTTCCTCCTCGTGAAACCCAGCATCTGTGAATTAAAAACAATATTAGTTTTAAAGCTAAGTAGTAAGAATGAGAAGCAAGGTATTAAATGAATGGTTACCTGGAAACTGAAAAGTAGTTTTCATGTGAAATTTGCTTCTGTACTTCTACTGTGGAGTTAAAAGGCTGAAGCAGTAGAAGTTCATGTCACCTAGAAATTTGGTGATTGTTACCATGTACAAAAGAGTTAACAGCCAGGTCACTGATAATCTGGGTAAACCTCCTGCTGCTCGACTCAGTTTAGATTCTGTGGGTCTGTGGGTCTGTGGGTCGGAAATTACCTGGTCTCCTCTAAAACTCCTACCTGTCTACGCTTATTTGCATGACACTGGAAATGCAAGTGTTCTTATGGAAATCTGTAAAGATGTTTGTGCAAATCAGTCCCTCATTGAATGCCACTGCAGTGTTTTTTTGGGTTTTTTTTTAAGCAAACGGATTCAATATTGGTCATGTCTTTCCATGTGCTACGGTAGGACTTTAATTAAGCCATAACTGCTGGCCAAGTTCCTGCTGTTAGTAAAATGTGATGATATACAGAGGAGTGACTTTAAATTCTTCAAGTGAAGGGCAGATGAAGTTGAAGGCCAGTGTACCTATCTGCTTTTCAAATCAAATTTGTTCATTTGATTTATTATTTTGGAATGTGATGTTACATAAAAGCTCCTCCGGTTCATAGTTGGTTCATAGTTGGTTGTTAAATGCTTTTTAAACAGGCTGTATAAATTGGTGTGTTCATGTACCATGTTTTAGTTAATTCAACAGCATCTTGGAAAATATCTTATGCTGTAAATTTGTAGATGAACATCATTTGTCAAAGCGTTCTGTATGCAAGTGAGTGAAAAGTACAAGAATGAAATGGAAAATTAATACACAATGATCCAACAGCTACAAGTTTAAAAACTACAGTGCAAGTTACAATTACAATGACACTCTTACAGTTCACACACATATATGTGTGTGTGTGTGTGTGTGTGTGTGTGTGTATATGTATGTATGGGCCGATCCATGTTTTTCCAGTTCCGATCCGATACATGACTGCCGATACCGAGTCTGATGTAATACATATTTTTTACATATTAGCATTATTTTCGTTGAAATTGTGCTGTTCGTTAGTAAGGTTACATCACAGAGTAAATAAACTACTAAGCACTTATTAGAAGAGCAAAAAATATACACAACTACACTGAATTAAAGGCGTTCCAAAGGAATTTATTTACGTCACATTTCACAAAAAGGTAGCAACAGCTGTAAAATTTTGTAAATATCAAAAATACAACAATCTTGGCTTAATCATCTAAATAGTTCAAGTATTATGTCTATTTTAGCAGCAACAACTGTGTAGAAAATAAAGTGCAAAACTAATAAATTTAAAATTACATGAATTCAGAGACACGACACAGGCAGAGTGTAATCTAACCACTGCTGTATTTAAGGTGGACCAGTCGAGTAACAAGATGCCCAACTTTAGCCATGTCGTGTTTAGAGAAAATCATCTAACTAGTATTATGTCAATTTTAGCAGCAGCAACTGTGTTAAAAAAAGAAATAAAATGCAAAACGAATACATTTAAAATTATGTAAATTCGGAGACACGACATGGGCAGAGTGTAATCTAACCACTTCTGTATTTAAGGTGGACCTGCCGAGTTACGAGATGCCCAGTTTTAGCCTCGTGTTTTGAGAGATGGAGAGAGGGGGAGAGGGCAAAAACAGCCAACAAAATCCAAAATAGCCCCTGAAAGAACCCCAAAGAGGTCTTGACGGAGAGCTAAGCATCTTCTCTGATATTCCTTTCACTTTTGGTGGTTTCCTTTCAAATAGCATTTGTAGGCTTGGTCCACTCCTGACTACCAGCGCTTCCTTTCCAGAGCATTATTGCCCTTCTGTTTATTCATTTGTGGTTTTCTTTCCATGTTGACCTTTTAATTATTCAAATGTAAAAAACCTGTATTAGTTCTTCAGAATGACCGACATCTACATCAGATGGAGGTGTTTTCTTTGTCAGTTAAAATTGTCATGTAAAACCGGTTTTACATGAGACTGCCTAAAATAAAAAGCAGTGTGAGATTTCTCGAGAAGGGTTGAAAGGCATCTAATCATTTATCAGACAGAAGGTATTTTGCTATTTTAAGCAGAAGTAATGGAAGATCGCTTTTTGTTTTCCGATATAAAATTGAAACGTCTTTTAACTCTTAAGTTGTAGTTGGTACACAAAGCATTATTAACCAATTTTAGCCTTAGGCTGAAAGAGTTCTGCTAAAAGTCATATATATATATATATTTGTCTAGAGTACATTTTTGCAAGTATTTGTATGTTATTGCCTTAGTAACTGTTTTTTTTCTTTTGCATCAATGCAGGAACTACTGGAACTCATAAGATGGCATCTTTGGAAGTAAGAATGATGTTTGCTTCACAGCTCATTTTTCACTTCACTACTCTCTCACTCTTGACATTTAAATGTGTAGAACTATATTACATTCCATTCCATTCGTTTGCCAGGCGCTTTTGTCCACAATACAAGTGACATAATACAAGGAAACACTCAAGTTTCAGGACAGTGTGAGAACCAGAGAAGAATCTGTGCTGTCAGGGCAGAATCTTCTATCTCTGATTTTGTCATTTTTTTAAGTTAATTTATTTTACAGAATATGGAAATGGCTTTTACAAAAATGTTAACATTTCATGATGTTAAAAAAATGGTCCAGAATTGCTTTTTTGCTTTATTTTTTCTTCTCCTTTAAAGTTACCCACCTGAAGATGTCCCTAAAGCTAAAACATTCTGTACTGTATAACACCTAATTTCTGAATTCCATGGTCTTATTGCTATACTGTTGCATCTCTAAGGGCATCTCTGGGAGTTTGTCCCAGACCAATAAGAAAACCATTGGCCATCGTGGAATTGATCCTACTGGGGAGACTACATACAAAAAGGCAAGAAAGTTCAGCAGTTCTTTGATTCACCAAACACCAAATAAAGCATAAAGTTTACTCTCAGTGATAAGAAATTAGATGCATAATCAGCTCATTTTCATCTATAACAAAAGGTGATTACCCAGTGAAATATCCAGTGATTTATTATAGGCTAATTTCCACAGTATCATTGTGAAGGCCAGTATTGTATATATTGCACAATCCTAGCACTTCTTAGCGCTTCTTTGCTATGGCAACCTGGGAGCTTTTCTTTTTTCTTTGGAGCTGTTTTGTGTCAGACATGTTTTGTATTATTGCTCCAATATGAAGATAGAATTCATTTACAATTTGATACATTTATACATATATAATGAATCTATTATAATGAGTGATTTTCACCACTTTCTTTGCTCAGACCACATCATCTGCCCTGAAAGGTGCGATCCAGCTGGGCATCACGCACACAGTGGGCAGCTTAAGTCAGAAGCCAGAAAGAGATGTGCTCATGCAGGACTTTGAAGTAGTGGAGAGCATATTCTTTCCCAGGTATGTATGAGTATGCCTGTGTGTGTGTGTACGAATTAAACGAGTTTATCTACAGTCTGTTTTAATATGGAGTGTTGTGCAGCTGAAAGTGAGCTGTAAAGAATTAGCCCCTTACATTCCCTCTGTCCTGTATCCTTGGGTTTTTCCTCTGTAACAGTCTTTCTTGTCTTTCTTGTCTCTCACTCTAAGCGAGGGCAGTAATTTGACCCCAGGCCACCACCATGGTGACTTCAGGTTTAAAACTTATGCTCCAATTGCCTTCCGCTACTTCAGAGAGATGTTTGGAATTCGACCTGACGACTACCTGGTAATGTACTACCCTTACTTTCCTTTACTGACCACCACAAACAACACAACTAGCTCTCTGGAATGCAAGAGCAGTTAGTTGATATAACTGTTATTTAAAAAAAATAAAAAGAAAAATCATGATTGTGTTTATAATTAATGTTGTGTTTTTCTCTGTAATGTTTTAGATTTAGATGTGTTTATTATGCAAAACTATAATTGATTTCTTATTTCATTCATGTTTGTTTTGGTTTCCCTAGTTTCTGTCATTGTCTGAGGTTTCTGTCAGGTTTACAATCTGCAACAAACTGCTTTGACGAAGACATTGCTATCATTGTGTAGTCACTGATTTGTGAATGTGCTTGTGTATTCTGCAGTACTCTATCTGTAACGAGCCACTAATAGAGTTGTCGAACTCTGGGGCGAGTGGGTCTCTATTTTATGTCTCCAGTGATGATGAATTCATTATTAAAACCGTACAACACAAAGAAGCAGAGTTCCTGCAGAAGCTGCTACCTGGGTATTTTATGGTAAGGGAATTATGTCACATGTTTCAAGTCCATTTTGATTTATGTGAAATTCTTTGCTTTCTCTTGCTATGATGTTTTCATGTCTTAATTTATAGAAAATGTAATTTGATTTATGTAAAGTTAAGAGGTTTGTCCCACACAACTACCCCTGTGTTGGACTCTAAAATGATATTGACCCTTCTTCCAGAACCTGAATCAAAACAAACGGACGCTGCTGCCCAAGTTCTATGGGCTCTATTGTGTTCAGTCTGGAGGAAAGAACATACGCATTGTGGTTATGAACAACTTGCTTCCCCGTGCCGTCCCCATGCACCTGAAATACGACCTAAAGGGCTCAACGTACAAGCGCCGCGCTTCACCTAAGGAGCGCACCAAAAGCCTGCCCACCTACAAAGACCTGGACTTCATTCAGGACCTGCCCGAGGGTTTGCTTCTGGAAAACGATCACTACAATGCGCTATGCAAAACCATCCAGCGAGACTGTCTGGTGAGAGTTTCTATGTGTATGAGGTGATGGGTGTGTACATGTGAGATACAGCAGGATAAAACCTGCCAAACTTGACAAACACTAGGCCTAAGTCCAACAACAGAGAAAATCTACCCTTAAGCAAGAAAGCAAGTGCGAGTTCTAGCAAAACTAACAGAAATCAAATGCCAATTATAAACACAGACATAAAATTAGAGCGCACAGGAATTTTTTTCCCCATATACTTTCAGTCCACTAAACTAAATGGTTGTCCTAAATACACACTGTTAAAAGGGAATTAAACCAAATATTCTAAATTTCTGCATAATGCTATTATCAGTGTTGGGCAAGTTACTTTAAAAAAATAATTAAACTACTGATTACTCCCTATAAAAGTAATCCAATTACTAATGTGATTACTTTATTTCAAAAGTAATCAGTTACATTACTAGTTAGATTACTAGTTACTTCCCGACTCTCTAAAGAAACTCTTAAATCTGCTCAAACACACTTTATTATTAAGTGTTCCAAACCTACGATAACTCACATAATGTTCTTGTCTTTAACCGAGATGAATTTAAAGTAAAGGCTATATTTCCAGCTACTGAAGGCGAACTTCTGACTCTCCACGCTCTGTTTGTTTTCATTTGAGCTGGTGTCGCACGCAGGTCTCCCGTAGATGACGCCACCTGTGCGCCTGTCAGACAGACATCTGCTGGCCACTGACAGTTTACTGTGAACTTGATTTTATTAGTAATGCAACGTTACTTGAATTGTAACGGTAATCTAATTACCAATTTATAATCATAACGTGTTAGATTACTGCGTTACTAAAAAAAAAATCAAATTACAAATTACTGCCCAACACTGGCTATTATTGATGTAAAAGTCTTTCACAGTGGTTTGATGTGAAATGGTTACAGAGAAGCTTACCATCTCTGATTTCTTACAGTTGTTATTGGAACCAGAGGTCTTCCTCTGACACTACAACACAAATATAACCATTTTAATTATTGTCCCAAACCACTAATGAACCTACACGTGTCTTCCAGGTGTTATTTGGAATGTCAATATTAGTTAAAAAATGGTAAAAAAAAAATAGGGTTAGAGCTAAAACTTTCTCTTAATTCTATCAAAAACAATATCTTAGGCAGCAGTCAACAATTTAGTGTAATAACTCTGAGATTGTAAGAGCAATAAACATTTCAGATGTCTGGTCCTTATCACCACTGTAAATAATTCTGGCTTTCTGTGTTTTGTTTTGTTTTCCCCTCTTTTCTGTGGTGTATTTCACATCCAGTCTTGTTTTTTTTCATGGCTTGTAAGTGACCTCAGTGCAAATGGGGTTAAAAAATATAATATATTAATTGTTCAGCAACTCAGTGAAGAGGGGGTCATTGAAGTGTGGACCCACAAATATCCTCTTAGGGTTGAGGAATTGTCACACAAGCGCAATCATGATCTTATGCATGTGATCTGTACGTACTAGTACAGACTGTTTAAGGACTGTGCCAGTCTTCTACCTAGCCAATTATTTTGTGTGAATTTTTCACACAAAATAATTGACAACTCAGATCTTGCTTTATCCTGACTAATCTGTGAAAACTGTGTGTGCTACAGTTGTTGCAGAGTTTCAAGATCATGGACTACAGCCTGCTTGTGGGGATTCACAATATAGATCGTGCTGGGGAAGAGGCATCCACAGCGGTGCCTGACCATAAGAGGGCTCAGGGCCAGAAGGCCCTTTACTGCACAGCCATTGAGGCAATTCAGGGGGAGGCCAAGGGCAAGACTCCACCACAGTCCAATGAGAGGTTTGGTCGCATTTGTTTTTCCATTTGTGAAGCTTTATTTATTTATTTATTTATTGATCATACAAAAAGATTGATCTGGGATTGCCAAAATGAATGACACTAATACAAATACTGACCTGACTCACTAGTAATGCAGTTCATACTGATACTGATGAGTAATCACAGGCAATCTGAAAAAATAGTTTTTAGTAGCAGCAGTACTGTTTTATAGTTATTTCTGTGATGTATAGCTAAGACTTCTCAGCGGTCTGTGTGTTTTCCTGTGGAATGTTTTCACATGGTTCGGTTCGTTGTGCATTTCTCACCACAGCTTAGGAGGAATCCCAGCACGCAACTCAAAGGGCGAGAGGTTGCTCATCTTTATTGGCATAATTGACATCCTGCAGTCCTACAGGTACTAGAATTTGGTGACTGATTTTTTAAAAATTCTTTTTCTCATGGGATTTATTTAATCGCCAGATACCTTATTTAAAAATTTATTGAGAAATGTTTTCATGTATTTAGGCTTGTGAAGAGATTGGAGCACTCATGGAAGGCTTTGGTCCATGATGGTGTAAGTCCAGTTTAAGTCCTATAGAACACACTACTGAATAGTAACATCCTAACCCTCCATTTATTTTGAATGTTTTTTTTTTTTTTTACAATGTGCAACTATGTATACATTGTACTTTATTCTATTTAATAATAATTCTCTGCTTCAGGACACGGTGTCGGTTCACAGGCCTGGATTCTATGCAGACCGCTTCCAGAAGTTCATGTGCAACATTGTCTTCAGGAAAATGACATGTATGTAACTAAGCAATGGTGTTAATTGTTCTACTGCTTGTATCGACATGTTAAAGTGGCAGTGCAATGCCAGTTTAATGTAAATTCATGTTTCTCCTTTCTAGTAAAAACATCTCCTTCAAAGAAGAATCGAAGCGCTGCTGTAACTGGTGTGCGGAAGGCCAACACTGCAGTATCTGGACAAACTCATCAGCCTGTGTCAGTAGTTACACCACAACCAGCACCAATGGTACAGACAAACGCAGAACACACTCAAACAGACAAGGACCCAGTCCAGCTCTCCAACAGTAATGCAGTCTTCTCCACTCAGGCATCAGAGAGAACAGGAGATGGAGGTGAGAAACTGAAAACTGTGGAGAAGCAGAAAGGCGGAGTAAAGATTTTTGTTTTGTTTGTTTTAGAAGAGAGTGGATTCCAGCCAGGCATCAGTAGAAGGGTAGAACATTTGGAGTCTTTAGGGAATAATCTAGTTCAAAATCTTAAAATGCTAAAGTATTTAAAGGTGAGTTAGAGCCTAAAAAGGCAACCACAAACCAAAACTAGCCTTTTTAGAGCTTGTTTTTGGTCATGTTAAGCATAATTCATTATCATTATAAATAGAAACTTACAGCATGTCGTTCATTAGCAAGTTCTTATACTGTGTGGTTTGACATTCTGAGCACTGCTGAGCTGAACTTGCATTTTCCATTTACTCTTGCAGATATACAGTCTCGCCCTGACCTTCTCCCTAAACCTCTAACTCAAGATGATGTTACAAGCAACTCAGCTGATACAACACACTTGACATTTTCTCTAGGAAGCCCTGAACTTGCACCTGATGCTTTACCCCTGAGGTGCGTGTGCATGTGTGTATGAGTATAAGAAATGTTTTCTATGACTGCAGGAAATATGTCGCTATGTTCCATGTCCCTTGTTGTTTTTCCAGTGTGGAAGACGAGAAGCCCCTCAGTGCTGATCAGAGTCAGAGTGTTCCAGAAAGGTGAGATGTGCATACATAAAGGTTCTACAGGTTCATATGCAACACACACATGTACAAACACACACTCCCTCCCTCACCAGTGACTCTTGCCTGTATGTTTTTCGTTTGCAGCACTGCATCTGCCCAGCCGTTAGAGGATAGCTTGAATGTCGAGGTCATCTCTCTCAGCGATATCGTCCCCCAGAGTGGCAGCTGTTATGTAAGTAACATCTTTTAAAAAGTCAGTTTCATAACTACTAAATAAGCAGTACTCATTTATGTAACCCGTATGTCCACAATAATACCAATTTCCCATTCTAATTAGTTAATTTAGCTATTTTAAAGTATAGCCCTTGCTGACAGACATTAGGTTGCAATCTTGTGATCTCTATAGAAAAGCACTGACACAGGAATGAGATGTTCTGGGGAACATTCTAGTATAAAGCCTTCCTAGAGGAATAGAGACAGATCGTGAGCGTGCCCTTCTGAGCCTAAAACAAACTAATAACCATAAGGCTGTGGGTTCAGTCCAGGTGGGCACTATGGGGTGTTGGTATTGGAGGCGTGCAGCGCTGGGCAATAACAGGAAGGCTGATGTGTTTTTTCCCTGGTAAAATAAATGTGCAGCATGAGCTCATATTGTATTGATTTCCATATTAACACCATTTTGTTGTATTATTCTTAGACAGATGAATAGAATAGAATTTTAGAAATCATAGAAAATAATTGCCCGCTCATTCTGAAGACATGTACTCGAGTACACCAATCAGCCATAACATTAAAACCTAATCAGCCATAACTTCAAATCCTAATAATGTGTAACCATTCTATAAAGTTAAGTAGGTTGCACTGTCATATACACACAGTACACAGTGAAACAAAGCAACATGCCTCCAGGACCATGGAGCAACACAAGAACAGGAACAAACACCAAACAACACGAGAGCAGACAAGACAAAAGAAAGTGCAAGAAAAACGCAAGAGCAACAAGACAGCCAGACAAGACAACAAAAACAATGTTTAGTCCAGTCAGCCATAGCTGCAGTATTAGTCTGGATGAATACAGTCTTATGACGGACACTGCATTCTAGTGGTGAGAGCCAGCATTAACTTTTTAGCCATTTGTGCTAGAGCAGCTCTTTTATGGATCAGTGAGCTTCGACCCTGTCAGCGGTTTACTGGTTGTCTTTCTTTGGAGCAGTTTTTATGTACAGGGAGAACCCCGCATCACCTGCCTTTATGGAGATGTCCTGACCTTCATCTAGCCCTCACAATATGGCCCTTGTCAAAGTCACCTGCATCCTTACATCTAATATATCACACCCCTTTACAGATGCCACTGTTACGATAATCAATGTTATTCACTTCAACTGGGTTTAATCTTTTGCTGATAGATGCACATGGTCTGTAGAATGGATACCAAAAATAAAAACACTTTGAATGTTCTTGTTTTAAGGGTGATTTTGAGTGAGTATTTAAGTACTCTTTCAGAAATACCTGAGTATTTTAAGTCTGTAAAATGCTAGCCAGGCCTGGAGTACTGAATATGGTTCTTGATTGATGCAGTTCTCTAAATTGTTTTGTAACACAACTGGCATAGAATTCAAACGTCATATTCATTTTACGTTTGCTCTTTTCTCTCTGGTGCAGTGAGATGGTGGTTTAAGGAAGACTGAAGTCTGTTGATGGACATCGAGGGAAGCTAATCAGGAAGGAAGAGGGGAAAAAAGTCAAAGTAAGGTGGAGCCTGAGAACATGCTGCCCTGCAGCAGTATTAGAAAAAGGAAACAGAAAGAAGAGACTGTGAAAGGACAAACCACAGAAAAGACTGTAAAGACAAAGGTGTTTTATGGATGACAACCAGGTTCGCTGCTAAACAGACGTCTTCGGCAGGAAGATGCCAGCGTTGCATGTCAGCGGTTCCAAACTGCTGTTTTTGCTGAATTCAGACATCAGTGCCTTCATTATAAATTGTGCCCACAAGAACATGAGAATGACAAAAGAACCTTAGTAAACCAAACTATACAAAAGCAGAACAGTTTTTTTACTCAACATTGTTTACCACTGAGCCAAAAGAAATCAGTGCTGAGTATTGTACACATAACAAAGAAGGTGCATACATAACGCACAGGTCAAATCAAAAGGGTGTTTCATTTGGGCGAGGGAAAAGGAACAGTTGCGGTTGATGTTGCCGGTTGAACTAACCTTAGCCAAAGCTTTATAAACAGTTGCTGCAAATAAATTCTATACATGGTTGCTAATATTGTTGATGTGCACCAAACTAGTTTTTTTTTCTTTATTTTTAACTTTGAAGGTCTTAACTGGTGGAATGACAGTAGCGTTTTCAGAGATTACAGAAGGTGCATGTTTTGATTAAGTTAGGTCTGGTTTTCCTAACTGGGATTAAGCCCAGATTTGGACTAAATTGAAGTGGCAGTGGTGAATTCTTATTCTAGCATTAGTACATTTTTTTTTGTTTTATTTTGATTTTTTTTAACCGAGTTGTCACCACTGGAGAGGCTAGTACCGACACTGTGCCCAAGCCACTGCTACATTTTTAGCCACCTACATTTTCATAGATCAAGTAAAGCTTAAGCCAGTCCTGGAGCAGTGCACAAACTAGATTTTCTGTGTCCAAAACGTCAAGATGGTAGTTGGCAGTATGTGCAGTTTCATAAAGCTGAACAAAAGGGTTATGTTGGTTGTACTGATGCCAGATATGCCTGCTTCCAATGCAGACTCGCTATTTCAGATAAAACACACAGCTTGTCTGCTTCACTTTTTAACTGTATTCATTTAGAGAGCTTGTGACACAAAATTCAGTGCTTTGTAGTTTTTTTTTGCATTTTATTTATAAGCTGAAATATTTTATAATAAAAAACAAGGGGTAGCTGGCTTTGAGATTAGAGAAAAATGGGGTGGTACATATCACAAGCTTTGCTGATGTTTCTGTTGTACGTTATATAATTCAGTGTTGTACATTTTATAGTTTCTAAACTATATTTACTACATATACTACGTTTCTGTGCTGGTGTAATCCGAGAGGCGAGGCAAAGCTATAAGTATGTTGCTGTAAGAGTGTTGTGATCAAATCACTTTGTCTAAACCTGTGTGAACACTAGTTGGCAATACACTGATTTGTTTAAACTTGATTTAGTGAGCATTGAGCACAACTAAAGACTACCCAAATTACGGCTTGGCCAGTACGTCTGTGAAATGTGGGTCAAAAATAGTGCTGTCCTATGTTATAATATGAAATGTTAATATTTTATTGCTCTGAAATGTGTCCTTTGTACTATAGCTGTGCTAGATTTGGGGGTCATAAGTGATCTAGACGTCTGACCTTTTTGGAATTCATCAGTAGTGCCTTCCTTGGCCACCCTGCTCTACTTGTTTTTTTTTTTTTTTTTTTTTTTTTTTTTTTGCCACAACACAAAAATTTCCACGATGTGTGGAGTTCTCATTTTGCTAGAGACTTATTACCTTTTATCTTATCAGTATCTGAATAGGTTCAGACAGACATGTTCGGTTTAGAAGTCTTGGGGGCACGTCTTCTACAGTTGAAATGAAAACATTACCATAAGTATTTCTATGGTAAAATATGTCAGGTCTGCCATTTTGACTGGACATTTTCAGCTCAAGGTGACAACCTGAAAACAGTTAAAGGCTGTACACATATTTATTTATAAATGTAATTTATTTCTTGATCTTACGTTTCCAGATGCGTTTTATGTCTTATGCCTGGGGTTTATGCAATATATATATATATTAAAAAAAAGGCTGATCTGTTTTTTGTTTGTCTCCAGAAACTAAAAAATGAACAATGTCTGGGACAGTAGGACTATAAGGGTTGGGAACTCAACCAGACATCTAAAATAAGAGTGGATGTATTTAAGGATAATAAGACACTCAGAGATTGCTGTGTTGGAAGGGCTGAGCTTGACCTGTGCTTCTGTCACTCCACGATATATTTTAAATACTTGGATCTTATAAATATTCTTTGTCTCTGACCCTTTGAATCAGAATTTTCTCTGCAGATTTTTTGTTTTCTACTACAGAGGATGTATGAAATGGGTTACTTTTGTATGGTTATTCTATTTCCTTTTTCGAACTATATTCTGAATTCATTAAAAAAAAAGAACAAACTCTAACATACTGGCTCAGTGTCTTAGTGTTATGAATTACTGTAAAAGAACTCGCACTTGTTCTGATTAAGGTGTCTGACAAAAAAAATCTAGAAGATTCCTGTAAGTCTGATATGATCTGCATTGTGAATTGTGCTTTCAATATTTAACTTGCTTACTGTAGAATATACTGGATTGTAATATACAGTGCAAGTGTTTGAACAATACAAGTTTTAATTTTAGACACAGATGTTAGTTGTAAGATGAGAGAATGAGGGGCAGAACTATGCTTATATTTTGAAAGCTGTATTCCATCGATTTTGTCAATATGTGCATGTTTAAATTATTTCAATGTAAACAATCATTCAAAGGGATTTGATGTTAAAGAAACATGCTGAACAGTGCATAACTGGAGTTTTTGACAGTGACACCAGTAAGGCATATTATCTCTAAAAGCTACCTCACAGGAAGCTAATATGTGAATTTGTTTTATATTACACAGGTCAACAGGTCAAAATCATCAGAGATAAGTTTATGTGGGTTTTGTAGTGTTTTTCATGATTTCAAATCTGTTTAGTTTTTCACTAGTGCATACAGTTTTTGTGATGAAGCTAGTTATATATTGCGTGATAGTTAGTATAATTAGCATATAATAATCATATGCTGAGCGTTTTTGAAGAAACAGTGGTATCTGACTGACACTGATCATTATA
>JBBPCY010000142.1:6270157-6288968 GCA_037974405.1 Brachyalestes nurse | reverse complement strand
TTACTTGATTGGTGCCTGTGGTTTAATAAAAAACGCATGCAAGTCTATTGCAAATCTAATATTACTCATAATTCAAAGTTGATTTGACTGAAAAAAAAACTGAAAGCAGATCTGAAATCAGCATTAAATGCTGGTTTAGAAAAGTTTTTTTTTTTGTTGACCTGTGTTTTTAGAGTTTTACATACTGGAAAATTTAACCCCAAATATCAAATCTGCCAAAACCCTTTACACATGGCACTTTTCCCCAATAAATTAAGCATATAAACCGTCATACATTGTAACCTGCAGACTAGTATTTTTAATAACATTTTATACTGACTAATAAAAGAATTTTTTATACTGTTGACTATTGCATATTTGACTTTCAGTTTTAAACAGTACTCTGGTCTATAATATCAATGTTTTAAGCATTGTAAAGAAAACCTGGGGCTCTAAAAGCCGCTAAATGAGTGATAAGAAATTAAACGTATTTGTATGATTATTATGATTATTTTTATTAATGGTGCAGTGGAACACACTGGATTTTGTAAATATAAACATTTCCCTTATTAACCATTAATCCTCACCCCTAAAATCTTTATTGAATATTAACAACACATAATATTACAAACTCAGTATTAATTACGCTTGATGTATTTTAAAATATGAACTAAATGACTAACAGTTATCAAATTAATTGCATAAAATATCAGTTTTCTTTATAGAATGGAATTTCAGTAAGAAAGAAATGCATGGTTTATATCTGTCCCAACTTTCTGCTCAACTGTATTACTTCTTTTACAAAACCACATACAAATCTACAAAGAATATTAATAAAATAATATTACAGCCAGTGATGTAAACATCTGGAAGGTAGTGAGATGTGTTTTGCTTCTTATTCTTCATTGTACAATATGATGAGGATACACCAGTAGTAGATCATTTTTAAAAAATCTATTATCAGGATATTTATATGCAACATCATAACAGATTTGACTAATTAATCAAATTAATCTACTTCTGGTGTATTCTCAACAAACTGTACAAAAAAAGGCTAATCACTACCTTCCAGATGTTTACATCACTGGGTACAGGTCACATGCTTTTTATTAATACTCTGTAGATTTTTATGTGTTTTTTTAACAGAAGTAATAGGGTTGGCCAGAACTTTGGGACATACATCAAATATATTTTTTTCTAATATATTACATGCCATAAAGAAGACAGATATTTTGTGCAATTGATTTTCTGTTAATTGAGTAAGCACGAACAAAATGAAAATTAGACTTAAATATTTCAGGTTATATAAGTTGAATGTAACTCATCATCAGTGCAGACAGGACAAAAGAGAATGCAAGAAAAAACCTTTAAACAGAAATTTAACTGAGATGTTTGTCTACAACTCACCTGTCAAAATGATTTATGTTTATGTCTCAAATTTTAAATTCAATAGAAATTTTACGGACATGTTTGTCTACTGTTCACATCAAACTGTTCTAAATGAGTGTTTACATCTCAAAAATTCAAGACAAGTAGGGTTTTATTGTAATTTCGGCCTTATACATACAGTACAAGTTTGTCTATAGTTCACCAGTTCACACCAACCCGTTCTAAATTAGTGTTTTTAAAATTAGGCGGAAATTTGTACTAAAGCTGTTAAATTCTTTATTTAATCTATCTAACAATTTTTCAATGAAACTGCTCCACTGATGGCAGCACTGAGAGGCGAAGAGACTCTTTCAGCACCCAATCCGCTGCGCCGTTATCAATACCGACTGGACCAATCAGCAGCCGTGGTGCTGAGGAGCACAACGCTTCCAAGATGGTGCTTGAAAGTACTATGGTCTGGTAAGAAATAAACAAACGCGTCGGTGCGCTTTTTACTCTTTGCACGTCTGAGTTTAGATTAAAGCATATTGTTTAGGAGGTGTTTTCTCAGTTTTTCGGGTTGTTGTGTGAGTGGTTATGTGAATTGAAGGCTGTAGAACAAAGGAAGGCCGGCTGGACTCTCCGTTCTCCTGAGTCATTATTACCTTCACTGCTGCTAGCCGAGTGACATCCCTGACAATTTCCTAATAAACACACATCTGACAGGGCTAGAAACACAGAAATTTGTCAGACTCGAAACTACACTATATACACTACAAAACAAGACGGATTTGGACTCGTTATATGGTATATTTTACAGTCTAGACAAGGTTTGGAAAAAGCTAACTGGCTAACAGAGCAGACACTGGTTCAGCAAGCTGGAGCGAGGCTGTTCACAATCTCAACTTTTGTCTTCAGCTTTAGTTTTAGCAACAAGTTCGGCATCTAACTGAACAAAATATCGAATAAAAGTAGTCCTACTTAGTGGCGATCCGTTTAGCCAGGCTAGGAAAGTTAGCTTTTCAAACACATCCCCTAGCTGGCTTTACCTTAAGCTTATCTTATCCAACAAGAAGAAAGCTGAGGTTTGCCCTAGGTGCTAAAAAAATCAGTTAACTGCGAGGTAGGATCAATATGATTCACGATTCAACGTGGCACACTCCTTGGTTTGTCCGGTGCTGCTGGTTATAAGACCTCAGAAAAGCAGTGATTGAGCCAGAAACGTACACCGGGTCAGTAGGATCTGGTCTTTAAGATGCAAGTCCAGTCATTTAACCATTAAATCAAGGTACTGTGAATGAGAAATATTGAAGCTTTTAGACTTTTGCAGTGATACAGCTTGCACCTCTCGAAGCCAGTGGCATAATTTGGTTTTACTTTTCTTGTCACTTTCAAAACTGCCTTTTAAAGCTTTTGTCAGTCAGACATTAAGATCTACTTGACAGTGTATCTTCTGTATACCCCGTCCTATAGGATGTTGCAAACTTCTAGGGCCCCCTCCTTGTAAATTCTCTCTTATGGCGACTGTAAAAACCCATTCCTCTACAGAAATGTGCACTACTGTTGGAGGCACACCCAGATATTTTGCTTTGCAGTTTAAGCATAAAATAAACATTCATGGTCTAAAGGGTGGATCACATACATTCACTAAATTCATTTATGTGATGTTCTTTTATAGTGTGGACAACAGTGAGTACATGAGGAATGGAGATTTTCTGCCCACCCGACTACAGGCACAGCAGGATGCTGTCAATATTGTTTGTCACTCAAAGACCCGCAGCAATCCGGAAAATAATGTTGGGCTCATCACAATGGCCAAGTAAGTGCTTATGAGAATCAGTGATATTGCAGTAGTTCATGTCTCTTGATTTGTCGTCTAGCAGTGTCTTATGTGTGTTTTTGTTTGCACAGTAACTGTGAGGTCCTGACGACTCTAACACCAGACACGGGGCGCATCCTCTCCAAACTGCACGCCGTTCAACCTCGTGGAAAAATCAGCTTTTGTACTGGCATTAGAGTAGCCCATGTGAGTAACCTAAGCTGAACTACATTCATCTACTTTATGTAGCACGGCTGATGCTCATATTGGCCACCAATGGCCATTCTCTGTATGTGTCTTTATAGCTGGCACTGAAGCACAGACAGGGCAAGAACCACAAGATGAGGATCATTGCTTTTGTGGGAAGCCCTGTAGAGGACAATGAGAAAGATGTAAGTGTATTTGTCTGTGTATTATGGTTTTTGCAGCCCGTAATTATTCATAAATGTCAGTTTGGGTTTTGAATGCTTGTTTTTTTTTCTTTCTACTTATCTTGCTTTTCTGATTTACTCTTATTTCCCTTTTACAGCTGGTGAAACTGGCAAAACGGTTGAAAAAAGAGAAGGTCAATGTGGATGTGATTAATTTCGGAGAAGAGGTAACTGTTGATTATATGTGAATAGTTAGTGTAACTTATTCTAAAATCATCACAAGCAAGCACATGAGTATTAGCATGAACATATGCATTTATGTATTTTCTTTTAATGCCACAGAGTGGTTTGCTGTTCAGCAGATTGGTGAAAAGAGATTGCCTTCAATACTATTAAGATCTAACTGCCAAATGTATATATTCACAAGCATTAACAAAGTTGTTTTTTAAATGAAATTGAACACTTTCAATCACTACAGATGATTAGTACTTTGTTGTAAAACCATTACAGTTTTGAGATCTCAGTGGTAAGAAGTAATTAGCATTTTGCAACATTGTTGTTCAGTTTTGTCTCATTCCTCTTGGCAATTTGTCTTAAATTTGAAAATATTTGTCATCCAGTAATGATGCTTCATGATGCTCCCACCTTTTATTTTACTGTGTGCAGCTTGTTTTCCCCAAACATTAAGAGATCAATTATTGCCAAAGAGTTACCATTTTTGTTTTTTCGGACCACATGTCTTTGGTCTAATTTGTCTGAATGCATGTGTGTAAATTTTAGATGCGCATCTCTATACTTTTCTTTTAGAAGAGGGGTCTAGAAATGGCAGTGTTTGTGGTGCAGTTCAAAACTGAGTGTTCTCTGTGTAACTGTGGTACATGGTGTTTTCAGGTCATCCTGAACCCTTCCTTATCATTAGACTTCGAGAAATCGTGCACCTGCCTAGGGATGAATAGACGTGGTTCCACAAACTCTTAAGTTGCATATTATTTAACCATAACTACTGGCAGGGATGGTCTTTGCTATGGCTCTGTAGTGTTTCCATTTGAGTGTTGTTTACATTTTTTTTTATGAAGGACTTTACAAAGCTCCCTTACTATATTGTGTAGAAATTTCTCTATTTTTAACCTAAAGCATATATGTATCATGTGGTGAAAGAATATTTTTAGTTTTAAACACATCATGCTCATATTGTTAGTGGAGACACAGGGTACTTCTGAAGTGGTTTAATGTAATGGAAATATATCAAATGACAAAAAACAGAGAGAGTGAATGCTTGTTTTCTGTCACTGTATGTGCCCTGTTTCAGCATTATCCTGTATTTCTAAATTCCAAGCCAAATTTTTTGTTCATTTTTCTAACAATATTTCAGGACAACTTCTAAAAGCTTTTGAAAGTTTATTTGACATATAGGTTGTCTGAGTGTTCTTTGAGGATAACTTTTGATGAAAATTGTATCAGTATTTTCTTTTTTAACATCAGAGAAAACTGATGTTGGCTTATGTTTTCCCCCTGGGCTGTTCTTTCATCACTTATGCTCTGGCTGGATCTTACGCTTTTGACAATGTGCTTTTGCCACATTATCCTTTTCACCTGCTCTCATTCCATAGGAGGTGAACACTGAGAAGCTGACTGCATTTGTGAACACTCTGAATGGCAAGGAGGGCACAGGCTCTCATCTGGTCACAGTGCCCCCTGGCCCCAGCCTGGCAGACGCTCTCCTCTCCTCCCCCATCCTGGCAGGTGAGGGTGGCACCATGATGGGTCTTGGCGCCAGCGACTTTGAGTTTGGAGTGGACCCCAGTGCTGACCCCGAACTTGCTCTGGTAAGATGTCCTGAGTAAACATATAGGTGGCAAATAACTGGTTCTGTTTTTGTCTTGCACTAAAGGGTGGCCTTTCCTAGTTGCTTTGAACAGATACAGCAGTGTAGCATAGCAGCTTTGGCAAATGTAGTTTCTGAGCTCTGTGGCAGTGGTAGGCTCAAAAATAAAGTTTAGCAGTACATGTCAATTTAGCCAGATGTAGTACATTTAAAAAGTTTACTTAATTCATACCTATATCTCTCACTCTTCCTCATTAGGCTCTCCGTGTGTCTATGGAGGAGCAGAGACAGCGGCAGGAGGAGGAGGCTCGCAGAGCCGCTGCCCAGTCAGCAGCTGAGGCAGGAATTCCCACCCCCACTGCTGATGGTAAGGATTCAGTTGGATGGGGAGACCTGCTTCACACAGTGGAGCATTTTGCTTTTAATTTCAGTTCCCAGGTTAAAAGATGTGAGCAGTGTGATAGTTTCTCAAAGGTCCAACATAATGGAATCTAGAGAATGGACACCTTTTTCCTATGAAATACCCATGAACAAAGGTTTTTATAACAACTTATCAGATGAGTGTAGATTGTTTATAATTCTTATGTCAGAAGTGATTGTCCTCCTGCTTCTGTAGTCTTTAGTTTGTGACTTGGTCCAGCTACAAACCAAAGTCACCTATTTACGTATTGTGTGTGTGTGTGTCTCTCTCAGAATCGGAGGAAGCTTTGCTCAAGATGTCTGTGTCCCAGCCGGAGACGGGTGTGGCGTCACTACCAGACTTCAGCAGCATGACTGAGGAGGAGCAGATTGCCTATGCCATGCAGATGTCACTGGCTGGTGGAGGTAAATCAGTGGTCACCAACCCTGGTCCTGGAGATTGACCTTTTTGAGACGTTCAGTTTCACATTCTGCAACACCTGCTCTGGCTGATAAAACTTTAGAAGTGCCCGATTGGCTGGCTTGTTAAGGAAAGGGGTTAGGTTAGATGCCAGTTGAAACATGGCAAGAAAGTTGATTTCCAGGAGGTGGGTGGGTGACTACTGCTCTGAATTACTGAAAATAGAGCAACTTTACTAGTTGAACCAGTGTACCTGGTTCAAGCTGTGTGCATTTGAATCGGACCATGTTTGCTTTACAGAATTTGGTGAGTCAATGGACACAGGAGCTCCAATGGACACAGCTGAATCAGCAAAGGTAAATACACCTAGCCAAAAAAAACCCAGCAGTGTCTCGGCAGAGTAGTACTGATTTCTACTCTGATCCTAAATCTGTCATCCTTGCTCACTACATTTCTTTATTTCAATAGGAAGAGGATGACTATGATGTAATGCAGGATCCAGAATTCCTCCAAAGTGTACTGGAGAACCTGCCTGGTGTAGACCCCAACAACGAGGACATCCGCAATGCTATGGGCTCCTTGGCTTCTCAACGCGGAACAAAACCAGATGGCAAAAAAGATGAGGAAAAGAAGAAATAAAACATTGTAACCAAATGTTCTTGATACAGCCTACTTGACGAAAATTAAAATGAGAAAAATCCCCTTTGAACAAAAACAGAGAGCCCCATAAATGTATCTGAAATACAGGCTTCTATGGTGACAGGCTGTAGAATGAGTGGGTCATTGGGGCACTAAACATTGTAAACAACTTTGGATGCGTACCAGTTTAGTCAGTAATGTTCTGGCCAAGTTGGTACCTCAAAAATGACACATAGCTTGCTAACTACTTTTGTTCCCTTCGTGGTCGCTTGTTCTCTCTCACTCTCTTTATGTTCGCAGCTGACTTTTGGTTTTTTTTTCTTTCTTATTGCCATTAAAGATTTGGTTTAAGAATAACTATATTCTTCATTGCTCCATTTTACTTCATCTACTGAAATTTGTGTCAGAGTGAAAAGTATTTCCAGGTAGCACTCTTTCCACTGAATAGCCACAAACTCACAAACTGACAGTGTGGGGTATTAGTGATTTTATTAGAGCTTAAAATGAGGAAAACAGCTGTTTCTTAAAATAATTCTACTGTAAAGACTTTTCAAAAAACAAATGTACAGTACATAAACAAAAACCTCAAAACTACAGGAATGCTTGTGTTCATTTTACCTCACATGAACTTCCTACAGCTTGCTTCCATCCATTTATCTATACATGGTAATGGTTATCTTTTTACTGATACAGTATTTACCCATAATGTAAAATAGTTATGTAATACAAAACTTTTTTCCTAGTAAAGGTTTTCCAGTGCACAAATGAATTAAAGTGTGTATAATGGTTCCAAGAAAGAGTGAATTACATTCTGTCTTAGCTGAGTGTAAAACATTTCCAGCACCAAAAGGTTTGTAATGTTTAGGAATACAATCATAAACATTTTTTTTATGAAATGGAAACCCATTTTGCACAAAAGGTGATACTGTCAAGTTATAAAGTTGAGTTTTCCATTGATATCTGCATGTTCTTGTGAAAGTGGACATCAGAGACAGTTTAATTTGTCTCTGGATCTATTTCCTAAAGCATGAAGGAAATGGTGCTCATGTAACCCCAGGAGACTGCTTGTTTTGTAGGAACAGTCTACACATTCAAAACTCTCACTCTGCTCCTGCATTTCCGTGGTGGTTGGATCCTCTATAAAAACAATAGTTTCTACAAAATTAATTGTCGCAGTCTCAGAAATCTGACTAGCTTTGTCCTTGATACAGCCTGGTGTGCAGGTTGCTGGTATGTTTTCAGCGGACTGAGACTGACCGTGAGGAGATTTTGGGCTTTGTGAAGACTGAGGTAGGGGTGTGCTGTCCATTTCAGAACAGATCGGAGTCTTTTCCAGCACTGTTTGCTTAGAACATTCTCTGCCAGAAGTATGAGAACTGCTTGCTGGCTGCAGGTTCTCCTCATCCTCAGAGTCCAAATAAATGATCTGGGGACATCTTCTCGACAGGTTAGGCGTCACATAGAGCTTGTCTGGGTGGGGGTAAGTATAAAGGCTCTCATTTGCAATGGCATCAAGGCTAAGAGTGGAGATCAAAGGCCTGGAAGTAGAAGGACGTGGCAATTCTGGCGGAGGATGAGCTTTTTGTTTTGAGACGGATGAGGTAGATTCATTGACATTAGGAGAGCAGACTTGACCTCTAAAGTGACGTATCTGATGAGCATAAAGTAGATCCCCGGTAGAGAAACTGGCCTTACATTTTTTGCACTTGTGTGGAAATGCCAACGGCTTTGATGGAACTTCAGGGAGTTGAAGATCAACAGAATTATTGTGAGTTTTCAAATGTTCCTGTAGGATTTTGTTATTTGTAAAGGACAATTTGCAGGACAGACACTGGTGAGAAGCCGCATCTTTATGAAGGAGACAGTGCTTTAGTAGGTTCCTCAAGTTATTAAAGGTCTTTGCGCAAACATCACATCGTAGGACTTTTGAAGGCTGGTGAATTTTACTCTGGTTAGCGCACACACTCTGTGCATGAACAAAAGTTTCAGGACAAGTAAAAGGTCGCTCCCCAGCATGGTTCAACAAATGTTCTTTATAAGAGCCGAAGAAGCGAAACTGGATGTTGCACTGTAAACAGGAATAGCAACGTCTTTTCACATGGATCCTTTGGTTCAACCCAAGTGTACTCCGCCTCTCGAACGACTTCCCACTATGTTTAAAATGAGGGGTGTGTGTCTGCTTGTGGGCACATAAACTCTTGTATTGCTTATTTCGCTGATCAGTAGATTTCAGAGAGTCATTTGATGGGAGACCAGAATGCTGATTAATGGGTATCACATCATTATTGACCAGGGGTAAAGTTTCAGATGAAACTTCCATAAACTCAGAGGGCTGAGGGATAAAGTCTGCCTTTTGCGAAGGATTATCAGGTGTTTGGGAATCTTCAAGAGTTTTACTTTCACTTGGTACAGAAAGGTTTTTCGTTTTGGAGCTTTGAAGAGACTCTGGATTAAAAGTTGAATCAGTCTGCGATAAAGCATCTTTCTGAACATCAACAGCAAAAATTTCAGAAAGGGACGCGTTACAAGCCACTTCTTCGCCACTGTACTGACAGCATACACTACAATGGAAACTAACCCCTGAGTTCTTCTCATAGGTCTGCCCACAAGCAACGCAAAGGTAGGGCGGAGATTTTGTGTGGGTTGCAAGGTGAAGAGAATACTGGCACCACTTCTGATAGATCTGTCTGCATATCTTGCATTTGAAAAAAACTGGTGTATTCACTTGGCCATCAACTCCTTGACTGACTAGGAGGCCCTCAATGTCACAGTTGTCCTCACGTAATTTTCCTTTAACAATGCACCGTTCTGAGACTTGGTGCACTCGTAGTTCCGAGAGGTCACGGAAGGCATGGCCACAGTGGTAGCAGGAGAAAGGGGTCTCCCCTGTGTGCTCTTGAGAGTGCTTTTTCAGTGCCTGGAGCTTAGTAAACCCCTTCCCACAAACGGAGCAAGCATAGGGTTTAACGGGCCAATGTGTTTTCTCATGGACCAAAAGCTGTGAAGACTTCTGAAATTCCTTTCCACAGGTCTTACAGGACAGAGGCTTCTCTTCATGCATATGCATATGAAGTTTCAGCATGAATTTGTTTGGGAAGATGCTGTCACAAATAATGCACATGTGATTTGTGGAGCTTTTTAAGGAACCAGTTGAAAGGGCCGAAGATCTGCACTGGACGTTTCTGTCTGGCTTATTATTTTGCTTTGACTCTTTTAAGTGTATCCTAAAATGGGATAACAAGCTGTTCTTTTGGGAGAACTTTTTACTGCAGCACGGACAACACAGAGCTTCTGGCTGCATATGGATTTTTCTATGAAATTTGAGTTTGGAAAGCTGAGCAAAGTTCTTGCCACAAAGCTTACATCTGTAAGGTTTTTCACCAGTATGAATGCGCTGATGAACTGTGTATGCCGAGATATGACGGAAAGACTGGCCACAGTATTTACAAACGATGCACTTTTTTGCTGAATATTTTGGTAAAGACACCAGATTTTTACTTTTAACAGCCTCTTTTGCTACACATGTGCCCTTGCTTAGTGGTGCTATGTAGTCTTCATCAGAGGACCGTGCCAGTCCTTCTTCACTCTGACCTCCAGAATTCTGTGGCAAGATGTCCTCATTAGCATAACTTTCAACTCCAACATCCCTTCCTAATATTTCCAAATCCGATGCGCTGACACTTGCATCAATTACAAGTTCCTCTGACATTTCGTCTTTTATCTTTTGGTCACAAAATGAATCACAGATCTCACTGGAATGAAATCCCCTCGAATTAATCGAAGACTGCATGGACAACTCAAAAGTTCTGCCACCATTTGGCTCAGTGTTTAGTCCTTCTTCATTCTTCCTTTCACCCAATCTTGTCCTTTTTTTGCTTTCCCTCCCTTTCACATCCATGTTCACGGACTTGGAAGACACGTCAACATCCTTATTCACAGACTTGGAAGATACGTCAGCAGACACAGCAGAGTGGACATCATCAACCTCAGAGTTGAGTAGTGTTTTATTGCAATCATTTATTGAATTTATTTCAACCTCTGTCAAATTAAGGTCCTCATTAGGTAGATGAGTCTTGAGTGAGCCTTCAAAATTATTTAACAATGTGTCACTTTTGCATGACTGCTGCTGCAAATAATTTACTCGGCTGCTTGACGGCTTCCTCTTGGTTACCTGTCCAGTGTTCTTTTGTGACCGTCTCCTTTTATTCTTAAATGTTGTCCTTACATGATCATTCCCTTCACGGTTATCTACTAAAGGTGGTGGCCTTAAATTGCGCCTTTTCTGGCCACAGTTTTCCTCGTGCTTTTCTGCATGGCGAATCTGTGTCTTTGCAATTGAGCTACTGCCCAACGTTTTTGTGGATGTAACAGCAGTCTGATCCTGGACAATCTTTTTACTTTTTAGGTTTCTTGTCTTGCGAGGGTTGCTTGATGCTAGCCTTCTTACATTTTCCTTTGATAGATTTAGGTGGCGGCGACGCAGTGTACAAGACACGAAGGAACCATCCTTATCTGTCTTTCTGACTTTAACACCACCGCGACGCTTGCGCAGAGAGTGCATAATTTTGGATTTGTTTTGGGCATCTTTCTTCTTATTGCTCTTGCTTGGTTTCATGGTAACTTTCTTCTTATTGTTCTTGCGTGGATGCCTACGTAATGAAATTCTCTCATCTGTGGCACTTTGATCAGAATTTTGACATCTATTGGCTTTGTTAAACTTTGAAAGTCTTCTAGAGTGCCTCAAACTCAACACACTGAAGTTTGGTTTAGACTTCTTACTTCTTTTCTTTGAACGGGCAGGAACAGTTTGTGGACAGTTTATCACTGTAGAAGGATTAGAAATGGTTGTGGGTGTTCTAGATCCAATTTCGTTTTCTGCACTGGCAAGACTTGACACCTGAATAGGTGGCACATCATTTTCTTCAGGAGCCACTGACTTTTTTACTGTCGATTCATCCAATTTTGATTTCTCCTTTGATGGAAACAAAGAGGCTTGTTTCACTGAGTCCAGGTTTTCCTTTTCCACTTTTTCTGCTTGAACTATGCTTGTCCTTAATCGTGTCGATTTTCTTCTAGGTGACTTTTGCCTAGCACTGCTAAGAGTACTATTTGAGCTCATTTTCTCACTATCTGCAGTGTCCATGGTACATCCTGGATGAGACAGTATTGTTTGCTCATGCTCAGGACTCTCACAGCTGTGTGACAACACCAGGCTGATGCCAGAACAGGTTTGGACACTGGAAAATGGGTTGTTTTGTCTTAAACGGCACGACCTTCTAGAGAGGTCCGCTGTTTGTGTATTTTCTGAATTTACTTCCACCTTTATTGGATGTTTAGAAGCATCATTTTGAGATATTGTATCTTGGGAAGTAATACTTTCTGAAGTCTCATGAACTGCTGATAAAGATTTGACTAATTTCTTTAGCTTCCGCCTTTTAGAATGACCAGCTCTTTTTTTCCTCACGATATGAGTTTTAATGCTCTTGAGATGATCCATCTTTTGCTCATTCTTAGTATGTTTGGGGGCGTAGTCTTTGTAAAGCTCTGGGCTGCTTGAAACGGTTTCATTCTTAAGAAAATCTGATACATTTTCACAAGTAACAGGGTAAAAATCAGGTTCCAACTTCACATTTTTTGCAGTAGTTTTACAAACAAAGAAGTCTTTTGTAGAGGTAGATGCTCGTTTCCTTAGCTTCTTCAAGTAGTCTCTGACCTCTGGCTGAAAAGAATTCTCAAATTTTTTGGAGGGCTGAATTTCCGGGGACAAATGAGCATCAAGTTTTCTAGCCTTTTTTTTGACTGGCTGAGGCTCTTTTGCGTTCACATTGACTCGCTTGGCATGTTCTTTTGATGTTTCCACAATTGTGGGACTTTCCAAACTGAGCTGCAAATATGGTGCCTTGATCCTTGAGTTCTTTGTCTTCCTCAGCGTGTTCTGAGCACTACATGCACTCGTGGCATGCTCTTCTGAATATACTGGCTCCTCAAGAAAATTCTGGCCTTCGGCTTTGATTGTTACACTTTTAATATCTTTGTTTGAATGTCTTCTGGTGCGGATTTTAGACTCTAAATTCTGAACATCAGGTGTTGAGTTAATTTCCTCAGACTGACAGTCTGATGATGAGAATGGCTTAGAAATGTCATAGGATAGAGCCTCCTCCTTTATGTTAAAAGTTATGTCAGTACTTCTTTGAGGGGTTTTAGCTTTTTTTACATGACTCTTTACTTTTACAGGCCTCTGTGCATCAGGTATCGGGACTAATGGAAGACAATCTTCTCGCTGGGACACAGTTTGGCTCATACAGTTGTTTTGAAGCTTGATGCCAGTCTGCTCTTCATGTTTGTCCTCATTTATCAAAGTAATATCATTACATTCTTGTTTTATAGTAGGGACCATAGCATTAGATGTAACAAGCAATTGCTCCTCTGACAGAGTCGATGTTTTCTTTGCTGGCCCACTGCTTTTCTCTTTTTTCTTTAGTTTTTCCCTTGTGCGCTGTGAGACACTTGTAGCGTGGCAAACTTCCTTAGTAAGGCCTTCTTTTTGAAATGACAAAATCTCAACGTTAGTCTTTGGAATGTCACCACTTGTTTTTCTACTTACACTGGTGAGACTTTGCTCGTGTCCAGTTAATACCTCAGAGTCTAAAGTTTTTCTTTTTCTTGGTGTTTTCCGCCTGCTTGGTACATTTTTTGCGTTTTGAGGGACATGCTCTGAGGTACCGGATGGTAAATTTTCCTGTACATTTTTGAGAGAATATTGCTGAGGAAATTCAGAGGTATTACAGTAGTTCATGGTTTCCTGTTGAGATCTGTTCTGTTTTTCAGACGGTTGAGCCAGGTTTTTGGTCATTTGCTCTGCTGATGAGTCATGCTTCTCAAAGTCATGATGATTTGCCTTTGTGGATGGTATTTTGCCAGAAGCTAGGTCACCTGGCTTAGCGGCTGACTGCTGGAATACAGAGGGGTCCAGAGGTTTCTCGTGTGTAGCTGTGTCCCGTTTGTTTGTCGTCTTTTGGTTTTTAACCAGCTTCGGAGGGTTTTGAACAGCAGAGCAGGCTGCTTCAGGAGTTGATACAACTTCTTTTGTTTGTGTATACTCAGCATTTGTTGTCATGTTTAAGGATCCCCCTTGGGGGACCATCTTGTAGAGGTTATGTACAAGGTTCTCCAGCTTAGTGACAGAGGTAGAAGAACATTCAGAGTGGTGTTCTGCATAACGCTCAACTTTATGTTTTAGGGGTAAATGACTACTTTCACTTGTTCCTTTAACAGTAATATCGGAGCTCCAGCTACTTTCCATCGGCACGAATCCACTGTGTGACACACCTGGTTTCTGATCTTCTAAAGTGGAAAGTTTCATTTTCATTTCCGATTCAGCACAGTTGTACCAAATCCTTTGATCAATGTTATCTTGTATATTTTGGCTATCATGTTCCACATTACCTTTAGAACAATAGTCCTCACAAAGTTTAGCCTGGCTGTCAACACATATTCTGTGGCTGTCATCACTATCGTCTTTGGATGTTTGTCTCAATTGGGGAGCAGTTGCTAACAATGTGCCTTCTGTGTTCTTTCTAATATCTGATGCATTTTTTGATTGCCCTTCTATATTAGCTCTGACTGCACTTAACTCATCCGACAAACAGGATCTCACTGTATGACCTGAAACCTCTTTGTGTTCTGCTGGTTGCTCTAAGATGCGAATCTCAGTGTTGTTGCAAAATCCCAGTGTTGAACACTGCTCAAGTGTCCTATAGGAAGTCTTTTTGAATACCTTGTCATTTATAGAGGAATCACCTGTCAATAAATTCACCTCCTGGAAATGAAAAACATGAAAATGTGAATTCTGCAATTTGACTAAATGTATGACTACTTCTATATATGTAGAAGATTAAAATGAATGAATGAATAAATAAAACTTACCCTCTGAACATCTTGATTCAGTTTAACAGAGGATATTTTAGTGGCATCAGATAGAACAACAACAGATGAATCTTGAGCACTATTCACTTCTGTCTTGGATTCTTCATGGACATCTGGACATCTGTAATCTACAGAAACAAAACGGTCCTTCACAGGTTCCACTCCTCTCAGAAGAGGTTCCTCATAAACCATAGAGGTACTACAAGATAGATCTGGTTCCAATTCTATTCCGTTACTCATCTCTAAAGATTCTTTAATCACAGACATCCAGTTGGAGGAGCTGCCACTTTTCAGTTCCTCATCCTGTGAAATGAAACATAACACAAATTCATATCATTCATATAATAGAAATAATAGTTGCTTACAATGTATTATGAATAACTTCCAGTAGTCATTTACCCTCTCTTGAACCAGCACGTGTGAGGAATTGGTTGATGCAGCAGCTAAATCTACACAGTCATTCACAAAATTGTATCTTTCTCTCCTGTCTGCTGCTGTCCTTTCTCCATCGTCATCTGCAATATGTCCTATGTTGGTTCTAACAGGGTGTTCATTGACTTGGTGAAAGGAATAATTTCCCAAATCGGCAGCCATTACAGTAAGAGTTCCTTGGCAATCAGGTGAAAAATCCTTTGAGAAAGATCCATCTCTCTTGTCTGTTCCCTACAGTGAAACAATTTTTGAGAAGAAAACGTTAATGTGACCTGAAACTTGAAGTATTCATTATTCACAATACCTACATACTTCATCATACCTTGTTTTGAGCTGTGGGTGGCCAAATGGTATGGGAGAAGTCTCCTGATCTTTCCCCATCATTCCCATCAGCTGTTACTTCTTCTTTATGTGCTGAAACATCATTAGTATTTTCCAGTCCTTGGCATTCTTGTGGTGTATTAGATCCATATGCCAGTTCATGTCTATACCCCTCTTGGGGTGGAAAGTTGCCATTCATACTTTCACAAATGTGGATGGTATGGCCTAACTCTTAATTTCCTGGAAATCTGCTGAAATAAAAGAACACACACAAAAAAAATCACCTTTACATGTAAACAATAACCCAACAAGACAAATCGAAGGCATTTACAAGAGCTGCATTAAAAACTTGCCCTATTATACTTTTTTCTATTAATCTACTGTATAAGTGAAAATAATTGCAGTATTATTATGCCAAGAACTGTAGTTTGTCTATGCAGAGGACTGCTGGAGGAGAATAAAAGCATTTGGATGTCCATAATTGTGCATTGCAATCATGTCATGTCAACTACTTAACTTTTTGGTAATACTGAATATTTGCCAATAACACACACATAACGATATAGCAATGTTTAATGCTAAAATATTTAGAACCATGTTAACAGTGTCATACATCCTTTTTGTGACTGAATATTAAATGGCTACTTACTTACTTAAGTTCTGTGCCCTACACATACTGTCCTTATTTTATCAATTCAATGTGGTCCATGAAAGCAGCAGAACAGTCAAATATTTTTCTAAACACAGCACAATAGTTTTAGTAACTTGGAGCATTACTACAGAATCCAATTGTGAGGTGGTCACAGGTGAGCATTTTACAACAGCTTTAAAAGTGATTCAGCCAATCAGATTGTAGGAACAAAACTGACCATTTATTAAACAAGGATAGAATGCTCTAATGTAAGTGGAGTGTAGTTACAGCCAAGGAAGTACGAATTACCTCACCTTTTCAAAACTAGATCAACAAAGAGAAATTCCTTCAACTAATAACTGACAAGTATGTTCATGTAAAGTATTTAAACACACAATAACACACTGAATTTAAATTCAAAGCCTTCTGCACAGCTTATAACTGTGCAGCTGTGTCCTTTCAGTACATCCCTAGAAATGTCATCCTTTTTCCTATCCCAACCCCAGTCAAAGTGCAGCACAGCCTTATAACACAGCAAACATGTTTTCAGCAAAAGGAATATTAGTAGCATGGCAAACCTACACCAAAAATAAGAAATCATAGCTTATTTGGCTAATAGAACCTTTGTAAAGAGTATCTGTGTCACTGGAAGACAAGTCATCCAGGTAGTGGGTGGACACTTTAGCAGTAGGCACCCTGAAAATAGTTCAGCACTCTCACTAGCACCCCTGAAAAAGCACCCCCCCAGCATTATTCACATCATGAAATCATTCCAAATGATTTCCACTTTCTGCAAAAACGTGAGATTTGTGTACCTCTCTGGTAGCTGATGTCTCAAGCTTATGTCTCAATCCAACGTTACCTAAGATCTAATGGCGATCGTCAGTCAGCCCCTATGCTCTCACAAGACATGGTGGATGATTCCTGTTCAGCTGTTTAAATGTGTGCTGCTCTCTTATTCCTTTCATGATGAAACAGTATAGGCAGGGGAAGAGATACCAACTGCTGTCACTTTGAGGCAGTAGGCTTCTTCATCATTCACAGTGTGATGGGATGCATCGTGACATCAGATCGAATCGAAACGTTGATAGGATAATCGTAATCAAATCGAATCGTGAGGCCTGTGAAGGTTCACACCTCTAGTTCTGACCAATGTCTTAACACACTATTTATGGCTAAGGACGGCTGAACGCACAGTCACATTCACAGGTTGATTGTTTTTAATTAAGCCGTAACAAACAGTGACACAGGTCTTTTTTTTTTTCTGACCTAAACTTTAGTGTCTAAAAGTCTGTTTATAAGACTGCTGCCTTAGCCATGATGTCTGAGAGTCTGTGACACACATATTTAAGGCAACTTTCTCTACAATCACACTAAATAAATTATGTTTACTTAAAACCACAGGATCAGAAACTGTAGGGCAGAAAATCTAGAGCAGTGTCCAGCAGGGGGTGACAAGCCAAAGGCATTTTAATGTTTTACAGTTAGAAATATATAAAAACAAAGAGATTGAAAACAATTTTGAAAATAGACATATGAACGTTAATAATATTTTCTAGTGCTATATTGTAACGCTGCAACAATTCATTGTAGAATCAACCAGTTGTCAACAACATCAAGATTGGAAAAAGTCAACACCACTTACTCAAAAACAACAGACCTCTGTATACTCTCCATTGATTTTAATATTCTGACAGACTGAAGTACCCTACAGGAAGGACTGGGGGCGATATGGCAACACAGCTTCATACAAGAATAATTGTCAATGTTTTTAACTTTAGTCGAAGGCATTGTTGTGATGCAACCAAAGTGTGCCTACACAGCCATTAATAAATTATAGAAACACTTCAGTTTCGCACTTGTTTTTATATTCTATGACTTTTCACATATGAAATAAATGTTTCATCTGGAGACTGGTATTTTTAAAAAATAGACAATAACATTAGTGCAACAATAACAATAGTGTAACAAACTTCTGCAATGATTCTCCATTAACGTTACCTGAGTTTACACCCTGGTGGTAATCCTGTGTAAGATTTACAAAATCCTACCAAACTAATGCAGCACCCACACAAAAGGCTACTGCATCTGAGATTATATCAAGCAATCTCTCAACATCCACACAGTAACTTACAGTTCTTATCGGGCATGCCTACATAAATAAATAAATAAACAAACATGTGCAACGTTCAAAACGAGAGAGCAGTAAACAATAATGTGGGCATGTAAACCTACTCTAAGTGTGAAAGTCATTATAATAACACTTAAAAAATACAAAAATAAGACAAAAATACTGGTATGAAAGAGTTGTCTGAGTGGTTGGTGGTTATGTCCTCTGCTAGCTGTACCTTATAGCCACGACACCTCAGAGACCGTTTTCTTTCACTCCTTACTACTTTTCTTACCTCTCAGTAAACTCTGCAAACACTCCAAACACGAGACTTCACTCTCAAACAAGATTAGCAGCTGTGCCGAGCAGGTCTACTGCAGGAGTGCAGGACGGAGTTTCTTCAGTCAAGCGTGCTTCGACATGCTTTAAAAAAGGAAAGCTGTGAGCTAGCTGAGCCCTGCAGCATGTTTTCACTCCATGTTGACCAGCTCACCCAGTTCCCTCCCCCTCCTCCTCCTCCGCCTCCTCCTCCTCCTCCTCCTCCTCCTTCCTGCCCCCCTCCCCCACTCC
>JBBPCY010000142.1:6226360-6257003 GCA_037974405.1 Brachyalestes nurse | reverse complement strand
TGTGGAAGAACTTGACTGATTGCGAGCCAGGCCTTCTCATCCAACATCAGTGACTGACCTCAGAAATGCTCTCCAGAATCTTGTGGAAAGCTTCCAAGAAAAGTGAAAGCTGTCCATATTAAAGTCTCTGTATTTGAATGCAATGTCATTAAAGTCCCTGCGAGTGTGATGGTTACAAACATATATATATATGATTTAATATTTAATACAGCAGTTTAAAGTAAACAAAAGGTGTGAAATGTGACATAACAGAAGAAACAAATCTTTTCATTTAAATCAGTTCGTTCTCTAAAGGGCGCAGATTCAAAAAAGAACTGTGGGTGAAAAATCATGAAAAACTCTACATAACCCATATCAAAAAGAAAACACAAAAGAAAAATTAAACATTAAACTACCAGGGCAATGGAACCAGACTGACTCTTAATGATCGTGTCAGAGACAGTTCAAAGTTTCTACAAGCTCTCATACACTGTTCACTCACATTTCCTCCACAATTAGTTTATTTATGTGGTTTTAACAAGATTTTAACTTTTTAACGACCATTTCTGACTAAGAATCACATTGCAGGAGTAAGAGAAATTTCTTCAGTAATGAATAAATGGTCTTGAAATTGTTCCATTTCTGATTAAACAGAGACTAATATGCATTCCTATTAAAACATGGATGTGGCGACACAATATATCTCTGACCTCGTGCTGTGTGTGTGTTCACAGGATGTTCATCTGATCACTGAGGGTGTTTCAGCTCGGTCCTCTTCATGAAGGATGTTAACCTGCTTCAACCAATAGTCACACCAAATCCACACTGGAACTTGTTTTTACGATGGTTGAGGAAGGAACAAAGCGCTAGAGACAGGGGGAGAGGGAGCAGCTTTTTTTCTAGCGTGGCCCCTACTACCCAGTTACTGTCTATAGAACCTGCAGAGAAAGAAAAAGGCAGAAAAATGTTTACATGTTTATATAAAAAAAACCCAACAGCCACAAATAAATGCTGAAATTTGTTTCCTCTTGTCTGTGCTGGTCAAACCTTTAAAGAGAAGATTGGCTTTGGGGATGTCCAGCTGGTATCCAAACGATACACTTGTGTCCTGCATGCGTGTGCTGGCCTCAAACTCTACACCAACCTGCAACTACACAATACCAGAGAGACACTGTAAAAAAGTGCTTCTTTAATTGGTCCTCAGACGGCACGCACTTCTTTTCCTCAAGGTTTGCAGCATTAAGTGTAGGAAGCAAATCCTCCCACTTAAATATGAATATTTTAAAGCAATTATTTGACCAATTAGGCCCAACAATGTGGGAGTGGTAACAAAAAAAAAAAACTATATGCCTTTTTGTGAGAAAATGCAAAGTGAGATTGCATGGTTGCCATCAAACCAGTGTTTCTAGACACCCAATCTTGGTTTTACGGAAAAAAAGTTGTGTTTAAAAAGAAAAAAAAACTCGTAGTGTGGATTTGAACCTGTGCTCTTCTGATTCTCTTCATTCGATGCCCAGTTTGAACAATCAATATTTTTTTTCATTAAATCTTAGGTGCCGGTAGTGGAAAAAAGAATGACTGGGGCATTGAGGACAAATGTGGTATTGTGTAGTCGGACACAAAATATGTTGTTAACAGAATTTCTGGGAGAGCAGTTTAAACAGTAAAGTGTGAAAATGACCAATGTTTACCTGGTCATTGGCTTTGTGATAGTATGAAGCATGTGCCCCAGCACCTCCTAACGTCAGCGTGGCAATGAAGTTGGAGCCTGGGCAAAAGAGTAAAAGAGAAAATTGGTGACAGACAACACATGTGACGGTTAAATCCCCGTTGATAAATCCACTGGATGTCTACAGTTTATCTCAGAAAGCCCCATCACACCTGAAATACTGACAACCTGTGCATACCTGTGTATCGCCCTGCCAAAGACATGACTGTACCCTCCTCTCCTGGCCTGTGGTGGTACACCAGTTCTCCTCCTAATGCCAAAGATGGAGTGATCGACTGAAGATAGTGAGCTACGACAATGCCTGTGAGAGAGAGAGAGAGACAGAGGGAGAGAGATTGTAAAGTTTAGCAGTTATTTTACTTTTAATTTTTATTTTACTGTGATTTTACTTCAGACCCAATACAACAGAGTTCTATTACCTCTTATGTACGGAGCACAGCATGGTAATATATTTGACAGAGATTTTGGCTCCTAAAAAATAATTTGGCTCCCAAATATTTTGTCTTTAGGAGCCAATGGCTCCTAAGGTTTTTATTTTGTCTGGAGCCCTGATAAGACCTTGCAGCTTCAGTGCTTCAGTTCTAAACTGAAGAGGCAAAATCAAACATGTCTCCGCTGATTTATGAGACAAGACAAAAACTGCTGTTTTGCCAGTTATTTATGTGGTTTCTGACACTGTATGAGATACTGTATCTATGAAAGGGACAGAATTAAGGTGCTTAGTACACTATGTAAGCTTGCAATACTTGTTACCTCCATTATGCTGTTGAAGACACAAACATAACCCACCCCAGACACACACACACACAAACACACAGAATACAAAGCCTGGTTTACCAGATCCCACCACCACGTCTGGGTTCCCGACGGTCACAGCAGCTGTGTAATCTTCGCCCCTGATCTCAGCATCTCCTTGCCAGTTTACAAACTTCTGTTGCTGTGTCTGAATAAAAAACAGTACAAGAGTCAAACGGATTAGTCATTCCCTTCAAAAGAGAATACAAACTGACTCCAATCCAGCTGTTGTAACGCTTCTACCTGGAAGGCTAGTTTGGAGCGCACTCTGTTGGTTACTTGGTGAATGATCTGTGCATTGAGGCTGCCAGAGTTGTCCATATCACCAACCATCACAGGGAAAGCCTAGTGGGGAAAAAACAAACAGGTTTTAAAAAGCCAGATACTAACAATCTTCTCCTCAGGTCAAAACGGCCTTTAGACTCCTAGGCTTTCATCACCCACAGTCGTATGCATGCAAGGCAAGTTTTGAAAAACATCTGACAAATGGCAGAGATAGCTGTTTGTGGGTGAGACCAGAGCTGAAAGACTAATCGTTTTATTTCATTATTTATATCACAGTCTATATTGGTCAGAAAACCTTGCCCAGATCATTCCACCTTTGGTGAAGTACTGCAGAACCAGAGTTTATAATGAAATGCACATCACACCAATAGTTCTTGCAAAAAACTGATCATGCTGATACCATATATTAGTCTTTAAATAACAGAATGGAAACATTACAGTTTACCAAAACTTTTTCGATTGTGGGTGACTCTACAATAAAGAGGAACCTTTGGCTGCAGACTAGACACAATTCCTGTAACATTTTACCTCCCCAGGTCCTATCTGCTTGGTCCCCACATAAGTAGCACCAAATCTGTAACTGGAGTCTCCCATTGTGCTCAGCATGATGGTATGATTAACCTGCAGCAAATAAGCACAAAATTATTTCAGTAATTTTATTCAGTTCTCATTATAAAACACTGCAAAAAATCCTTTATTTAGCCAAAATGAGGATTATTTAATGTCAGTCCAACAGAAAACATCTTCAGACTATAGCTAGACAAATTTTAAGAGACTGATTTTTACCTTGGTATACACCAAGTTATTCCTTTGTAACATGCACCTAACTTGTACACACATTCACTGACCATTTTATTAGGTACACCTACCATATTACTTCATTTAAACTGGACCCCCAAGCAGAGAGACGTTACAGAATAACAAGATTTATTATTATTTCTGGTCAACACTGCTTCTATGGTCACTTTCCACTGATCAATGAGCAAATGGGGCTAAAATTGACAGCAACAGATGGGCTACAGTCAGTAATTGTAAACCTACAATGTAGGTACAATATACACAATATGGACAAAAGTATTGGGACACCTGACAGTTATACCAACAAGCACTCTAATGACACTGCATTCAAACACAATTCACTTAAAAAAAAGAGGTACCCTCTTTGCAGTTATAGCAGCTTTGACTCTTTCTGGAAGTCTTTCTGTGGGAATTTGTGCCCATTTATTCTGTAGAGCATTTATGTGGTCAGACACTGATGTTGGACAAGACATCCTGGCTCACAATCTCCGTTCCAGTTCATCCAAAAAGTGCTGGATAGGGTTGAGGTCTCTGTTTTACTGTTTTGACATAAAATGCCTGAGGCCTCATTACATGGCCTTGGACATTGAAAATACAAAAAAAAAAACAACCAAACAAAAACATGATCCTGTCTGACACAATTTGACACAATAGACTGACCTGAAAATGGTTGCTGAGGCCTTTGTTGACAATCAGCCGAACTCCCTCCATCTGCATGGGGAAAACCTCTATGAGGCAGACAGATTTATGAGACCCTACAACTACACAGCCTACGGTTCATTCAATATTAAAATATAATGGCACATGCAAAATGAAGGCAGCAAATGTGAGAAACATACTACATTATTCACAAGCATCAAAGTCTTTTAGCACAATTAGTCAATTACACAATACTGTACTTGGTAGAAATATGTAGAAACCTCAACCTGTAGTAACTGAAGGGATATAGTATTTATCAGTACTGATTCTAGAGTGAGGTCTTATTTAGAACAAGATCTATAGTTAGTATACATAATTATATATTTGCTCAATAAAAAAGGACACCTTTGATGATGCCTTTATTCCACTTTCAAAAATATTATTCATTACTTAAGTCTATCCTACTAGGAACTGAAAGCATGAGGCTAAACATGAGGTAAAGACTTGACTATGCCCTTCAGTCTATCCTGTCAGACATGGTGCCGGTGTCTGTTGTATTGGATATTTCCATTATTGTAAAACTAGGTGAGATGTCATTAGGATGCACATGAAGGACCTGAGAAGACATTAATGATTTAAGAGCTGATGCTTTGTAATGAATCAGAAGAGCCAACTCCCATCGAGTGAGAGCCAAACTTCCCATCACTAGAAGAAATCTTAGCTAAGTTAATTTAACTGAACAATAATGATCAGCAATCACATGCATATGGGGGGCTAATACACTGTACATTTTCGTTGATGTATTACTGTTTTGCCAAAGTCTGTGTTGCATTGAGGGAGATATCTGTGTTTTCATCCGCTTTGTCTCACAAATTTGGATATTAAGCCATTTCAGTTAAGCCTTTACATTGTGTGTAGGTTGTGTGTTTTTGTGTCAACCTGTTGAGATGATTTGTCATTGCTTTTTTCCCTCCTATCATTTAATTTTCCATTTCTGTGTTCCTGTAATTTCTTTTTATTATTTGGGATCTCTTACATCACAAACAGATATGAATAGCCATAATGCTGAAGGGGTAAAGGTGTATAAAGGGGTAAACTGAAGTCACTAGACTAAACTTATAGACTAAAATGTAACTAAGACATGAGCTTCACATCAACGTTAAGGTTAATGTTAATGTTAATGTTTTTTATAACACCTCAAATATTGAGGCCTGTACTTTGATCACCTCCTCGAAACCAAAAGAACAGAACAAATCTTACTCACCTTTGCACTTCCGATGACATTCATCAAATGCGCCCGGGTTAGGGAGTGGCGGTAGCTCAGTCTCTTGTTGTCCAGCAGGAGCACCACCAGTGGGTGAGACAGGTGAGACCGAGGGCATGGTGAAGCCAGGGGGCACTGAGGTCAACCCAGGACCACCTGGTACAGGTGGGGGTGGGCTGGGTGAACTGGCTGCTAGTACACTACCCATACTGTATGGAGAGATAGAAGAGGCTAGAGAGAGACAGACAGAAAGACAGAAGTAAGGGAGAGATTACAAATGGAAAATGAGGAAAGAAATGTTCAAAAAGGAATTACTCTGGTAAGGCTGAAAGTGGCTTCCTAAACCCAAGGATTTTTTCTGTTCCACCCTAAAGAGCGTGATTACTGCTCTATGTAAGGTGCTAAGATAACCTATGTATGACTCTACAAGACAGTTATAATAAACAAACCAGTGTGTTAATTAAAGTGTTATTTGCAGGACTGGCGGCGCTTCAAACTACAGACAGTGTTCAGTGTACAGTATTCAGGCTGTCAAGGACTGCTGCTGCAGAAACCCCCCTCACACACACACACACGTGTGCCATTTAATGACATTAAATAACGCTTTAAACCGAGTTCCACTACTGCAACGGGCTTTAAAATGTGAGAATAATTTATTTGTCCTCAGGTCAACACAAACAAATGTACCACGTCTATTACAATCCGTTACAATGACCCTAAAGACATAATGAATGGAGGATTACTCACGTTGCAGCTCTCACAGAGGACGAGTCCTCACCCGGTAATGAACGGCAACCCCTGTGAACCCGCCCACCTCACCTATGGCGTTCTCTGATTGGACGCTTACTGCTCTGGCGACTGTCAATCAACTCAATTCACTTCAATTCAGAGAGCTTTATTGACATGACTGCGGGAGCATGGACAGTACTGACAGAGCACTGAAATGAAACAGTTAAATATTTAACAATGAAATACGGTAAAATACAGTGAATATAGATACGAGTAATAATTATATTATTAATACTACTGCTATTGATAATATTGAAATAAAATACAGCAGCAGATTTATAGAGGGGTAGGAACTAGAAGTAGGTAGTTACGTGCCAGTCGTGTCAATAATAATAATAATAATAACAATAATAATAATAATAATAATAATAATAATAATAATATCATTGTTGTTGTTATTATTATTATGCCATTTATATATTATATTATATATTGTTTTTTATTCGCATTATCATTATTTAGTGCAAATGTAGTAGCTTAATGAAATGGAATGCAGAAATAAAAGAAGAGGTGTGCGTGTGTGTACTCCAGTATCACTTGTTACCGTGTTTAGTTGTGTTTACTGTCGATGTGCAGAATGTTTAAGTGACAGTAAAAAAAAAAGCTGTCAGGTTTTGAACCAGTCTTTCCGAAAATGGACTACAAAGTCTGTCGCGTAATGACGTCACTAACACAGATCCCACACAGGATCTCGGGCATTGAACCTTGGGATTTGTAGTTCATTAGTATTGCATTCTTTACATTTTATATCTTTATATTTTATATCTTTATATGTTCAGATATGTGCTTGCGTGACGGCAGAGTATTTTCTCATGACTGTTTCACAGCAGTTCCAGCAGTGAGTGATTTTAAACCGCTGTCGATAAAAAAGTCCTTTTGGCAAAATGAGTAATGCAGCCAGCAGATGGCACCTATGCCACACTTGAAATGTCAATGGAGCCAAAGCCTACATTCAACATGATTATTATTATTATTGTTGCTGTTGTTGAACAATGACACATAAGTATGCCATCTCCTGTCACTGCCATATCTCCAAACTCACTGTTTATTACAAGAAGTATGATTTTAATACTACTGTTCTGTTTTCTGTGATATAAGAAGCATATAGTGTTTCACAGGGACGGAAATAGAGGAAGTGTGATTTACTTTTCGCAACTGAGTGTACTGATTGCTAACTTCAGATTTTTCAGGCTGAAAATTCTCCAAAAGAGGGAAATTCACCAAGAGTGGGCTTCAGATGAATGACACTTACTAAATCTGACAATTACCAAAGCAGCTGAATAAGGGGTGTTTAAAGAATCACCAAAATTTAGTCAAGGAATCCTGCTGTAAATAATACTTTTCTGAAATGAATGGACAATGGACAGTAGTGATTGTGATTATAATATTCAATGTAAATGTCAATAAGTAATCCCACTTTAATTTAACCTATACGCCGATCAGCCACAACATTAAAACCACTAACAGATTAATTAAATAATATTGATTATTTAATAACAGTCACACCTATCAAGGAGTGGGATATATTAGACAGTTAGTGAACTTGTACTTTTTTTGTCTGCTGCTTTCAAGCAACCAAGGAGTCTCTAATGTGTACCTGTATGTATACAGCTCTGGAAAAAAGAGACCACAGCAAAACTGTTCCGTTTCTCTGACACAAACCTCTATATTTATATTTTTGTATTATTTGTACAGTGTACTTTTTATATTGTGCTGTATAGTTTTTATTATACTGGTTATATAATAAATTTACCGATGGTAAATTTGGGCCGGTGCGGAATCCCGTTAGCACCCCCCACCCCCACGTTCGAATCCCAAGACTTGTTCTGAGGAACCCTTGCGCAAGATACCGCCCCCACGCTGCTTCACTCTGTGAACGTATGAAATACAGAGGAAGAATTTTGTGCTGTTCACGTATGACAAGTGGTCGCTTTTACTTACCCCTACCTACTTCTGGAGGCACCTACAATGGGCATTAGAACTGAATCAGCAATTAAAAAAACTGGCCTGATCTTTTCACATTACGGTTTTTTTTGTTTTTACATAATGTAGACGGCCTTATATATATCTGACACTTGAGGAAGAGATGGTACCAGGATGCACAATGAGAAGGCAGCAAGCTGCAGAGACTGTCTGATGCTGTGGGCAGTGTTCTGCTGGGAAAACGGTGATCCTGGCTTTCATGTGGATGTTACTTTGGCATGAACCACCAACCTAAACAATGTTGCAGACCAAGAACACCACTTAATGGCCACTGTGTAAAAGCAGTGGTAGAAAGGAAATATGCCCTGCCTCACTGCAAAAATTGTTCAGGAAAGGTTTGAGCAGTACAACAGAGTTCAAGGCTGTGAAGATCCACTCCAACTGAGCACCAAACTAATCTGATCCATGGAGGCAACTTAACAGAACATAAGGCTTCTGTGGTCTGAAGGCTTGTGGGGTCCACAGCAACATGTCAGAGCTGTCTGGGGGCAAGAGAGGGGCCTACACAATATTCAGCAGGTGTTCTTTTATGTTATTGCTGATCGGTCTATAGCCCTCACCTTAACTGAACACAAATGGTGGCATTTCACTGGTACTATACAAAACACTAACTCAAAAAACCATCTTATGACTCGACATTGAACTGTTACATAAACAGCATCAGACACATCTGACGGTGTGAAATGAACACAGGAAGCGATATGCAGGTTATGGTTTTATTTTCATCTGAACAACTCCCCTGCACTGGTTACACTTAACTTTAAAACACTGCCGAGTGAGAGAGTAGTTCACAGGAAACTTGCTCTGACAGAGTGTATGCAAGAACATCAAGACCTAATCTGATAACACAGGCAAGTTTCAGCCATGTGCTGGATGTGTACTGTTTTACTTTGGAAACCACTTTCAGGTTTAATCATCAGTTTCATTAAGCTGTTTTGTACGGACTGTGAGGAGCCAGATCTTGACCTGCTCCAGACACTGCTGCATGGGCACTGGAAGCATTTGTAATGTTGGATGGGGGTGGGGGTGGATGGGTTTGGGGTAAATGAAACAAATGATTTCCCTTGCTGTAATGGTTCCAGCGCCCATGTACTACAGATAATTTCAGCCTAATGGTCACCAAAGTACTTCTTACTGCTACTGATGTCTGGATTTTCAAATCTCAAAAAATCAAATTGAAGGTAATCCAAATGCTGGGACTCTCCTTTATAAATATTTCAATATAGAACCACTTTAGGCAATTTGCCTGTATTTCTTTTAATATTTTGCACACACAGCTCAACGTAACGAACACATTTCTAAAATTCCATGGCCAAAATTCACAGTGGGAGTCACAAACAGGAAAAAACACACAAGCACAACAGTACACATCCCGATTCTAGTTTCAGTGAACAAAGCTCTCACTCTTTGCCAAGGCAGTTTGAAAAGAACATGAAAGAACGAGAGGGTTGGGGAAAATTTTCAAAAGAACATACTTTGAGACAAACCACCGAGGTGCGGACAACAACTACAAAACAGGACATAAAAGTAATGCTGACATTTTTTTTTTCCATTCACTTTTGTTCCATCACTGCTGCAGACATTGCTCCCCCCCACCAAATGTCTACAGCGCAAACAAAAATTATTTATCAAGACCCACTAGCCACTAAACAAACATTAACACCTCACCCACCCACACCCTCCCACCCCCCGAAAAAAAAGCATAACCCGAACAAGCCAATTAAATTGTAATGAACTGAGTGTTTGTTGGTTTAGAAATAGAACATCTTTCAAATTCACAACATCTGCAAACTGACGCTTTACCAGCCATCGAACTTGAGGTTCAACAGACACTGTGTGTTTGATATTTGTAGACAGTGCCTTCAAAAGTGTATTACCTCAGCAAATAAAACACCTTTTTGTGTCGATCAGAGTGGGGATGACAGCTATTAGCATTAAACGCTTCTGCAAGGATACTGGCTCAGATTTTTCACTGTTACCCTTAAGAAAAGCCCCAGCTGTAATTACTGATACAACACAACAGACTCACACACTCTCTCTCGCTCACACACACACACACACACACTCTCACGCACACACACACACACACACTGCAAATGCATTAACATACAGGATAACAAATGCAGCATTTTCAAATCATGTACACAAACCAACACACACCTTCTCTTGCCATCCCCCATCTCTCACTCACACTCACACACACACTTTTTGGTTATGCTTAAGTCCTGAAAATCAGTATTACCACCCACCTGAAGGGGAAAAAAACCTTCAAGACCTTACACCCATTTGTTTGTCACATCTGCCTGTAAACTGTACACACAGATTTACATTCATACAGAAATCAATCGCAATCGCTCCAATGAAGGGGTCGATCAGAAGGAAAAAAGAAAAGGAGATCCAGAATATCACCACTGGTATGAAGAGGATGCTTGGAGGAGGAAATGAAGGGAAATGACCCTGAGAATAATTCTGCTCTCAATATAACATTTTTTCTTGCAGGTGTGATCTAGGGCAGCAGAAAATATGGTTTGTTCAATGTTATCGCAGTGTTGGTCCTTGCAGCAGCAATATTGCCAAGGCTTGAAATATGTGAATGTGCAGTTGGCAATATCAGTACTGCAAGGATCAATATCACAGGCCAGGCTTTACTTATAAAACATTAATGGCTTTCCAGTATAATTTGAATATTAAAATGCACATCACACTTGCAGTGTTCAAAAACATCTCTTCATAAGGGTTCCAGAGTCAAAGCTTTGAAGGGCAGAATTATTCTAAAGGTCATTCCTAAGGAATTTCTCATCTGTAACCACCCCAAGCACACTGCATAGCACCGCTGATGCAAAGCCAGCTATTCCCGAAAGCCAGAAGTATTGTTGGGCGTATTAAGAGCTGAAAACAAAAGCTGTTCCTTCACCAGACTAACCTGGCTCTGAAAGTATTCACAATTCACTGTCCAAAAAGAAAAAACAATTCTTATGCAGTAAAAATATTTTTGATGGGGAAATTAGTTACAGCTGCCACAGTAAGATGCTACAGTTTTGCTTTAAAATAACAATAATTCATATGCAATCCAAACTCATTCTGTAATTTAGAAACTCATTCCATGTTTTAGGAAACGCGTGAAATGGAAACGAGGGAAAAAAAATCTGATCCTTCCATGCATTCTCCTATTTAAAAAAAGGCAGCTGAAAGCAAAAGCCAAAAAAAAAGAAAAGAAATTTGTTGACTAACCTAGGCTACCAATAAGTTCATACATTCACTCATTTGCAAGACAAGAAAAATCTGTGGAAAAGAAATCCAAATGCAACCAAGCCTGACATCTTTATATAAAATCGCTTATATGCTTTGCACACAGGACTTTGTAAATGAGGAAACAACCCACAAACATCTCATCCTCTAAACACTGAAAAAGACTTGCAAACACCTCCGCTGTGTCTGAAAACCATTTTTGCTCCATGCAGCTCAGACCACTGCCATCTGCCAAGCTTTCATTCGACTCTTATGCAGTTCGATACAGTATTAAAACACAAATCTGCAATAAGACAACTGAGAAATGACTCACTTGACATTACTCCCAGTGACTACATTTAGGTCAGGAATGTTAATCCTAGCATTAGAAACATTAAAAAGACTTAACAATAAATCATCAAGGTAAAAAGATCTTTAGCTGCCGTGTCTTCCTGTAATATATCCACAGACCAGTGTTCTCTATTGGGAAGTCTGAATTTTAGTTTCCTGAGCCTGCTATGAATTCCCAGTTAGTACAATTACATTAACAAATCGGTGCAACAACCTTTTGGGTGATGTTAGACTGAAAAAGCACCAAGTAAGATACTAAAGGTTCATCTTTTCAGTTTTTATACCTACATAGCTTGAAAAGGAGGAGTTAGCACTGTTAAACATCTTCCTTAGCATCCTTAAAAGATTATTACCCATCACCACTATATACTTGATCTTTTTAAGCCTTGAATGTCATTTTAAGGGTAGTTCATAATTTAGGATGTGTCAGAAATATCTAGAGCCTTTTGTGAGCCTGCAGCTGTGGAGATATATTAAGGCACTTGAGTAAAAAAAAAAGTTTCTGTATCTGGCAGGCTGTGGCTCAGCTGATTATTTCTGTAGATAGTAAGTAGTATCCCTTGTCACTTTGAGAATTCTAGTTTTGAGTACTCCATTTACGTGATATGTAATAAACAGGCAGTAACACCCATGCTGCAGAATTTAGCTTGTGCCATTTATTTAAATAGAGGTGTTTGCAAGTCTTTTACCATCAACCAATCCCTGACTTGTCTGTTCTGATGGGGTTTTTGTTTATTGCAAGCCTCAAATAGACTCTGGAATGTACAGGTTCGTTCCTTAAAAGTGAATATTTTGTCCTGGTGTAAAGCATAAAACAAACGTGGCAATTCAACCCTTGCCATTTTGGAACTTAACGAGTAAACAACTACAAGAAACTGTGAAAGTTGGGATTGGGGGAGGGGGGTCAGATGCCAAACGCTGGTGTGTGCAAAAGCTGATGTTTGTGCAAAGCCAGGTTTCTCCTAATGTCCTGAGGAAAAGAGAGCAAACAGTTACTACTTTCGATACTCAAAATATGCAGCTGAACTCAGATTTCAAGTAAGAGTCTGTGAAAGAAAAACTAATTCCCACCACTAGTTAATAAATATTTGAATACAAAGGCATGCTCTGACTATGCACCGTGCATTTATATACAGCTTGCTTCCCTAAAATAACCTACAGAATCATTCATTCACCTGCACTTCCCTAAAAAAAAAAAAAAACCCTGAGTGGTACTGACCTGTTCTGTCATGGTGGTACTTAAGATGCCTGAGGCTTCTCTGTCAGGTGTTCCCTCTCTTCTGCCTCCGCCTCAGAATTGCTGGAGTGGTACTCCGCCACATACAGGCTTTTATCAATGCTGCCAGGGATGGGTTTGATATCAGTCACCAGCTGGTCCTCAACAGCCTTCAGGTTAAAGCGATCCTCCGCTGTGATCAAGTTAATGGCCAGACCCAGGTGGCCAAACCTCCCTAAAGAGGAAAGACTGCATTAGTCTGCTTGATGTCCATCTTGCACAATAAGCCTATTTGCACAATATGCCCAACACTGTAATTTCATCTACCTCACCCTTGCACCGTTTTTCGTTTCTGTCTATATACATTTCTTCGTTACACAATATTTTTCTTATTTTATTTTCAGTCTATTTATTATATTTTCTTTTCTTATTTCTGTATGTTATCGATTTTGGGGTACATTTTACTGCACATTGTACTTGCATAACTGTGTATGTGAAAAATAAAGAATACTTAATACCTGTTGTTCTCTTCTTACCCCATTAGACACAGTTTCTAAAGAATAATTCTTTTTTGCACTTCACTTCAGGAACTACAAGCACCATGTGGGGTTTTACTGACACCTACAACTGACTCCAAGCTAGGGATCTGATTATTATTCAGTCAGATGCAATTTACTTTGAAAAATAATCATAGGAAAGTGAGATCAGTAGTAATAATTATAGATTTACCGTTTACACACACTTCCCACTTTATTTCACACTTATCTACTGTCTACTTACTGCACTGTCTAAGATTCACATCCCACTCACACTACTGTTACACTGCTATACACTGTTTGTCATCCCACTTTGCTCAATGCTGCTAACTGCCTCCTGTGCAATAATCATACGTATAGTCATACTCCACGGAGAAACGTTCTCTCATCTCACTACGTAAGTGTACACAGCTCCTTAAACATTAATTTATGTTGGAAAGCTCTATTCCATTCATGTGTGACCTCTACATAATCATTAGAGAACTGGACTGATGGATGTTTTATATCAATTATGGATGAAAATATCACCTGAGCGCCCAATACGATGCAGATAGGTCTCTGCATTCTTGGGAAAGTCAAAGTTGATGACAACATTCACTGCCTGGATGTCGATTCCTCTGGTGAACAAATCTGGATAAAACACATTCACCAAATGAGGTATGCTTTCAATTTCTCAGTCTCAAAGTAAATTCTTTAATGCACTGAAATTATTCTTAAGTAATCCATAATGAGTAAAGAGTTCAAATAAAATATAAAAAACAGAAACAGAAAAAACACCTTTTTGAGGTTCCACTCATTATGGAACATGCTACTACTAAAAAGGTGCCCATACAAAATGTTTTTATAGATTTTTTTTGGTCCCCTCAGGTCCACTTACAATTATGTAATGTGTACATAATTCCTTTTACATGGCTATTTTCCAACCTGTCTTTATCCTAAAGACTAAAGTGGCCGTTTGCATTTGTGCCCAACTGATATATTTAAAAGAGCCATAACCACCATAAATTGTGGTTTTCAATTATCCTTCAAATTACATCCGGTGGGGAAACTCAGTTGAACACAGAAAGCTGACTTTAGGAAAAGAGACAAACCTGTGCAGACAAGATTCCTGCACAGTCCATTTCTGAAGTCATGGAACACGCGGTTTCTGTACTCCTGCCAAAAAAAAAAACAAAGGGTACAGTCAAAGTACACAGATGGACGACACGCCTACACAACGAGTGTCAGACAAGCTTCCTGAGTTAAAGTGACATAAAACAGAATATCATCACAACAGCGGACTGAATTACATATTAACATATTAACATACCTGCATCATCTTAGCATGGATGTAAAAACAAGAGTAGCCCAGCTGGGTAATTTTCTTGGCCAGGAGTTCCACTCTCTGAGTGGAGTTGCAGAAGATGATCGACTGATTAATCTGAAGCTGTAGACAGGAAAACAAAATGGCATGATGTATTAACCAATGGTACGTGCAGGTTTTAATTACAACATGTCTGGATGTGTGGCTCTATCCTTTACCCTCGAGAAGAGTGTGTTTAGACAGTGGACTTTCTGCCTCTCTGTTACATAGGCATAGTACTGGGTGATGCCTTTCAGGGTTAATTCCTCCATCAGATTAATCTCATAGGGCTTCTGCAGGTGCTTTGACTGCAAGAAAGGAAAGAAAGCAAAAGGATGCAGAATGGCAATAAATATGCAAGTCTGAATATTACTGTTAAAATCAACTGAGTGGTTAATCTTGACACATTACCATGAATTTCTGTACAGTGATGGGAAAGGTGGCAGAGTAGAGCAGAATCTGCCTGTTCTTAGCCAGGAAGCTAATAATGTCCTCAATAAGCACCACAAAATCCTGGGAAAGCAACTTATCAGCCTGCGAGAAAGAAAAAGGTTTAAGAGAATGTGTAACTCTGAGAATGTGTAAAATATTTGCTGAAAAACAAGACATGTTGCCAGACAGCTTAAATATTTTAAAGTTGTTTGAAAACACTAGTTGGCATTACATGAAAATAATGAACAGACAGACCAACAGAAATTGTTCAGATTTTTTTACATCATAGTCCTTATCATTATCTATTTCTCCTGTAAACAAACACTGAATAGCTGAATAGCTACACCTGTTCAACTGCTTGTTAATGCAAACATCTAATCAGCCAATCACACGGCAACAACTCAAGGCATTTATGCATGTAGACATAGTCAAGACGACCTGCTGAAGTTAAAATTGAGCATCAGAGTAAGGAAGAAAGGTGATATGTAACTTTGAATGAGGCATGGATGTTGCCGGCAGACGGACTGGTCTGAGTATTTCAGGAACTGCTACTGGGATGATATGCACAATCATCTCTAGGGTTTACAGAGAATAGTCCAAAAAAGAGAAAACATCCATCGGTTCTCTGGGTGAAAATGCCTTGCTCATGCCAGAGGTCAGAGGAGAATGAGCAGATGGGGTTTGACAGGATGACAGTAACTCAAAGGACTACTCGTTACAACCAATGTCTGCAGAAGAGCACCTCTGAACACACAGCACATCCAGGCTTGAAGCAGATAGTCCTGTCAGCTAAGAACAGAAAATGGAGGCTACAGTTCGTACAGGCTCACCAAAATCAGACAACAGAAATGCGTAAAAATGTTGTCTGGTCTGATGAGTCATGATTTCTGTTGCAACATTCAGATGGTAGGGTCAGAATTTGGCATAAACAACATGAAATCCTTGATCTACTATGCCTTGTATAATTGGTTCCGGATTGTGGAAGTTGTGTAATGGTGTGGGGAAATATCTTCTTGGCACACTTTTGGCTCCTTGCTACCAATCGAGCATTGTTTAAACGCCTCTGCCTCACTGAGTACTGCTGCTCACCATGATCATCTTCTGATGGCTACTTCAAGCAGGATAACACGCTATGTCACAAAGCTCAAATCATGTCAAACAGATTTCTTGATCATGAAAATGAGTTTGCTGTACTCAAATGGCCTCCACAGTCACCAGATCTCAATCCAATAAAGCACCTTTGGTATGTGGTGGAACGGGAGATCAGCCTCACGGATGTATAGGCAACAAATCTGTAGCAGCTGCGCGATGCCTATCTGTCAATATGGACCAAAATCTCTGAGAATTGTTTAGAGCACCTTGTTGATTCTACACCATAAAGAATTAAGGCATTTCTGAGGGGGACCAACCCAATACTAGCAAAGTGTACCTATTAAATGGCAGGTGAGTGTATTTTGGTGATTGCACTACTGTAGACAAAAACCAACAATGCTACTGTAGCTGGGCATCAGTCAAAGCAGAACGGAAAATGAGTTTTTCACACTAAGAAATTCTTTGGTTAAACATTCTGCCACATACTTCATAGCATTCTGTCCAAATCAATAATCTGGGTGTGATGTGCACATACAAATAAATTGCCTTCTACTAAATAGCTTTAAAGTGAAATTCAATTCATGATTCATATTCAATCCAAGAACAATTAAACAAATTAATTCATTCAATAGCAAAAAAAAGCAAATGGATCCTCATTTCTGAAGTACCTAAACAAGACTGTCCCACTACGATATTTAACCTTCAGTACCATCATCCGGTTCTGCACTTTTAGGGTTATACTGTAACAGTACTATCTAGTACACCTCACATCTCCAAGACACTGGCATACCTGCCAGTAAGATTCATGGTCACTCACCTCATCCATAACCATTATTTGAACTTTATCCACTTTGGCTACTCCCTTCTTGATCAAGTCCAGAATCCTGCCTGGTGTAGCTATGACAACATGCACTGCAAAATAATGCAAAAAACATAAAAATACTTATATAAGGTAAATAAGGGGTAAAGCACTGGTGACCAGTCATTCACTTAGGGTTGAGAAATTGCTGTTATATCAGAATTTTGGGGGGGAATGCATACTGCAAATGGACGTGCACACAGCAGTTCACCTCACTGTGCAATGGTTTATTAAACACATATTTCAAAGGGTCCATTTAATACAAAAAGTCAATTCTAGTTTTATAAAAACCTATGAGCAAACAGTGACCGACCTAACCTAAATGGTAAAAACTCCCAAGTCAACTGACTGATTATTACCAGTCTCATCCAGGCGCATTATGTCATCTCGTAAGTTGGTTCCGCCAGTGGTCGCCATGACTTTGACTCCGCCAAGATGCTTACTGAGCTGAATGCTGATCTGACTGACCTGCAGAGCAAGCTCACGAGTGGGCACCATTACCATGGCTATGAAAAGAAAGAGAAACAAGACCAACAGAGAATTAAAAAAAGCTTTATGATGGAGGTGACAAAAAACTGGGGCCTAAACATATGCGTACAGGCTGCTAAAACAGAAAGACTATGTAAGACGAGCAGGCTACTTTACCCTGGATGTGGTCTTTCTTCAGGTCTATCCTCTCCAACATAGGAATCAGATAAGCCCCGCTTTTTCCTGTCCCGTTTTTGGCACGAGCCAGGATGTCACGACCAGAAAGAGCAATGGGTATGCTCTCCTCCTGAAAACACAACGCAAAATACATAAATTAAAACTGCAATACACTGGACTAACCTTGGAGCTGCTGCCGCATAATGAAAATTAGATTGCTTTTACAGACACTGCAAAGTAATTAAGAAGTTCAGTCACCTGAATGGGAGAAGGTTTCTCCCAGCCCATTTCAAAGATCCCCATCAACAGTTCCCTCTTTAAACAATAATCTTCAAATTCGTTGCCCTTGGTGGCTGTCACGTCCTGTCAAAAAGAAACACACAAAAAAGTTATATCTTGTCACTCAAACAACCAATAATCTAGCGGTTTTCTCAATAAGCAAAATAAAGCAATGCACAAATTAATCCACAACAATGAAAACGGCTTTTTGCAGGACACTGAGTTTGTGTGGTGCGTCCATTTTATCTTCTACTAAAACATATCAACTATCTGAGTAACAATAATTGTAACAGATGGCAGCGCAGGTGTGTGCAGGTCTTTGCAGCTATGTAAACAGCAATAGGTGCACACACAAATGGATTATTGTTTTCTTATTCACCGTTTTCTTGATTTGATGGCTCTGTCAGAACTAACCATAGTAAATGTTTGCATTGCATCAAGCAGTTAAACAGTCATACAACCAAGCAGAAGTGGGACCATCCTGGTTAGCTGGTGACTTCAATCAGGCAGTGGCTGACTAACTCTCACTGAAATACATGACCTGTGCCACCAGAGGGAAGAATACACCTGGCCATATATCAAGCATTCCTACACACCAGTGCCTTTACCACATTTAGGCTACCATATTTAGCCCGTACCAAATTTAGGCTCCTCATACCAAACTATATCGCCCTCAGGAGGAAATTCAAGTCACAAAGACAACTTGGCCTGAAGGAGCTATATACAAGACTGCTTCATTCGCACTGAAAGGAGTCTATCAGAGCAGTGCACATGGGCTTTTTGCAAGCTGTGCTGACGTCATTGTCAAAAAATGCATCCAGGCTTTTCCAAATCAGAAACCCTGGATGATGAAGGAAGTCCATTTACTCACTTCAGGACCGGTGACAGGGCCTAGTATTGTGAGGCCAGAGCTGAACTGAGCTGGCGCATGAAAGCTGAAAAGCAACAACCCATAGTAGGTGTGGCAGGGAATACAGAACGTCAAAAACGACAAAGTCAGCAAAACTGCCACTGTAAACGCAGATGCCACACTAGCAGTGGAGCAAAATAGCTACTTTAATGGCTTCGAGGCCCACTTCTGACAAGATTTTTGGGCCAGCTGTGCCCCTGTGACTAGAAAGTAATGTGTTCGAATCCCAGGCTTGTTTGACCTGATGCCCTCCGGAAGGCGCTATACGTCACTTTACTTTACAATATGGGACGTCAGGTGCTTATCTGGAGGAGAGGAGAGGGTTATTAACTCTGAACAACAAAAATAATAATAAGCTGACAGCGGCAGCTCCCATTGCCTCGCCAGAGCCCAAAACATCCTCAGACTCTATGTATCCCGCAAACAGCTTGTTTGACCTGATGCCCTCCGGAAGGCGCTACACGTCCATCAAAGACAGTTGTTTCCCCTGTTCCATAAGATTACTAAACACTAACAAAAATAAATAACCTGTGTTTCACTGAGTTTGTGTGGTATGGATAAGTGTGTAGTGAAAACTGTTTAAATTAAGCTGACATTTGATCAAACATCCCAACCATAAATACAAAGTAAATGACAAAAAAGTGCAAAGACAATAAAAAGTTTCCATCTTCTTCTAAAATGGTAGTGCAATACTTACAGAAGTTCTGACTCTATTGTCTTTAGGTGGGAGCTGTAAGCTCTTTTTCCAGTCATCTCCAAACCTGAAAAGGACAAAAAGTAGGTGTAAAGAGAAACAGATGATGTGGTTTCTTTGGTTCATTATTTATTTTCTGATAAAATGGTTATGTTCCATTCACCTTATTCCAGGTCCTTCTTGAGAGCTGCCAGCTGATTTTTGGGTAACACCAGGAACCTTTCCAGTGTGACCACTTCCAACTACGGGTCCTGACTGAGAGGCTGGTTTGGGCTGTCCTCTGAACTGTCCGTTCTGCTTGTTGATCCCCATCACAACAGGGCCTAGGTTCTCTGTCCTTGCACTAGCCATCCTCTTCTCAGCTTCTTACTTTTTTCCTGTTTTTTTTTTTTTTTTTTACTTTTTACAATGCAACAGCAGGATTACAAAAATTTCAATAAACTATTTTACAATATCCTTAATGCAGCAGTCAGAGTTCAATATCAATAGATCCTTTTATATTTACAAATGCATTTATGTAAACGTACAGTGTGACCTCTTCAAAAAAGAGCAACTGACGTCACAAGAATAGATTTAACACGAGAGCTCTTCCAAATGAAGAGAAATAAACATTTATATGCATAAATATATTACCCCTGCGTAGAGTATAGAAAATTATACACGAGCAGGTTTGAGACAGAACGATTCCTGTGATAGAACAGCTAAGGCAAGATGAACTAAGAAGAGAGTATTGCTAAAACGTTTTTTCTTCAATTACTGAAGTTCAATCTCCCTCTTTGTCTTTGATGTCTTCTGTATTTATTGATGTTGTTATTTTCATTCCAGTTGTCCCTATTTTTTTCTTCAAAAGTGTGCACAGTTTAATCCTTCGACGACTTCTTCAAAGCGCAATCCAGTATTACAGAAAAATTGTACATCTGTTAAAAAGCAGTTTCTCTGAGGTTCATAATCTGTCACGTCCGTGGACAAAGCAATACTCCAGGGAGACAAAAGTTCAAAGCACAATACAGCTTTTCGCTTCCCTAAGGTGCGCTAACAGCCTAAGTGCAGCTTCCAGGACTGAGACGTCTGTGTGGGCAAGTGGAGCTTAGAGTGTATCCTCTCCTCCGTGTGGTCTTCCAAATAGACCTGTATCTCTGTCACCTACAAAACAAGAAAAAAATACTGCATTACTCTGACAAAATTCCCAACAGGTTTGCAGCACTGACTAACTTGGTCACTTCAAGGAGGTTTGCCACCAATGCCTTGAATTTAAAACCCTTTAAGGTAGTAAAGGAGCACTGTCAACCTTGAGCAAGGCTAAAAACCCAAAGGGCATCAGATATTTTAACCAACATGAAGGGCCCAAACATAAACCTGGGAATAAACCTGATCGCCTGAGATTAACTATAGACACAAAAATATTGGGATGCCTGATAATTACACCAACAGGGACTTCGTCACTGCATTATCCAAATACAGTTGGGAGTTGCTATCCCTCTGCAGCTATAACAGCTTCCACTCTTCTTGTTAGGTTTTCCACAAGATTTGAGTGTTTCTTTGTGAATTTGTGCCCATTAATGCTGTAGAGCTTTTATGAGGTCAGGCTCTGAGGCTAGACAAAAAGGCCTAGCTTGCAATCTCAGTTACATTTCATCCCGAAGGTGCTAGATGTGGTTGAGGTCAGGGCTCTGTGCAGGCCAGTCAAGACTCATACAGCCGTGTCTTTATGGAGCTTCATTGTGCACTGGGGCCCAGTCATGCTGGAATAGAAAAGGACCTTTCCCAAACTTTCTCCACAAAGCTGGGAGCATGGCGTTGTGCAAAATGTCTTGGTATGCTGAAGCATTAAGATTACCCTTCACTGTAAGTCTCACAAACGCTGAAATACAGGTGTGTCCCAATATTTTGTCCAGATAGTGTTTGACAGGAGCGAGAGCATGTGTCCTTTAATAAAATGAGCCCAAACAGCTGTTTGTGCTGGACGTTCACAGCACAACTGAAAAGAAATAAAAACAACGAGACTTGTTCGCAGGAAAAGGTCAGTGTAGGACCGAGATGATTCAGAAAAGCCAGAATTCATTAACATTTGAACTGTTTTTGGTCTTTTATCCCAATTATGCAATTACTGCACTAAGCTGTTCCCAGAACTCCATGAAGATCAACTTAGCTTTAGCACAGTATTTACAAATGCCAAAATATTAGCTATTAGTATTAACCAATTAATTACAGCCACGCAAATACTCCTAATTTAACTGCTTATATCACACGTTATTTTTTATTTTAAGTTGTCTTAGTTTTATTTCAAGTTGACATAAGCTGTCCTACTTCGGCGAGGCTAACTCAGGGTGCTAACATTTTAGCTCGCTGGCTTCGGTTCAAGAAAAACAAAACGTTTTATATCCAGTATAAAGCAACTACGTGTTGTTATCGGGTAGTCAAACACAGCAGGTGATGTCAAGTTGTTTGTAAATTATTTTTTTAATCCTTTAATTAGTTTACATTATTTTGCTATATTTTACACCGTCGACATTCAGTAACAACAGCTACAGCTAAAGCTAAAGCTAAACACAAGAAACTCGACTTTTTTCGAAAGTTTGCCTCAAAAGACGTACCCTTTACTCCTTTACACGGTGTCTTCTCTGGTATATATATCAGGTAATTCGCTAGGTTAACAAATATTGTTTCCAAAACGGGTATATTCGCCTTCAGCCACCTCGCCTCTTTTGTTGTGTTTCCTTTTTTCAACACAGTCGACCTCTCGCCACCGAGAGAGAGAAAGCGACCACTGCCCTCTGCAGCTCGGAGGATCAAGTTAAGTAGGTTTTATTTCCGTTTCAACCTTACACATTGTACACGGTTAAACAAAATGTTCCTCCAGGACCATGGAGGAATACAAGAAGCCATAGATGGCCAATCTGTTATTACGTTCGTATACGAAGGCCTTCGCTTGTTAGTTATCCCCACAGAGACTCTCTTTGTCTTTCTTTCCAGGTCGACCAGAGGATCCCGAAGGAAATTGCTTATGTAATGATTGCACAGACACACAAACACAACAACAATGTAAAAAATAAATAATTACACACTAATAAATATTACAGGTAAGTAACACAGCTGAGCGAAATCTACCGGCACAAATGGTAGTTTGGAGTACGTTATTGCACTTATGAGATCAGTAATATTAAATAATTAAAAGTTATATCAACATATTATTGACATAGGTCCCTCTTTCAAGTCTTGATTCCTCGCGAGGTTTCTTCCTCCAGCTCAGGGAGTTTTCCTCACCTCTGTCACCCTTGACTTACTCACTAGGGGGCCGGACCTGGACTCTAAATGTGTTTTGTGACAACACTTGTTGAACAATGTTCTGTATAAATAAAATTCAGTTGAACTGAATTTAATTGAACAGGAACAGAATACCACAAGTGCAGATAGGACAAGAAAAACACAAGAGCATGTCTTTATGGCCCTTGCTTCGTGCACCGGGCACAGTCATGCTGGAATAGAAAAGGGCCTTACCCAAACTTGCCACAAAGTTAGACGCTTGATGTTGTCCAAAATGTATGACTGATACACCTGAATTCAATAATTAGAAGGTTTGTCCCAATACTTTAGTCTATATAGCATATGGGCAACAACAGCAATGTTGAACTCTGGCCTTACAATCTGGAATCCAGCTCTGTTCAATATTTTCCTACTCAAACGCATCTGATTAAACTTATTTCATTTCCAGGATTTTTGAGCAGCGAAATCACCAATTGGTGCTGATTTAGTGAGTTTGACCATCCTATGAAGGCTGACCAGTAACCATGTACCAGCAAGGTTTCTATTTAAGTGTTTATTGATTATAATACAGATAACAGATGTAGTGCAGTAGTTTTGAACATGTGGGTTTGGTTGAGTTATGACTCATGAGGCTGGCATGTCAGAGATTCCCTTAAGGCAGAATTTCCTCCTGCTTATGGAGGAGGGGCAGTTTAACACAGTCAACGGAGCTGAAGTGAGTGGTGGAGGTGGTGCTGGGGTGTTACTGTGATATTTCAGGAAGTTTTATGGCTCCAGTTTTACCTGTTGAACAGACATTCTGTGATTGAAAAACAGAAAGGTGGACCAGGATGCCAGTTCAAGTGTTTCTATCACATGAGATATCTTACTGTAACTCAAAGAATGTGGTATTTTCTGCACTGTGGTTTATCTCCAGTCTGAAACATTGTGCTAGAGTGAATGGGAACAGCTGGTAGGCAGGGAGGGTGGCTGCAAAAAATTATGCTCAGTAAGGGAGACAGAAGGGGGGGAGGGAGAAAGAGGAATGGAGAGAGAGGAACAGCAAGAGTGAGGGACAGAGAGGGAGAGAAAGAGAAAGGGGGCGGGAGGCCGGGGGGGGGGTTGTTGTGCAAGACAGCTGCACAGTCCTCACCGTTGACTGATAATTGGTTTGTGGTGATCCGACAATCCAATTAAAAGATGAATTAGGGTGTCAAGATATTTATAGCTGTTTTTTATCCTGTATTTTTCTCTTTTTTTGTCTCTGTCTTCATTCCTCCATAAGCACATGTTAAGGTTTATGTGTTATGGCCACACACAAAACACCAATGATGAGGGCCGTGGAATCGCATTCAGCAGCTTGGAAAAGCTTAACGATCTTAATGTGTGTGATGTCACTGTGCACATCATTGTGGTTGTAGTCAGGACGTTTGATAACATAGTGGAAGAGAGAGAGGCTCTGCCCTCTGAGATCTCCAAGTGTTGCTAATGTCAGTTGCGGCATAATGAAATAAGGCAATAAGTCACAGACGGCCCTTCTTCTCATGGAGCAGTGAATTTACCTGGGTGAAGAATCCAATGTATGGATAACAGATCCATAAAGTCTGGTATTACTCCAGTGTTACATAATACATTGACTTTTTACACCTTTTCCGGACAACACGGTGGTAAACAGTACAACTGAACTCCGCTGATGGTGGCTGATATTACATTCTGACCAGAGGCAATTAAATTGAGCATGTTTGTTTCGCAGAGATGGGTAGAGAAACACTGCATATCAAAAACATATACACAATATGGACAAAAGTATTGGGACCTCTTAATTATTCAATTATTCACTTCCCGTGAAGGGCAATCTTAATGCCTCAGCATACCATGACATTTTGGACCATGCCATGCTTTTTCAACTTTGTGGACACAGTTTGAGGAAGAACCTTTTTTGTTCCAGCATGACTGTGCTAAAGAGCACAAAGCAAGATCCATAAAGACATGGCTGGATGAGTTCGGTGTGGAAGAACTTGACTGGTCCGCATAGAGCCCTGACCTCAACCCCATCCAACACCTTTGAAATGAACTGGAACAGAGATTGTGAGCCAGACCTTCTCGTCCAACATTGGTGTCTGACCTCATTACTGCGCTACAGAATGAATGGACACAAATTCCCACAGAAACTCCAAAATCTTGTGGAAAGCCTTCCAAGAAGAGTGGAAGCTGTTATAGTTGCAAAGTGGGGACCAGCTCCATAAAGAAGAGACTTTTTGACTAAATTAGTATTAGTTATTACTAGTTATTAATTTTTTGTTTACATTTTAACTTTAATCAAGAAAACTGAGTATTAATTAAGTAATCACACACATCCAAATTTAAGCAGCAAAAATTAAGTATTAATGCTCACAAAAAACTGAGTGCTAAAAGAATTCTCCCCCTCATGGAAAGGTCTGACTGCTAAACACGGCTTTGTGACCTGGGAATTTCTTGTTTGTCATACAAATGTCAAATAAATCACTATGTTTATCCACAACACATTTTCAATTAGTTAACTGCAACAACCGTAGTTTTGATAAAAATTGTATTTGAAATCCAGATATCCACTGTAGTGTGTAGGAGAGAAATGTTTTTTTGGTCCTTAGTTTTTGAGCCATAAGTGTTATTTTTGTATAGAATAGTGTAGCATTGTGATCTTAAACCAGGCGTTTGTCAAAATCCAAAATCTGGTAAGTCAAAATTCCGCCAAACTCTTCAGGACTGCTAAACATTTACTGTTTAAAGAAAAAAGCATAAATTGCTATAACACATTATTTGAAGGTTCACCAGCTGGTGGCCTGGTGGTTAGGTATCTGTCCCTCCAATTGAAAGATCATGGGTTTGAATTCCAGGACTGCCAGTGGCACCACTGAGGTATTGTCCCCATACTGCTCTCTGGGTGCTGTGTTCCTGGCTGCCCACTGCTTCACTTGGTGAATGGGTTAAATGCAGAGTGGAATTTTGTGCTGTTGCTGTGATGTGTTATGACCAAGGTTCCCACACCTTGGTTAACATCAAATTCATAGACCTTTCAAGGACTTTCCAGGACCAATATTCTCAAATTCAAGGACCACATGCTGCGGCATTTACCTGCTGCTACCGCTGAATATGTTATCAAAAAAACAATTTTAGATGCAAATGCAATAAAAGACTGTGAATGGCATAGAAGTTGTTGGGACAAAATCAATGCAAAAAAGTGGCCTGAATGTATAGCCTACATTCATGTCAATAATATTAATCGCCTACATTCATGTCCACAACGCATGGATATGTCCATGCTGCATACATTAAGAGTGTACATTACTGTTTTGTGGAATTTTAGTTGAAACTAGACTGCATTTCCGCAGAGAAAATGTAAAGTGTGCTTGCTCAAATGTAGCAGTTGTCTGACCCTCCTTGTCCCCCTTCTTCTTGATGAGGCCTGAGGTTGATTACAGTCTCATAGCTGTGACTTGAAGAAATTTTGAAATGGGCCTGCCGCCAAGAAACACCCTACAAACTCCATAGCAACCGTCTTCTAAACCATAGCAACTGGCTTTTATGCCTTAGCAACCACCCAGAAACAGCTCTGTCCCAATACTTCTGGCCATATTGTTCAGTTTAAACAAGTGTGTCTTTGGGGGCGTGGTCTGAGGTCTCATATGAGGTTTCATAAGGCTTGATCACTGAATGGAGCCTGAAAGTTTCTTCTTCTGAAACTGCATTCATTTCAATGGGGTTAAAAATGAATGGAAGTGAATGGGGAAAAAGGGATGAGCGAAAGACAAGGAAAAGACAAGTGTGGGTTATCACCAATTGTGTTTGCGTATCGGGGAAGTTGGTCTGAGGTATCACATGAAGTTTGGTGGGTTTCGGACAAAGCATGTCCGAGCAGGACTATCTGAAAGTTGAGCCCTATTCATTCCCTATAGGAATTTTTTCGCCAGAAAAACGTGAATAACGAACGAACGACAAGGCGGAGCATAAAGCTGTGAACAAACTCGCTATTCCAGATCGGTCCCGACGTGTCAGAGTTGGAACGGTGTCTCTATCTCGAAAGCCCTGGAAGGAGTAGCGGGCCAAAAAACGGGCGAACGGAATAAAGATAAAGACGATAAAACTTAAGAAGAACAATAGTGTGCTTGCTCTGCACACATTCCATTGACTACATACAGGAATGTAGTGCCCAAAATCTAAAGAAGAACAAATTAACTTTCGCTAATTAAAAGTCGGTATAGGCATAATTTTAAACAAACTTGTGGTGGCAAAACAACATGTTTAACAGGGGTCGTCATCCATGAAATTTCAATTCCCAAAAAATATTCAAGGACTTTCAAAGACAGTGTCTTTTTATGTCTGTTTTCAAAAACTTTCCAGGGCCTTGAACTTACTTGTTCAGATTCACAAATTTTCAAGGATTTCAAGGACCCATGGGAACCCTGTATGATAAAAGGACACTTTACACACTGCAAAAAAGGCTCATCCCATTTACAGAATTTGTTGTTTAAAGCCGTAGAGAACAAAAATAACTGGAGGTTCTTTAGACAATGAACTAAAATAATGAAAAAGAGCAAGTACAAGCAGATATAAACTATAATAATAATAATAAAAAAAATCAGCATAGATACAATAGGGTTCCTACGCACTGCGTTCTTGGACCCCTAATAATTGCCAAGAGGAAAAGCGATCAGGTAGAATCACTAAACTGCAGCACCCACTATTTCTCACTCCCTCAGGGAAACCGCAGTCAGCACTTTTACATCTTCCCTGGCACTACTACTGAAAAGCAGACACACTGCTGAGGAAAGCAATAGTACAAGCAAATAGAATCAGGCCAGGCATAAACAATTCAAAATGCACACAATGCCCTTATATTCAACATGTTTTGGTGTCCTTTGTTTGTTCAGTCCAAAAAAACAAGTAAAAAAGTCAAAAACAATGTCAGTTTGTTTTATTCTTTTCAAACTATGTCAGCATAAACAAAGATATTTATTAACAAAAGGTGTAAAGGCATTTTCCAAAAGCATTACACACTCCTGTTGTCAACTTTATTGCTGTCAGGCTTAAAAACATGATTAGACAACCAGACACACACATATATATATATTGCATACATGTATTTGCAAACATTCTGTCTAATAAAATCAGTCATTCAGAGTGGTCAGAGTGGTAAACCAGTCAACCATAAGTGTTTAATGCCTCTGAAAACTACATCACAGAAGCACCTACACAAACATTAACAATCCATATAAAAAGTGGGAAGACACATGAAGGTTCGCTGGTCATTTTGGATAAGAACTAAAATAGCTATATTTATGCAATGAGACCCCTCATTCCTATCAACACCACTGTATAGAAATCTGAATTTCTCTACAGCTTACACAGCTTTGTTTATTCAGTCTCAATCTCAATGACTGAATTATGCAAACATTTGTTTTTAATCTGTGCAATTGCCCTTTTAACATTAGGCCATTAAAAGCCTGTTAAGAGGTATTAAAATATTATATTCATTCAGTTAAAGTAAACCATACCAAACCATAAACAATGCATGGTGCATGAAACCTCAATGCAAATCTAAATGCATGTTCTTATAATGTCCTTGTGCGCATGACATGAACGGACACAACATTGCACTGTAAAAAGTGACTCAATGTTTTAACATAAAGTAACAAACCTTGTTGCCTATTGTTAACTGAGCGTTAATTTGTTAATTATGCATTAACTGAACATGAAGTTGCGCTTTTACAGAGCAATAATCTGCATTGTGTATTGTGATTTGGAAAACATAATAGTATAAAGTGATACCGTGTACAATATAACGGCAAGATAGACACATTATGAAATATGCAGGGGGCCTTGTATGAGGGCTGGTAGTAGCCTAGTATGTAAAACACCTGCCTGTGAGCATAATGAAGTTATGGGTTCTAACCCCCCACTTTCTACCATTGTGTCCTTGAGCAAGACACTTAACCCTCAGTTGCTCCAGAGGGACTGTCTGTGTAACTAATGATCGTAAGTCACTCTGGATAAGGGCGTCTGCCAAATGCCATAAATGTAAATTGCTGTTTTGCGACTTCACAGATAGGTGCTGAAAAAAGAGTGCCAGAAAAAAATATGCATGATAGCAATAAAGAACCACAAGCATTACAGAACATGTTTGATTAAAATCACTCCAACACCAGTTTTCTGAACCTGTATTATGGCGTGTGGCAGTGCTGGGTTCTGTAGGCCATTTTCTAAGCTAACATTTAATCAGATGAGCAGACTACAGATCCAATCTCAGTGGAACAGGTTTAACCTTTCAACATAAATTCACTCCCTGTGTCAGAGCTTTAGTTAGCCTGTATCAAAATGTTTTGTGGTGAGCCGAGCTGTTTTCATGGTAGCTGAGCAAAAGCTAACTCAGATAAATCTACTGGTAACAGCAGCATTTGGCACTTGTTTTATAGACGGTTTGAAATTGATTTATTTGATTTATTATGGATTATAAATGGTCGACTGTTCGCTTATTGGGTCACTATGTAAGCGAACTGTAACAGTACAGCAGAACAAGAACAATATAGACACTTTCTCACCACTCTAGTCCCCATTTATTTAGGTTAACTGACTAAAAACATTTAAAGCGACCTGCTTAATTACTACTTTTGTTTAAAACATTGAGTCTTTTTTACAGTTCTGACTAGTAAATCATACCCACACATTTTGAGAAATAACAACCCAGAAACTAGTGCAACAGGCCATATGCAGCTCTGGAAAAAGTAAGAGACCACTGTAAAAAAGGTTCAGTTTCTCAGGTTTTATCAAGTATTAAACTGAACAGCTTTGTCTTAATTTTGCTGCTGACTATATTTCCCCTAATTTCCAAATAAAAAATATTGTTCTTTAAAGCATAATTCTAAAGGAAATGACAAAACATCAAAATAAGAGAAATGATACAGCGTTTACAGAACTTGAATAATTCAAAGAAAACAAATTTCTTGTTCACTCTGAAACAAAACGGCAATAATGACCTTTGACGTACTTCTAGTAGTGTTGTTCCATCCAACTGGTCACATTGCGAGAGAAGAGTGTTGATTACAGCAGTATTTTATACTTTTCCTCATTAAACAAGATTTGGTTCAGGTGATCACTAACCAGTAGGGCTGTAATGGTACATGTATTCGACCCGAACCGTCCCATGGTTCGGCACTTGATGTCGTACGGAGAATATGCGGTGTGACGGAGAAGACGCAATTAAAGTAAAGCGGAACTAAATTTACAAGCGTGAATTTGCCTGCTCGCCTCAGTGTTATCAGCTGCTAACCAGGCCTTGTTCGCTCGGCAGGTACAAAAATGAGACGATACGGGGAGCTAGGTCTGTGCTTTCCTCCCTCGGAACGGGAGCATTTATTTTCTTTCTTCTAAAACAGCATTCAAGTCGCGAAAAGCACTCGCGAACGGAGCGGCCATGGAAAGAAACTCAGAGAAACTTCCCTGCACTACTACACACACACACCCCTGAAAGACTACATATCCCAGCATGCATGGTTCCTTAAAGGAACAGGCTCTGTAA
>JBBPCY010000142.1:6211128-6226260 GCA_037974405.1 Brachyalestes nurse | reverse complement strand
TGTGTTTACTGGTTAATACACTGCTGTTCATTTAAAATAAACGAAAACAAACCAAGCCTCATGCTTTAGAATTTTTTGTTACTTAACCATCGCTGTACCGAACCGTGACCCCAAAACCGAGGTACATACCAAACCGTGACATCCGTGTACCGTTACACCCCTACTAATCAGTACGTTATAAACCAGAGTGAGTTATATGAACCATTTAACAGACATTAACATGGAATGGTTGTCATAGAGATGCTGATTTAAAAATGAATTGCAGTGCTCTCTTATTTTTTTCAGAGCTGTATAAGACTCTGTTTGATGCCACCACAGTGCATGTACAGAGTAGAAAAACAATAAAATATACAGATACTTTTGAATTAAAAGTGTAAAAGACTAAAGTGGTTAAAGGTAAGTCCAGCAGCATAGATGGTTTTAGAACTTTACGGAAGACACAATGGCAATTTGTCGGTTTTTACTCTTGACATTCAGTACATTAGGAGAGAGCTTTCTCCTTAGCTTTGATTTCACAGTGCTGTAGTCCTTAGTATTTCAAGTTAAAGGAGTGTTACAACATTCTTCAATAGTTTCTTTATCAGTTTACTTTTTGTGTGTTTTATGGTGTACTCTTTGTGAAATGTGTTGCTTCTAAAGTAAGAAAAAACTCTCATAGGTTTCTTTAGGGCACACTGTGAAGACAGTAAAATTATTTGAGAAGCCATAGTATCCCACTGATACAACTCAATTATTGATTCCAACTTATGTAAAATAAACAAGAACAAAATACATGCTTTTCTATCTGTGACTACTGTTCTACTCCAATTTAAATATCAAAACTAATGAACTGCTACATGGCATCAATTTCTACTATCTTCTCAGGCACAGCAACAAAAGTAACTGAAGCCAGTACTCCCAGACTACTATCTATCAAGATAACAGACAAATAATGACCTCATGCTAGGTCTATGCAGTAACCTTAGGATGTGTTTTTCTCCTCAATTTAGTCAAACTCCCACAGTCACATGATACCATCAACGCAAGGAGGATGAAGGCTTCATCTGAGAGGCATAAAGCCAGCAACTTCCACAATGTGTGCGTGGAATGTGCTTGTGGATTATTAAGCAATTTTGTTGCAACAGCTTACAGATAATTGCATTGATAGGCAAGATTAGAGTGATGGGGGAGAGGGAGGGCCAGCCACGCTCTTCTGTGCTCCTGGACATGGATGGTTGAGGCATTGTTGGGGATAAAGCTTGCATGACAGGACTAACTAGATGCATTTCCAGAAAATGTAAAATGTGATTGCGTGGTTGCTATAAAACCAGTATTTGGAGACACCCAAACATTGGTTTTATGGGCAAAAAAGGTTTGTGTTAAAAAAAAAACAAATCTACTCTCACCATGGATTTGAATTGGAACTCTTCTGATTCCACAATTACACTTATGATTAGAGAATTGCACCACTCAGGAGCCTTTGGTGTGACATTTTTTCCACAAGTGGACATGAAACTGAGTACAGTTCTATTGCCCATGGAAACCTGTGAGGTCACTTAATAAAGATGCACACATTACACCAAAAAACCCACCAAATTCGATTTAAAAACAATCTGAAACTAGCAACAGAAAGAATAATTTTTGAAAATAAAGGACTTTGTTCCTAAGAAGCGTGTTCTTTAGGTGTTTTTCTAGTTTGATTCAAATTTCTTCCCTTTATTTACTATCTCAGTCCCTTTAAATGTTCTTTTTTACTTTGACTTTTATTCTTAACTAGCCCATTAAGGCTATTTTCCTTGTTCAGGAAATGTCAGTGATTTCAAAAAAGTTCAGCTTAATCAACCAGAGAATTGTTTTTCTCTTTGTGCTTTGGTTGCCTATGCATGTCAGGTTGTGTGTCTTGTTCAAAAACCTCTCGAATTCGTCCCACACAGATATCCGAAGCTTCCTGAGTCTCTTTGGAAAGCTGTGTCAGGCTGAGAAAGCCGTGTGGGAGGTCCTCCACCACGGTCAAGGTCACTGGTTGGCCAATGCTTCTCAGCTTTTTGGCAAACATCACAGAATCGTCCAACAGGGCATCCAAAGCTGAAGCCTAAGAAGGATAAAGATAAAGAGATAATGAGTCTTTACAGCTTGAAGAGGTAGGCAATATGACAATATGTTATTGTGATAATTTACTCAATGTTTTTTTTCCAGTAAAATTTCCAGTAAAGCACTTCAGCACTGTTTTACCATGAAACAGGCATGAAGAAAAAAGCTAAAAATTGTGGGAATGTCCTCAGGAATCATATTTTTGCCACAATGTCCAACCTCAGCTATAAGTGAAAGGTGATTACAGCATTTAAAAAAAGAGATGTGGTTATAATTTCATACTCATACTTTTTCTCCTCATCACATTTTTCTCAACAGTTCCACTGTTCTTTGCTTTGTCATTTTCTAACATATCTATTCGCTCATCTATTTTTTTCCGGTGTTAAATTTACCTTAATTTAACACCGGAAAAAAACACTTACTTTCACTTAAACAAAACACGTTGCTCAAACTTTCACATATATTTGTATTTATGAATTTTTCTTGAAACCATCAGCTTGCTCGTGCTGTCCTTAGCACTACCAAAGAAAATGAGCAAGACGTAATAGTAACAACGTAGTAGCACAGTTTGTGATACTGGGTACATGATCGAATATTTCGACAAATTTGTGGACAAAATCTGAATAAAAAAAAACTAATTATTCCATTGTACAGTTTGTTAACATCACTAGGGCTGTGAAGCGAATGAGTGTTGGACTGGCTTGTTGATTAATGCTGCTCATCAGTGGTTAAATAACGTAGCTACATCAGATGGCACATCACAACAATGCACACTGTCACATTTTCTCATTGCAAAACCCATCTGAATTTATAAGGTGAACTCTGGGATTGGAGGGATTCAAGACCTTTTCCTGAGGGTCCTTAGTTGTGCATGCAAGCAAGGCTATAGCTCCCATTTCTCACACTGGCTTTCAAAATGGTGCTAACAACTGCCATCTCAATGCAGCCCTTGGTACAAACTCAACATTTCTCGAGAGACAAGAAAACACTGATCACATTGCAATGGTTTGTTTATAGCTGTTCAGAGGGAAGCACATTTTTGGATTCAGTTAACTTGTGATTGAGGGGCACTGTGTCCGTCATCTGAATTGAGCAACTGTAGATCAGCAAATTAGCTCATTTAATTTCAGCCCTTAACATTATCACATACACAAGCTGCGTGTCTTACGAGTCTGTCCAGAATGCACACTTAAAAAAAAACAAGTCCCCTTGAGGCCTCTTTCACACATGCAGTTTCAATTTAGCATTAATTAAATGGGACAGGGTTAAGTATACATTTCCAAAACCCGCTTAAGTAGGTGTGGAAATTTACCTGGAAGAGACCTAGTGCACTAATATGACATATCTATAGCAAAGTTACAGTGATGTTTAGATTACACATTTCTGTGATGCTTTTTTGTTTAGTTTAGTTTTGTGAGTGAAAATCTCAGAAGAGTTTGTACTAGATTCTATATTGCAAATCTACAAGGCAGAATGTTTGTCGTTTTATGGTTGAGTTTCCAGTCTTTGTGAAATAAAAAAGTAAGAAATAACTCTGGAAATAAAGTGTCTGTTGTCCACTCATGATAAGGACTTCACAGTTGTTTATAGGGGTTTTCATGCCAGATGTGAATACAGGCAGTTTCATATCGACACCTTGCTAAAATAATAGCCTAACTCATTTTTTCAGGTTTTATTTTAGGCAAAAAAGTCAATTTTGGCAAAACATGACTTAGGCGATTATTTTAGCAGGGTGGCAACATGTAAATGGAAAAGTATCCCAATAATGTCCACATAAAAGCTGCTTTTTGGGACAAACATTCAATCCAAAGTGGGAAATATTAGCAAGTTCATGTATTACTAGGGCTGGGCAAGTTAACGTGTTATTATCGAGTTGATGCATTATTTACTTAACGCCAACAATTACTTTATTGTGCATTAATGCAGTTTTTTAATAACTATTATTTTTAAGGTTGGTTGCTTTTTTGTGCTCAACATCTTCACCTCCATCTAACAGGGACACTTGCTACTGAACACACTGTTTCTGCTGCTTCCTGATAAAAGAAAAAATGTTTATGCTGGTCCTTGTTTAGAAAAAAAAAGAAAACAGATTTATAAATGTTAACTTGCTATAATAGTTGTGGTGCCCATGCTCTGGACTTGTTTTTCTTAACATAAACCGGAGAAAACGTGAATGCCCTACAGGGGCAAATCGCTTTGGTTCTATATTTAATTTGATTACATTAGTTTTAAGTTACAAAAATATTTGAATTTGTAACTGTGTTAAAGGGAACACTGCTTTTAAAAGCTCCTTATTTGTTTAAAGTGTTTGCAAACCAAATGTTATTGCACTTTTGTTCATATAGCAGTACTTTTAAAATACAAGTGCGCAATACGCCACATCTGACACAGAAAATCGTATGATTAATCGCAATTAAAATGTTGTTGCTCAGCATTATATATTACTTTTTTATCTAATGTTGTGTCAGTGTATGCTTGTGTTATACATTTTTTTGCACCAGTACTCAGGGACCCAAGTTGAGCAGTTTAGGATTTTCTTACATCAGAGAACACATCAGAGAGGTGTTTGAAAACCCTGTTCTGCATTTACACATTACTTATGCATACTCTGCATTACTTACCACTAGGTGCACTGGAGGCAGTCCCTTGAGAAGTATATCTGGCGCAAGTAAAGGAGACACAAACGGGTTCTTCATTATGGGGGTGCAGGGGGTCCTAATCTCCGCCAGACACCCAGAACGCAATGGCTCAAAGCCTTCTGGGTATTCCTTAGAGCCTTGTGGCATGTCATCAGAGCTGGGGACAGCATCTTGATGCCTGTTGGTTGATCTAGTTGCTGGTGCTGATGAGGCAGGTGTGTGGTTGAGTAGTGACTGCAGCCAGTTAGAAGCTCCCTGTGTGATGTCCCCTAACAACACTGCAGTGTCTTGGCCCAGAGCGCTCAGTGTGTCCAGCTGTTGTATGGGTTGCACTGACTCACGTTCTGTACCTGAGACAGAACAAGAGGGTGGTGAGAGTGAATGTGTTAAGAACACACTCTACTTATACAAGCAATACACTATAAGAATGTTTATTGTTACTTGTCTTACTTTTATGATAATTAACTGTGAGATAAAATTAATATTCAGGTATTTCATTGCTGAATAAAAAACCTTGTCCCTCCATTTTTGTGCTTTATATACAGTATATACAGTAACCCCCCGGTTTTACCCAGATCAGGAGTCACGGAATCAGTCTCGCGTGTTTTTTTCTGAGAACCTAACTGATAGTTGTACGCGGAAATCTCCACAATAACGCGGAAACTGCAAATATCCTCCACATTTTTTTTTTGCATGTTCGCGGCAATATGTTTTTTTTACGCATTTTACATGTAAATTAAGAAAAATATTTACTATATATTATATATTTTATATTTACTAATTTTGTAACATAATTATTAACATATTCAGCTACATATAAAATATAACTGTATTAATGTTTTTGTACTTTCCAGAGAACACAAAGAAAGCTTGTCTTTCGTGTCATTAACAGGCTGCTTGCTGCCTGAGGCACAGAAAATCTCAAGAGTTTTTATTCTATTTACAAAGTGCCATCGATATTTTTTAATTAAAACCTAAAAGATTCAAGGTTTCTAGTGGTGTTACTTACATGTTTCTAGGACAAAAACTCAGAGCTTTAGATGATTGTTTTGGAACAGTGAAATATCCCTCAGGAGGGATTGCCGCTGTACTCAGAGCAGGGGACGACTGAATAAGACGCGCCGCCCGGCAAACAGTGAATTATTGAACTGTAAAAATTACTGGTGATTACCCGTATATTTTATTTATTACAAAAAAATTAAATTAAACTATTACTGTATTTACCTGCTTATACCAAAGAAAACGCCCGTGCATGAATTAATTGTGGGAGACAGCAGTTCATTGTACACTGTCCAGCACCTATACAGGTTTAATAATAATAATAATAATAATAATAATAATAATAATAATAATAATAATAAATCAATAATAATAATAATAATAATAATAATAATAAAATAATAATAATAATAATAATAGTAATAATAATAAAGCCTGACCTTTATATTTTAAGGGTAATGTATCAAGCTGAGTTTAAAATGAAATTTTAAACTCAGCTTTTAAACCAAACTAAAAATTGCTGGCTAAAACTCCAGAAAATTCATGGAAACGCAGATATCCTCCACATTTTTTAAAATCTTTTTTGTGCCAATATATAATTATTTAGTGCAAAATTATAACTTGCGTATTTACATTCTAGCACACCTGGAGTACAGTGTAAATTGTACCGTACAAATACGGGTTTCCCTTATTTGTTCCCTTTCCCTCTTCATTTTCGTTAAGGGTAATGTATTAAATTGAGTGTAATTAAAGTGTTTTGGGACCATATTTGGGGACATATTTAGGGTTTACACTATAAACATAGACACAACAACGCGGTTTTTCAATATATGTGGGTGCTCTTGGAACGCAGCCCCCGCGTGAACCGAGGGATTACTGTATTATCAGAAAACAGAGACACAAGGTTTTGCAACCAAATTACCTGAATACTAATTATGGCCCATCTCATGTGAAAAATAAATGACTGTGTCAAGATTTCATGATTAACAGACACATAGAAATGTTCCAAAATGACAATTTAAAGTATTGTGTTCCATTAATTTACATACATTTTTCTCCGGTAAAGTTACTTTTTGGCGATTTAGATTTTTGTTTTTAGGTTTTAGATTTTTTTCAAACCATAGCCATTCTGCAAATAAAAGTGGGCCAAAATTTCCACACAATGATGTGAAGGAGTGACCTCCAGTTATAGGAAGCATTTGGTGGCAGTGGTTGCTGCTAAAAGTGGTGCAACAGGTTTAGGGGCAATGACTGTGTCATGTGAATTTTGCAAATATTGGATTTTTTCTTCAATGGTTGAGAAGATCACTAAGAAACTGTTTTGTTTCCACATGTTCTTTTCATCTTACATTTTGTAGGAGTGAACTCTTTACTGCAAACTTGTTCACAAGACTCTAGGGGGCCTATTAATGCATAAGCAGTTATTGTGATCTTACCAATATAGGCGTTAATGCATTTGTAAAGCACGCTCAAAGGCAGCAGTGGGTCAATGAGGGTTAGAAGGCGGGAGGGCGAGGCATCTGTTGTCAAAAGTGTTGCCGGGTATGCAGCCACGACACCATCTGGGGTCCGCACACCATGAGACAGGGCCTTCATTGAAACAGTGAGACACAGGTTTCCGCCAGCACTGTCCCCTGCCAGACACACACGCTCCGCTGTTGAGCCTGAGATAAACATGGGGACCAGATTTATAAGTCTGTCTTCACTTCTCCACAAAATCAACACTAAAATATAATTATGTTTTGTCCACATCATTTGTGTTTGTGCATACTGTCATGTAGCACAAACCCAGTAATTGACAGTTCTTTAGGGCCCAGCAGTACGCATAGAAACACTCCTCCAGGGCCCGTGGGAAGGGGGCTTCAGGGGCCAGAGAGTAATCCACAGAAAGAATTGGCACGTTCAAATCTCTTGACCAGGTCTTCAGATAACTCTGAAAAAATATATAAAGAGAAATATATAGCACATACAATAAGCCAATCATCTGCTTAGTAGGGACTAAACAGGGTCACACTACAAAAATAAACATATTCGCCGTACTTCATGGGATCTGGAGGTCTGGGCAACAAATCCTCCACCATGGAAGTGGATGAGGAGCCAAGGAGATAAAGGGCTTCTCTGGTTCCTGAAGCCCACAGAACGAGAAAGCTGAGGGCCTTCAGGCTGAGAGAGGGCCAGCAGCTCTGCACTATCCTACAGAGAGAGAGAATCAGTTCAGTTATCAAACTGAGTGGACAAGCTCAACAAATGCTGACATTCAGATTGGTTGATTTCTAAGCAGTTGCCTCCAGTTGCCAATTAATTTACTTTAACATTTACATTTATAGCATTTAACTTTCAAAAGTGCTTTGCTTTAAGTAGAAAAAACACACACAACATTGCAATTGCAACATTGCAATCTCACAAATACCATGAATATGACAGAGAATATCACTGTGTAATATATACACAACCATTCAAATGTTTGGAATCAATGTTTGAAAAACAGAAATGTAAAAAAGATCAATATAAATACAGATACATATATAAAACATTCTAAGAAGGCCTGTGCAGTAAGAAACGGTAAAAAATTAAAAGAAGAATTTGGCAAAAATGCATTTACTAATGATGGAGCTGTTTTATACAACATGTAAACAATACTTGTTTTACGTCCAAATTTTGTCTCTTTAGTTCAGCACCAGAATTCCAAGACTAATGTTCCTAAGAAATACTAGAAATCAAAAGTTCTGGGCCTGGCAGCCCCATGCTAAACCAAAGAAATACAGCACGTTTTGTACATGATATTCAAATGTCTAGGTAAAAATGATGAGAGCAACGCATTAGAGCACACCTGTCCCTCGCGGAGTTTGTGAGAGATGAGTCGCATGTTCACGGGCCCCGGCCCCCAGTGGGCAAGGGGGGGGGACACACTGACCGTCAGGCTTGGGTCTGCGGCTAGAGGCAAACTCAGTGGCTCTCCAGAAACTGTCAGAGTCAGGTTTACCTGCACTGTGTTCGAAGTAATGCTTGCTAAACTCTGGAGAGAGACCAAAAGAGAGACACACAAAGAGAGAAATGGAATCAGTCCTAATCTTTTGGCTTGACTGCTTTATCTGTATAATGGCCTTGTTGCTCAAGTCTATTCTACTGTACAATCCCTTATCTTTTCATTTCTGAGGGCAATTACTTCAATAATGATGTCACAGTATGGAAAAAAAAGGGTGTTCTGATTTCTGATTCACGCGAAAGGAGTTACAAAAATTCCAACTGACTGATATCAGCTCTGTCTCTGTGATGTTCCAAAAGGTTTTCCAGAACTGCATGTCCAGGTTTTGAGTGATGCGTTCAAACTCTGTCCCCCTCAACTCAGGGTCGATCACATACTTCCCAGATGTGAAGATCGAGAGAGCTGCCCTCCCTATGGACAGAATGTAAAACTGGAGTGAATCATAGAAGGTGCCATTACATAAAAAGGACTACTCATGTTAGACATTTCCTCAACGCCATGCACTGCAGAACTCCTGTTGGATGGAATCAGTATATATATATATTCTCCCCTACACTGACCTAATTTAGTCTGCTGTTTCTTGTAGTTCCCTCCAAAGGACACCATACTGATCACCACTGTCTGCAGGAAAGGCCTGAGAGAGGGAGAGAACTGCGTACAGAAAAAGACATGCAATCCTTTTAATAACCACTGAAATGTGCATGTGTTTTTAGTTCAATAGTTTTGTTAAAATATATATCAATAAAGCTAGAGTAATTTAAACGAATCATCTGGCCAAAAAAAAGGCAACATTTAGTAAATACTTCTCTCAATATCCCTCTTCTCCTCTACCTTAAACATAGCAATTCAGCCAAAACATACTTGGTGCCTGAAGTTTAGTGCAGAGATTAATGAATAGGAGGGGTGAGGGCTCTCATCACTGGTGCACTGGAGGTTTGATGAACATTTTATTGGAACCCCTTTAACAGGTCTCTGATTTGCTGTCTTTCTGTACTGAATTCTGTACAGGAGTTACAGGCTAATACAGCTAAGTAATGGCAGCATATAAATCACCACATCCATCATGTTTTGGTGATTTGCATGCCCAAATAAACAGATACTTCCTCAAAGTAAGTAATCACAGACAGATCTGCTTCTGTCTTAAAAGACAAACTGGATATATGTAAATTGGGTAAAGTCTAAGTATGTGTCCATTTGTCATACGTGAACACACCACAGCACCACTTTTAGATTTAGATTTGAGTCTAGCTTTACAGGTATGAAGAACAGATGTGTAATACTTAAGCACTGATATACGTTGCTCTGGATAAGAGTGTCTGCTAAAATCCATAAACATAAACGTAAACAGCACAGCACACAGTGTGAACAGCACAAAATTCTTCTCTGCATTTAACACTTTCACCCAAGTGAAGCAGCAGGCTGCAAGGAACTCAGCACCCGGGGAGCAGTGTGTGGGGATGGTACTTTGCTCAAGGGGACCTCCGTGGTGCCACTAGTAGTCCCAGGATTCGAACCCACGACCTTCTGATCACAGGGGCAATGCCATAACCACTAGCACTAAAGTATCTGTTAAAAACTGCCAAAAACACTCATCCTAATACCTGAATTTTTTATATCCTATCCATTTTTATTGAGAACAATATGCCATATGGCCCAGAAACTGCACAAGCAAGACAATTTGAGGTTATTTAACATTTTGACGCATTTCAAAGCAAATGTGTTTGAGGCACAGATTGTGTGCAATGCTAAATAGTGAGGTATAAACCTCCATTACTTGTAGATCCAGCCCCAAAATTAAAGAAGCACATTTCAGACACCAGAAATGAACACATGTCAGCGCACAACAATGTGAAGACTCAGACACACAGGCATGAAACTACTCACCTGAAAGCCCAGGCAGCGTCCATAGAAACAGGCCTTGTGCATGGACGTGTACTCCTTTACAAACCTCTCGCTCAGACCCCCCTCCTCCTGCGAGTAGAGCTGCCCGAGGTCGTTGTCGTTAAGTAAGCGCTGGGCCAGGTAGAGCAGAGCTCGTAATTGACACAGAGCCGTGCAGTACGCCTCAATCTCACTCGCGTTGTGGTCCACCCGGAAAAACACGCCTCTACAGTTGGAGGCAATATAGCGGCCCTTCTGAATGATGTGAACAACGCAGCACTTTACCACCTGTAGAACAAATACAGTGGAAGGAAAAAAAGATTCAGACCCTCCCTCCAGTTCCCTCCATTAACCTCAGTACTGTGCTATAGGTTTATTTTTCACATGAATATTCCTAAATATAATAATAATTAAATGAAAACTAAAAAGCATTAATACAAACATCAAACTAAAGTAGAATGGCCCCTTACAGTAATGTTTGAGAAATTCTTTCTCTGCATTTACCCCATTCACCAAGTGAAGCAGTGGGCTGCCACCAATTAGAGGCACCCGAGGAGCAGTGTGTGGAAATGGTGCCTCGCTCAAGGGTACCTCAGTGGTGTCACTAACAGTCTCGGGATTCAAACCCACGACCTTCTGATTGCAGGGGCAACTCCCTAACCACTAGGCCACCAGCTGTAAATACGGTAAATATTGATTTTTTTTTTTTTGTACAATATATCAATGTGTTCCCTGTGGAGCTCCAGTATTACTTTTATTAACAATCAGAAACCTGATTTGACTCAATCAGTCCTTCATTAAACCGAAGAGAAATCTGGAACTGAACCTGTGCTCTCCTCACCAGCTCACAAAATACTTACTGTTTTTTTTTACAAACAAGACAAATCTTGATACTTTTTACTGCCTTCTTGTTTGTTTGCATTTATTCTAATGTTAACACTGCTGGAGGAAAGACATTTTATCACTCACTGTGAAAATGGCTTTAAACCATTTGCATATGTGCCTAAGACTTTTGCATAAAACTGTACATTTTGAAAAAAGAAAAACAATACTGTACGAATGAATGATGACATACACATTACGTGCCAGTTGTCACTTGTCAATATCCTCAAAAACAATGTAATCATATGTGATACTAGGGATGCATGCTAGTATATTAGAACTGATCAACAAACATTATAAATGCAAGTAGGTAAACAGGTAAAAAAATAACTGTCAACATTTGAATTATATGAATATGAATATACACATATCTTGAATAATGATTGTTTGGGATGATCACAGCATACAATAAAAAACACTAATTGGTTTAAGGGATGAATTTCCAACTGTAGCCATCTGTGCAAATTTTACAGTAATGTAATATATTATGCAACCCAATCTGATACAGCGTATTCACCATATTTCGTGTTGGTACAAAAATCCTAGTTCTTTACTCTAAACAATGTAACCACTAAAATCTGTTGAGTACAGAGCTTTTAAACACTGCAGAATTTGTAAATAATGTGATGATGACACTTATTCAACAGAAAGTACAGAATGTGCATTTGAATACAGTGCAAATTCAGCACACCTCTGTTTTTCACTAAAACTAGTCTTATTAAGCTGGGGCAGCTGGTGGTTAAGGAGTTACCCCTGTAATCAGAAGGTTGTGGGTTTGAATCCCAGGACTGCTATGGGCACCACTGACGTACCCTTGAGCAAGATACCGTCTCCACACACTGCTCCTCGGGCGCTGTGTTCCTGGCTGTCTACTGTTTCACTTGGTGAATCGGTTTAAATGCAGAGAAAAATGTTGTGCTGGTTACACTGTGTGCTGTGGTGTGTTCACGTATGACAAATGGTCACATCATGAACAAAGCAAGTATATGTCCCTAATTTTATGAAAGTACTGGAGAGGGGTGCTCCTACTTTTGCTGCAGACAAAAAGTGATTCCATGTATCCAGAGCTTTTGTAGGTCTAACAAGGAAAACATTCCAAGAACACAAAATTTGCACTTTTTGACAGGCACTTACTGTTCTGTCAGCCCATTAGGGTGCGGCCACAGGGAGCTAAGCAGCCATAGCGCTTTGTCTAATGGCAGCTGAAGAACTTACACAAGCCATCTGTGCATTAGCAGTTCAGATGTGGCAGAAAAAAACATTTAATTCAAAGGTAGCATCTATCACTTACTATAAATACAAGTCTAACAGCAACTAAGTGTTAACAGTGTAGTTTTGCCCAGATATTTACATTTACGGCATTTATCCAGAGTTACTTACAATCATTAGTTACAGGGACAGTCCCCCTGGCGCAAATAAGGGTTAAGTGTCTTGCTCAAGGACACGATGGTAGAAAGAGGGGATTTGAACCTGCGTCTTTGTGGTCGTCTAGTTCACAGGCAAATGTTTTAGCCACTAGGCCACCACCACCCTAGATCTTTTATTATTAAAAAAAGGTGTCAATCATCTGCTGTTGGGCACTGGAGAAGGTTATGCCCAACTTGGCCAATCAAATAAGTCACATTTCAAACACTTCCATGATTTATGACAGTTCCCTTCAGCAATGGCAAAAATGTCACAGTTATGCAACAGTCACACATGCAACAGCTTGGGCACCTCGGGTGATTTTGCTGATTTCTGAAGTGAAATGACATCAACACAACCTCTGCCTCAAACTTTCACATTTATCTGCACAGTAATGTTATATTTGATAAAAAAAATTTAAACAGCAAGGCTGATGTCACAATCTGCAGACACTTTTTTGGATCCACCTAGCTGTCTACCTGTTCTTGTTTAAGGAATATTTGCTCACTCTTCCTTGCAGATTATATTCCTGTGATAATTTTGGGGTCCTCTTGTATCCACAGTACACAATATTTTCAAGTGATGTTCAAGTCAAGGGAGTGTAAACTTCTCAAGTAATATATTTTGAATGTTGAGGTATGTTTTGATCATTGCGCTGCTGCAGAATTCTGCCTTCTGAAGGTGTCACATCTGCTTCCGGAATTTCCTGATATTTACAGGCATCTATTATAACACTTTTCAAAGTATATATATATATATATTTCCACTATGTACAACACATACAAATGTCCATATTTATATTAAAAGTTAAAGTGTACTTTTTATTTTATTTTGTTGTGTTTTATAGTTTTTAGTCTATTGTTTTGCTGCTCTTAACTTTCTTCTTTCTGCCATAACAAGATATAGATCACTGTGTACTTCATGTATATGGCTGAGGTGATAATAAAGCTCTACTTGACTTGACTGTGCTGTTTCTTGTTACAACCCCAAAACTTAATTGTTTTTGCTGCTATTTTTTCCTACAAAACTACATCTGGTGGCTACGGCCAAACAATTTTTATTTTATCATCAGTCCACAGCACTTGTTTTTAAAATGCCTCTGGCTTGTGAAGATGTTTTGCTTATTCATACATCTTTATCTAATGGCAGCTGAAGAACTTACACAAGCAATCTGTGCATTAGCAGTTCAGATGTGGCAGACAACTTAATTCTGGCTTGTGAAGATGTTTTGCTTACATTAGACTTTTGTGTTGAGGTTGCAGGTAAGATTTCCATATAGATTACATTGTTGAAAATAACATTGCACAGTAGAACAACCTCTTCTGTGCCAGCTAAACCTTTACTACTTATGTTTTTTTTTATATTAATCAAATGCATTGTTACTGTTCATTAATATTAATGCTACATTTGGCCTGGGCTGTCCAGACATTTGTAATACACCTGTATTATGTGTCTAATATGTCATTTTTGAGGAAGTACAATGTGATTACTACCTTGTGAATTTATATTTTGTCCGCTTCATTTTGTTATTACATAAAACGTTCAGTGTATTATAGGTATTAGGCCTTTGAATAAAGAGTCAAATACATGGTTGGAATACATTTAATTACGTGTTTAAATTTAAATGTAAATTCTCTATATATTACAGCTAGCAATATATTGTATCAACTCCATGGTTTTGGAATGGGATGGAATGTCATACTTTTGGCCATGCAGTGCAGTACATCATTCCTTACACTGTGATAAAGGCACTGGAACATTAAGCATTACCCTGCCAGTTTAAGTGTACCTTGACTAGCGTGCGGTAACCATTCCCAGGCGTCTCTGTGTCAAAATCGTAGTGGTGATAAACAGCAGTGAAGCCGGCGACCAGCGCTTCCACAGCACGGCCGTGTTCCTGAATCCGTCTCATCGTCGCCAAAAGCTGACTGGTGGCCTCACTGTACAGCAGACTGACTTGACCAGAGAGGGCACGGATGACATCTTCACACACTTCCTCCAACACCGTGAAGACTACTCTGTGGTCCATGTTCAGTGACTGAGAGAGAAAGAGACAGATAACAAAAGACAAAGAGATAGAGGGAATCAGAGAGAAAGAAAGACAGAGTAAGACAGAGAGAGACAGAGAGAGCTGTGATCTCTTGATGAAAATGCATACACAAACATACACACACTGAAACATCTGGACACATGCGCGTGCGCGCACACACACACACACACACACACACACACACACACACACACACACACACACACACACACACACCCCAA
>JBBPCY010000142.1:6189291-6211028 GCA_037974405.1 Brachyalestes nurse | reverse complement strand
GTATATATATTAAGAAAAAATAATTTCAAATACACAATGAAGTTGTAAAAGGTCCTCCAGCATTTTTCAATGTGGTCCCTGTATGGTAATTTAGGGGAATCAGTGTCATATGGTCCAACAATATGACACAGATTCCGTGTGCTTAAATAAGAACGGAAAAAAACTGTTGACGCAAAATACAGGCATTATAGAAGCCAACAGACAGGTGTTGAAACAATTTCCATTTGGCTTTTGTGGCATTTGGGTTTTATTCTTTTCAAAGTTCAGTGAAATCAATATCTAAGACAATTCTTCACATACAAGATGTGGCAGACAGAGATTGGGTTAAAAAAACTGGATCATACTTCCAAATGGTGAATTAACTCCCCTTCTTTTTTGAGGCAGAGCTGGACAGGTAGATTCTCTTGTGCAGCAGACTGGTTTTGCAGAGCTTGATTGTAACTAGATGTAAATTAAATGTGAGCCGCTTCTCCTCAGTGCAAATCCTGTGACTGACTTCATGCTTTTTTGAAAAACATGACCTAGTGGGAACACACCCAAAGATGTACCAAGACACTGGAAATGTATCACAATACAACCTGCCACCCTCGCGCACCAGAAGTCCTGTTAGCGGACATTATGAAACGGTCACATCAATCATTAAAGTGCAGCATCCGCAAAGGGACAGCGAGTTAACCTTTCTGTGGAAGTTTGTTGAGCCATTTTAGATCGCCCACAGAAAATGTCTGCTTCAAGGTGTTCCATAGCACTCAAGAGACAACCCGTCAGACCACGTGTGTTCACACACTGGAATACATATGTTTGGTATGAACACAGGAGGTAAAGGTGCTGCTTGAAAAGTGAAAGACAATTTTTGGCACCCAGGCTCGATAAGAAGAAGACTCAAAGTCAGCAAAGTATCCAGCAAGAACATTAGAAACAATAAAAGCTCCTGCATGTTACAAATGCGGCAAGCTTCATCTACAGTCCATGTAGCAGTCTGTTAGTCCAGAACTAAAAATACCCAGAGAAAGTTTGCAATGTAAAAACACAAAATGAATCCAGTGGTAAATTGAATGCTGTGAAATTCTCACCACTTTATCTGTGATAAAAGTAACAATCAACAGACCCAACATTTTTCCAGGCGCAGATTAAGTACAATGGGACTGTTCATCTAGTCAAGGCCAAAAAATGCACTTCATTGCAAAGTTAAATGTCTCCACATTTTAAAAACTCAAGGATGTAAATGTAAAGAGTATATGGCTTAGCAGATAAAGTTTTCTTTGTTTGTTGGAAGCTAACACTGTGGTGTCTTGTGCGGCAACTACTCATTGCACAATAACACATTTGTAGACATTCTGAGAAAAAGCAGCACCTCTCAGTGGTACTGAAATGCTGTAACCGGGTTGGTACCCATCTCCATTACCTTTAGTTTTGGAACATGATATACTTTATGACATTGCACAAATATTACTTTATGATATTGCACAAAGTTCCATAAACGCTGTATTGGCTCCAGGCTTTTTGTTTTATTTTTCCATTCAAAAACAGTTTATTTATGAAGAGGTACATATACGCCAATTTACCTTGGAGCAACTGGATAGTGACAATGAGCCAAAAGACAAAATCTGTTTGTGTCATATAAGTCAGCTGTGCTTTATATGATACTATATAGAGACACATACAGCCATGGAAAACAATTTCGCAATTGCAAAATAATGTAAGCGTGTTGTGTAGTTTAACATTTCCAAGGTATAATTAATTATATGTATTATTTTTACAATTCCTAATATTTTTTTGTTTGGATTTTTGAATCAAGTGTGGTCAGTAGTTCCATGGCTGTATGTATGAACATTAAATATAAAAATGTTAAAAATGTTAAATATAATATAAATGTTAAATATAAAAACAGCAAATATAAAAATGTTAATTGGCTACCACTTTCACATATGAAAGAAGAAAGAAGAAAATCACAAAACTATACAGAAACAGTAAATGTTACTATATGTATAATGTTACTGTGAGTAACTAAATAATATGTTTTTTAAAATTCATTAGTTGGGTTTAGTTTATTAAAAAAGGCTTGCACTTTCAGATATTTATTGTTTGCCTGTTCTAAAGTTACATACTATTATTACTACTACTACTGCTACTAAAACTAGTAACACTACTAATACTTCTGTGCGACTGCAGCAACAGGAGGAATAAGAACAGTATAGTACCAGTACACTTGTGTCTGCAGCTAGGCTACAGGATTGTTGTTGTAATTGTTGTGATGTAGTACTTAAAAATAGAGGGACCTCACAAATTTTTTAAACCTAAAGAGCAGCACAGTTATCTAACCAACCACCGGATTGTCCAACAGTGCAGAAAAATGGAGCTGTGAAATTATATGTCTATTATACGTTGTGCTTCATTTTAAATATCATGAATTCATCATTATGACTGTTATGATGATCATTAGGCCGTTTTGGTGCCTCACACTCATGTATATAGTAGCAACTCTGGTCAAATGACATCACATATTTTTACCACTAATATCAGACAAAAACCAATAACAAAAACCAAAAAAATCTTTTTTTTTTTTTTGCATAAGTACAGCACTCTAACAAAATACAATGGTCTTATTTAACATAAAAACAGCTCTCTGAAAAAATGCAAGGATGTTATATAACATCAAAATCCAGTATCAAAATGCAGTGATCCTATTTCCATAAATATTACGCTTCACCAAGTTCTCTGTCACTTAAATGTCACTTAACTAAACATGACGCATTAACTTTGTGTGCTAAGAGGAGGTTCTTAGCCCCCTTCCGCTACTCAACAGTTTAAAAGGCTGAGTGTGTGTTTCAGCAGAACTCTAACCTTATCGCTCCACTGCCCCCTCACTGACCACAGAGTTTGAGGGAGGGAGAGAGAAATAAGGAGAGTGATTAAGAGACTGAGAAGTTGAAAAGGAGGATGAGGAGATTCTAAAATAAGAGAAGGGCATGGAAAGATAAGATAACCCTTGATCTTATCTTTAAAAACAGGCTAAAAAAAAGCAAAGTTCTCTTAAATTCTGGAGGAAAGGAGACCTTCTCAGGCTTGCATGGACTGTAATCGTTCAGCTAGCTGCAGAGTAGCTGAGCCCGACTCTGCAGGTGTGGAGGTGGCAGAAACAACTTGCTGAGAAATTTTTCATCTCAGTTTGCTCTCCTGTCACAATGCCATGCTCAGCCTACCTCGTGGTATTTCTGATGGGTAGAGCCATGGCTGGAGGACACATTGAGGAGGCATGCCAGACCCTACAGCATCATGTGGAGACAAACCTAACAAGTGCTCTGATAATGGCAGTAAAATGGCATCACGTGGAGACTCCTTACCTGGTAGTACTGTGGATACTTGTGGCTGCAATGGCAAAGATCTCTGGTATGTGACTTTGAAGTAAGCAAGTGATCATAGCAACCATTTAAATGATGTTGTGACAATCCAAAAAGGCATAATAGTTTGTTAAGTAATCATTTGAAAGAATACAAGGCTGTCATGGCTGAAATAGAATAAGTACACCTCTATTAGGGGGCAGAAGTGTGAACAAACATTTGCTTAATGCCAGATAACAGTCAATTGTCTGTGCCAGAGCTCCATAATATCAGTGCAACAAAATGATCGAAAGTAACATCTTAGAAATATACTGTGAACTGTTACACTAGTCTGAATCTTATCAAGTGACATTGTGTCCTCAGTGGCATTCCTTTCAGACCATAGCTGTCAGAAACTTCTAAAGAATCTAAAAAATGTCTTGAAAGTGTAAAGGGCAACTAGTTAGGTACAGCAACCAAGGTTATTTAGTCCTTCTGAGGCACTGAAAACACTCTGTTAGGTGAGCGAGAAAGGCCTTGTATAAGACCAGTCTTGATCTAGGCCTGTTCTAGTTGACAAAAAGGCTCTGGAATCAGAGAGGACACTGAGGATCTTGATCGATTGGTATAAAATATTACAATTACTGGCACTCCTGTGTTTGATAGTGGATTGCTTAGATTGCTGTTGTTTTTTTAATATTTAGTACTGACATTTAGCCGCATATATTCAAGGGTTTTATCCTACTTATAGAAAGAATTATATTAATTCTTACATTTCTGTAAGAAAACTTTTATGTCTGCGCTGCTGACTGTTTCTGCCAAACAAGACAATAACCTCCTGTCAAATTTCAAAGTGTTGGCTAAAACTTTAGAATCTACACTCTTGTATCCTGTTATTTCAGAGTTTTCACTGAGAAATACTTCATGTTGGATTACAACATGCTTCTATGATAGCTGCAACTTTCAAGCATTAACTGAAATTGCCCAAATTTACCATTTATTAATTATAAAGCCAATTTGTAAAATGTAAATTCAAACAGGTAAAATGAGATCAACCAGGTATTTCATCCTTTTTTTGTAGTATTTAGTGTGAAATGGCATCTAAGATAATTAGTAAGTATAAAGTCAAGCAGAAAACTAAAGCTGAGAGAAGTTAACCTATGGACAGAGTTTCTTTAAAGCAGGAGGGGCAGGTATGAACAGGTAGCACACAGGTGTTCTTCCATGTGAAGAGCGCCACTAGAAAGATTCTACAACTGATTAACTCCAACCTTAAACCTTTAATGTCCCACATGTAATGGCCTCAGCACAGCCACATGCTTACAATAGGAACTTCAATGGGAGCCTGTGGAAACTGGGTGAAGTACAGTGGCTGCACTGAGTGGGCCTTTCTCTGTTTGAACTGCTCCATGTGATCTTTTGTACCTGTTCACGCTGCCAAAATAGGAGGGTGCATTGCTTTGAAGTCCTCATGTTTCCAGCTATTGCTCTTGACTTGACTGGCCCTAACAGTGACACTAAACCTTTAGCTGTGTTAACCCACGGAAAACTGCACCAGCATGAAGAAAATGATTTAGTCTTATGGTTGAGATGTGAGTCTCTTTGAGAGGCACAAGATGGCACTTTGTTTTGAATGTCTAACATCAGCTACCAAGCAAAGCATGTGTCAGGATTGCACAAAGCTAGAGAGAAACAACTCAAATAGTCCTCGGCTTGAACGGACGAGAATTTCAAAGCAAGCAAGAAGAAGTGATCGGCAAACCATGAAAGAGTGATAAAACAAGACATGGGCAGTTGGGTAGGGTCACCCCAAGTTCTAGCACAACAAACTAGGTCTGCCTTAACTGACAAGTGGTGGGTTTCCCTTCTGTGAGGATTTTACAATGTAAAGTTACCATTTAGGAGATAAAATTGGTCTCTGCATTTAACCCATTTACCAAGTGAAGCAGTGGGCAACCAGGAAGACAGCGCCTGCGTGGCAGTGTGTGGGAACAGTCCTGTGCTCAAGGCTACCTCAGTGGTGCCACTGGCAGTCCTGGGATTTGAACCCACAACCTTCTGCTCACAATACATAGAGCCACTTGGAAACAATTTCCACAATCATTAAAATGCATTAATGGATTTCTTTGTCTCTTTGCAGTGACCCAACTGAATGCCCGGCTCAAAAGCTTTTTTCCTGAGAGCGGCCTCCTCATCATTTCTGGCTTCATTCTGGGAGGGATTGTCTGGGGCGCAGACAAGGCACAGACCTTCAAACTTATGCCAAGAAACTTTTTCTACTTCCTGCTACCACAGATCATCCTGGACACGGGCTACTTTATGCCAAACAAACTTTTCTTCAGCAACCTGGGCGCCATCCTCGTCCACGCCGTCGTTGGGACGTGCTGGAATGCGGGCACAGTGGGTGTGGCCCTCTGGGGCTGCTATTTAGGAGGCGCTATGGGTACGTCTGAGCAATTTAGTTGATTCACTTTGAATGATGACACTTTCAGTGAAAGGCTTTGACAAAATTGCTGTCTGCCCATCAGGTAATCTGAACATCGGACTGTTGCAGTTCCTGCTGTTCGGCAGCCTGCTTTCAGCTGTAGACCCTGTTGCTGTGATCGCGGTGTTTGAGGAGGTGCATGTGAACGAGGTGCTCTTCATCTGGGTGTTTGGAGAGTCACTGCTCAATGACGGAGTCACAGTGGTAGGTCTCTTCTCCATTCTGGTCCACTTGCTAAAATTCCCATAGCTTAGCACTCTCTTAAATATAAGGATGCCGAAAATGGTTATTTGTGTGATACCATTAGGAAAAAGGAGGAGAGAAAGGAGCGGGTTAAACAGCTGTTAAAAATGGCACATTATTATAAAAATGGCACATTATTATTATTTATGATTATTACTAAAATGAAATATGTCTGATTCCTAATGGGGTAGTGTCTACAGGTGTTTGAAGTGTTGATCAATACAAGAATAGATTATTTAAACCTATTAAACATTGCTCCTCCTGATAAACAGAATACTGTGCAGTGAATTTTTGGGTTTTGACAAGAGATCAAATTTAAAATGTCATAGCTTGGTTTTGGATTGTAATTTCTTAAAAACTTTGTAACTCATTATGTAACAAAAGTCAGTATGAAGTAAGCAATGGGGTAGAGGGCAGCAGGCCACAGATCTAATAATTTCCTGACGTGTCGGGTTGTTCTCACTTGCTCACATAGGTGCTGTACAATGTCTTTGATGCCTTTGTGTCTCTGGGAGGAGACAAGATCAATGCAGCTGAGATCATCAAAGGCATTGGTATGGACATAAATCTATTTTTGAACTTCTGTGGTTGAAAGTTGCAGTCATATATTCTTTTGCTTTTTTTTAACATACATTTGACCCATTCTCCATTTGATTTTCTTTTTTTTGTCTTCTCTCTCCCTTCAGTCTCCTTTTTTGTTGTGGCATTTGGAGGTTCAATGATAGGTGTTGCATTTGCCATCATCATTTCGCTGTTGACCAAGTATACAGGGAAAGTCCAAATCATTGAGGCTGGCTTCATCTTTGTTTTGGGCTATCTGGCCTACCTCACCGCTGAGATGCTCTCACTCTCGGCTATCCTTTCGTAAGAACATATTTCTCTTCACCTCAGATCGATTGCTTTTGTATGTTTTACCCCTTAACTTCTACTAGACAAACCACATTGTGGTGCATAACATAAAATCTGAAGACAAAGAGAGAATAAATGGCAATCATTGGGGTCCAAGCAGAATGTACAAACTCACCCAATTAGTGGCTGAATAATTTGTCCACTCCAGAAAGGGAACATTTGAATTGTGGAAATTCTTCATAAAAATTTAAAGACAAAATGAATTTTGAATATAGCCCAAACCATGTCAGAGGAACAGAAGAAAACATGTTGTAGCAATCTTATGGTGAAAATGTCTGAAATGGAGTAAATAGCATCTATATGCCATTATGAAGGAAAATTAATTTCATTAAGACTGACTATTTAGGTCTGTAGAGGTTTGTACCTTCACATTACAAGATTTTGATGGTTTTTTTAGTAGGTGGCTCTATTTCACAAATGAGTAATGAGCGAGGGTCATGAGCCTCCTAGAGTCCAACTTGCCACACAAGTTTCATCATTTTTGGTGCAACAGCTGTTGGACTATTGCCCCAAAAGTAGTTTTTGTGAAGGGACACGCCGACCTAGGGACACAAATCTCTTACCCATCAGCCATGTGGGGTTACAAGCACATCGTGCTTCATGTGGAATGGTGAAGTCTACAGTGTACATGTAGAAAATCAGCCAAAAATCAGTGGAAAGTCTTTTGACAAATATTATATGACCACTGCTCCAGTGGTCATAATTAGTGAATAAGACCTTAAGGGGTTAAACATGACATGAATTGTGTTCTTGTTAACTATTTTCCTGACTGTAAAAAGAAGCGAAAATACAAGTTTTGAATGGAGCCTGAAATCTAATATAGCATGAAACTTTGTGTTGAGTCAGGACATGTTACAGGAAAGCATATAAGGTTAAAAGCATTAAATTAACATTCATTGTTGTGTACAATTGTAGTACGTCATTGGAAATCTCTTATGTGCAGATTCCTTTATATGATCTTATTGAATTCCAGACTTCGACTATTGTTTTTCTGTTGCAGAATTACTTTCTTTGGTGTCTGCTGTCAAAAATATGTGAATGCAAACATGGATGAAAAGTCTGTTACTGCTGTGCGCTACGCCATGAAGGTGTTTGCCAACGGCTCAGAGACAATGATCTTTGTCTTCCTGGGTGTCACGGCCATTGATAGTGCAGTCTGGGTGTGGAATACTGGCTTCATCTGTCTCACACTACTATTCTGCATAGTCTTTAGATTCATTGGTGAGTATGTGTTCCTTTAAAAGTGGATTAACTGTGGAGAATCTCAGTTTCTTAAGTCAATTAGTTAAGTTAAATTCTAACAAAATGTAATTTTTTCTCAATAACTTTAGAGGTGGGCACTAAGACACTGTGTTAATGATACTGTGAAAAAATACAGTACTGTGCAAAAATCTGATTATTTCAGAATCGGAAAATGTTATTGAGCAATTTACTGAAATTGCTTAATTTCATTTCTGGCCAAAACAGCCATTAAGCAGAAGAGTTTCATTCAGCATCTGTGTAGTAAGAATACGGTGGTCTCAGTACTGTAGATCACAATAAATGTGGTTGGGTACATTTTTGGAATTGGACTTCACTGAAAATCTGTCTGTACAATAAAATGGGTAATACTGCAGATAAAATGGCATAAACAACATAAACTATATCTAATTAAATACCATCCTATTATACCAACTAGTTTTTTGTTTTTTGCTGCAAAGATGAAATTCAAGTAAAGCATTACACTCTTTATTTTTGTTGCCTAAACATTGCTGTTTCACAGTGTATTTTGTCCATTCCATCAATAATCTACAAATAAATATCATAATACATATTCCATATCATGAAACCACCCTCAAGTTTCCTGATATTACCTTTTTACATAGTGCCCAACTGTAGTTGTGTTTTGATCTCCAGGTGTCTTCTCTTTGACTTGGATGCTCAACCGGTACAGACTGGTTCCCATAGAGATCATTGATCAGCTAGTCATGAGCTACGGTGGTCTACGAGGGGCAGTGGCTTATGGTTTGGCAGCTTCACTCGACGAGAAAAGGATCCCAGAGAAGAACTTGATGATCAGCACAACGCTCATCGTCGTGTATTTTACTGTCGTACTTCAGGTACTACCATCTTATTCTTTACATTCAGAAGACAAATATTAGCTTAAAACGTTTTGTTAACACGAATGTCCAAGTTGGATATAGGATAATATATCAGTGTTAGGAACTGGGACTTTCATGTTTCGCACTTTATTACTAACAGTTAACGTTATATTAAAGAAGCTTAAAACACCAGTTATTGTTGGATGTACTGTGTTCGTTTTTGAGTGGGCATGTTCACACATTCAGGCCTGAATTCACATTGCTAACGGCTTATTACTGATTTATTTAACCAGAGTAACTATAAAGACCACTGTCACGTATGAATACGTTTACTTGCTAAAAATGGCAAATGCAAATAAAATAATTCAAACCCATTTCAGTAAACATAAAAAAACATCGAAATTAATTCACAGCACTGAGTAAGTAGATTATTAACGGATAAGAGCAGACAAAAATGCAGAAGTGGTGCATTAATGTTTCGATTTTTTCCCTTCAGGGTCTCACAATGAAGCCCCTTGTCAAATGGCTCAAAGTTAAGAGGGTTTCTCCAACTGACTTGAAACTCATTGAGAAAGTGAACAATAGGGTAAGTACTAACTCCCCGTCTCCCTTCTTGCATTCATCGCGTTACATGAAATAGGGAAAGAACACAGAGAGCTCATCTAAATGTACCATGTTTCTTGAATTTCATTGCATTAATTTGGGCCACAGGCATGTGAGCACATCCTGGCAGCAATGGAGGACATCTCCGGACGCATAGGAGATAATTGGTGGACCAGAGGGTAAGAACTGGGGATAAAATATTACATTCATAGTATGAAGACATTGCAAACATCGTTGGCATGCCTTTGTTTGAAAGCCTACTACTTTTTAAAAGGGTCTCTGTACCGTCTCTCTGTTTCAGCTGGAAGCGATTTGAGGACAAATACATCACGTGGTTTTTGATGAAGCCAGAGGCCAGGAAGAACAGAGATTACCTTTTCAGCATCTTTCACAAACTTAATCTGGAAGACGCTGTTAATTATGTTACTGAGGTGAGGGCTGGGATGACTTTTAATAAATGCGGTTGTTTGCAAAAGTTTGAACAGGCTTAATCAAGTGATATGTTGTTGATTTTACGATTAAATATACGCCAACACATCTTCTGTAGAGAAGACATTTTATTTCTTTTGCACATTTATAGCACATTTCCATTTTAACACATTGGAAAAATAATATAAAGTATAAAATGTGCTTTAAGGTCTGCCCATTCCTCATTTTGTGCTGCATTCAGAATTTAAAGTTGTTGCACAATAAAATGTGCATATGTGTGTTCTGGTTTATTAGCGTTGGCTTAATGGCTTATTAATATTAGCATCTGTTCCAACTGAGTAAAACCTCTTTCTTAAATTAGGGAGAAAAACGTGGCTCTCTGGCCTTCCTGCGCAAAGATGATGGTACTAACGTGGACTTTGAGAAGAAGTTGGGTTTGGAGTTTTCAGGAGTCATGCCTGACATCACATCTGAGCTAGACTTTGGCATCGACAACGTTCCCATGACCTCCATCATGTGAGTGTTACTGACCGCAAGTATATGAGTCTCACTCATCACACAGAAAGAGACTGAGCCAAAAAGTTGGAAATGATGCCATAGAAGAACCATTTACTGGTCTCCTGTACAATCTTTCGATAGATGGTTTAAACAACCATTTTTATAAATGAGAAAAACACTTTACCTTTTACACTATAATAGCCTTTATAAGTATGCAACATGGACGTTATGGGAATAATGGTAAAAAACTTTTACAAAAATGGTTAAATGAAGCAAAAAGTGTTTTTTGGAAATGATGCCATAGAAGAAGCGTTACTAGTCTCCTGAATAACCTTTCGATGGATGGATCAATGTTTGTAAATGAGAAAACCAATTTACCATTTACCACATAATGTTCATGTTGTATACTTATAATTTTTTAAATCATGTAAAAAATAATTTAAGAACTGGTTTTTGTGAGATATTTTTCAACAGCCGGTTACTTAATGTATAGTATGAGGAACCTTCTTAAATTTATAAGAGGATTCTTATAATATAGGACTTTTTGCTTATCATTTCTTCTAGAAGCAAATGTTCCGAGCAAGAACCACTTTGGAACATTTATTTAACATTTCCCTTAAGGTCATGTACTCTAAAGAGTGTAAATAGGCACCAGTATGTTCTTTAGGTACAGTCATAAGGTGGGAGAGTAAACACAGGCTGTTTATGAGAGACACACTATTATCTGTTCATTGACTCTAGTCTTAGGAAGGTCACTCAGTTCATTATGACCTTGGAAGAAATAATGTAAATTAAATAGTAACAATACAAAAAAGCTGAATTGTGAATGTGTGTTCTTGGTTCACTCAGGCGGGATCCCGTTCCCTCAGTGTCTCTGAACATTCATGAGCAAGACATGAAAGGCATGAGTGAAGACTTCAACGCCCACCACCTACTGCAGCAAAATCTGTACAGGAGCAGGAAAAATGTATGTATAGTATAGTCCACACACACACACACACACACACAAACACACACACACACAATAACATGACCGCTCCAAAATTGAGAGATAATGTATGGAGAATCGTAACATTTATTACTCTTAGGTTACACACACACACACACACACACACACACACACACATAATACTATGACCACCACAGAAACTGAGAGATAATGTATGGATTACAGAGACATTTTACATTTATAACTATAGAAAATGCGGTAAAATGAATAAAATTCAGACACTTTATCACAGTAACACAGTCTCATCCAATAGTTTTACAGCAATCATTATTTGATTCCGCAAATATCAAAATGAGGTCCGTAAGCAACATTATAGCATATTAATAACTGTTCTGTGCAGCTACAGTATAATAACAATAAATCAATGTATTTGTCCACAGCACCGTCACAAGTACAGTCGCAGTGACTTCACCATCAACCAAAGTGAAGATGAGGTTCAGGAGATCTTCCAGAGGACCATGAGGAACCGCCTTGAGTCTTTCAAATCTGCCAAGATGGGCGTCACTCCTGCCAAAAAAATCACAAAACACCCAAAGAAGGAGCCAAACCAGAAGGTGAGTGCTTTCAGAAATGATGAAATTACATAAAAGGATTACAGCTACATTCTAGTAGATGTAAAGTCCTAGACTCTAAAATCCTTGTGTGTTTCCAGACATCTAATGGAAGGACTGCAGATCCGTCTAAAACATATTCATATGGAGATGAAGGTAACACATTTTATCAGCATTTACATCAGTGGACGTGTCTGACTTGGAGCATGCTTAAGACTAACATTCTTCTTGCCTGTTCTTCTGTCAATCTCTTGTATAGATTTTGAGTTTTCGGAAGCGGACAGCGCCTACAGTGGGGACGGCACAGCTGCAGGTGGCAATTCTCCTATGAGAGCTCCTCCATACACAGTGGGAGGTGAGCATTCAAAGTATTATAATGTACAGGCCCAGGGTTTTGAATTCATTTTCATTATAGTTCATCCAGTTGTTCCAGTGGTCCATGGCCTTTTTCTGTAATGACAGAATCGGTTAATAATGTTCCTGTGTGAGGCCTGCAATGTTAACACCATATCAATCACTGCTGCACTATTTCAATACGTTTCTATATTTTCACATTTAAGAAGAAAATATGTACATCATTGTAAACATCATTTGAAACAAATATATGATGTATATGGGATGGTATTGGCCTAGTGGGTAGGATATTTACCTCTAGACCAAGACGTCACAGCTTCAGATCCTACCTTCACTGCGTAAAAACATCAGTTAAATGCTGTAAATGGATGAGTTTTCTGCAAGTGCAATAAGTTCAGTAGTCTAAGCTTAGGAAACTCAGTGTCCCCTTTTAAGTAGGAGTGTCACGCGATTTAAAAAAATCACTCTAATTAATCTAAATTAATCGCGCACATTTTTCTGTAAAGGTATTTAAATTGTGGCATATGAATGAATAATCAACATTACATTCAGCATCTCTTTTATTTAATAACGGTTTCTGCACTGTTCGTGTGCAGTAATGGTCACAGCTACTGGTTACGAATCATGGCTCCTATCACCTTTGCACATTTTTGTCTAAGATAACACTAAAGTGATAAAAAAATTCACTCATTAACATAAAACAAATGTAATTTAAATTGTCTTTTGAAACTAACACAATGCAATATCTGCTTCACTGTTTCAAAGAGGAAAACCAAGATGGTACAAATACATTTTGTAACAAATATTTGTAAAACAAATATGAGAGCTGCCCCCGCCCCAACAAAAAAAGAAAACCCAAAATATACTTATCAGTGTTTTCAGCTCAAACTATTTAATCAGGGTAAATTATAGCTAAAACCGGCTAATAAAACTAAGGAATATTGAGGCATTTTTGCTAAACACATGAAAAAATGTCAACTACTTGTGTAGGCAGATTAGCTTTACAATAGGTGACAAGCTAACCTAAGTTTCAGATAGAAACCTGCCTACATCATTCATTGCATAAGTTATAAACTGGTTAACTGCATTTTAATTTTAATGTTTTTTTTGGCACCACAGTTTCTCTTTTGATGACGTTGAAAAGTAAATTATTTATTTAAAAAATAGTTTGCTACACCATTTTTTTTATCTTTGGTGTAGATCAACCATAATGAGCAAATCATGTATTTCAGGTAGGAAAGTATGTTCCAAGACTCTCATTATTTATGGACCTTATTTGGTTTTCCATCCTGTAGCAGGTGTAGAGAACCCAGCGTTCATGCCGGATATGGACACCCCTCCTCCTCCTTGGCTTACGGAAGATGAGGCTGACCCGAACGTGGCCCCTTCTCAGAGAGCCCAGCGCAACCTACCCTGGAGTCCCACCAACCTCCGCCGTCTCGCCCCTCTGAGGATCAGTGACCGCTCCACAGACTCCTTTATGATGGCTGGTGTTCCTGCCGCTGAAGATTCACCTGAGGAACAATCTGAAGAACCACCTCAAAGGGATGGTACTCATATGTAGACTTCTTATTTAACAATGACTTGCCAAACTATATGCAATAATATTGCCTTGGAATTGAAAGTTAAGCCTTCGTTTTGGTTTTTCTTTCCTCATCTCCACCTGGTGGGGACATTTATAGTAGCACTTTACCACACTGACAGCAGGCCAAGAAAACACTCTGAGAATTCTGGTTACTTTTAGTTGTGTGTATTTTGAAGTACTTCCAAGTTACAGTGATGTTCCATTATGCAGCTTTAGTGCTTCTGCAAAAACCCGGCTGTTGCATTTTTATGTTGCCAATATTATTTAGGGTTTTACTGGGTATTACTGTGTTCTTTCATAGTGTACTTATACTGTACTTATGAAGCTGTGTTCATTGGTAATATTAGATCTATCAGTAAGTTGACAAGTTATTTCATAACAAAACATAAAAACATTTTTTCTGTTGAAGCACTTTGACTTTACATCACATACTTTATCTGTATATAGTTAGGCTTCTGTGATGAAACTCCAATACTGACCTATATCTGAGTAAATTATATTAGCTTATTTATTGATGCATAATTAATTTAGTCTTTTATTTAAAATGCTTTAAAAAAAAAAAGCACATTTTAAATATGCAAACAAAACAAGTTCGCCAACTGTGATTTTCTGCCTTTAAATAATCTCATATTTAGGTCATGTTATGGTCAAACATGTGCAAGTTGTTTGAAAACAATTAAAAGGTGATCTTTTCCACACGGGAAACACTATAGTACTATCCAATACTAATGTAACTAAATTAAAACTGGTGTGAAGCAAGAGTAAAAACATTTGGTTCTTGTGTTCAAAAATGTTTGTTGTAAAGAAATAAACTATTTATTCAGATTCTGTTTCAAAGTGGTATTTTTGTAAAAGAAAAAGCTGTAACACATACACATACATATAAATATATACACATATATATATGATGTTTAGTTGTTTTTCATATTTAAAATGTGTAAATCCGGTTTGGAGAAAATGTATTTGCTGAATTTAACATATTGGAAAAATAACATTACATTTGGCCTGTGCAAAAAGATGGAACATATTGTTTTTGTTAAACTCCAAAAAATACATGGAAATTGTTTACCCTGCTCCTGGAGGTCTAACCTTATTGAGGAGTTCACATCTAATCTCGTTTGATGACATCAGTCATATTATCAATACACCTAATTAGCTGGATCAGGAGGGAAACACGTAAACCAGGATAGATTTGCAGGAGTTGGGTTGGGGTGCGTGTGTGTGTGTGTATATGTGTGTGTGTGTGTGTGTGTGTGTGTAAAAACTGCAAGGCTGTATGTAACTTTTTGTGCTGTCTGCTTGTATTCTCACTCAAAAACATCAATTGAATCTGAAATTGAAGAAACAAACACTAAAATTCTGCATACATATATATTTAATTAAAATAATGACAATTAAATAAAACAATAAAACAAAAAAGGCTCAATGAAAGACCAGAATTAGATGAATGTTAAGACAAAAAATTGTATCTCAAAAAAAAAAAAAAAAACACAACAAGAAGACAGTTCCATTATCAGGCGTTTAGGAGCATTATCCGTTACGCACTGTAACCAAAGGAAAACGGACTGGTTAGTATGAAATGAGCACCTCACTGTCAGAGGTGCCGCTTTTCGTTGGTTTTCATGGAATGCCTTTAGGATGAGAGGGGACTGACATGGCACTAAAGAGCACTGACCCAAACGTATAACAGCTCTCACTAACATCCAACCCAGGCCATTTCAGGTCATGTATGTTAAAGCCAGATTCGTAGATCAGTAACGTAGAAATCCTGAGCTTAACGGCACAACTGAAGTGACCTAAAGCTATTTTTGTTCATTTCAGCTTGGAAACGACTAAAACCTCCATCATAAATGAAAACTGACAAGATACGGAAACTGTAGTTTCTAAACCGTGATCACATGGGTCAATTCCCTTTCATGGTAGCGCACACTGGCTCTTACTTACGAATGCAAGACATCAAAGCCTTGTCTAACGAAGCTGTGCAAAAGTGAATAACCAGTAGTTATTGCTATTTTAATAAAGACTGAATCACAGACTACATCACAGCTGACACTCTGAGTACTGTGGACTGGCAAACCACGATGGCGTAGACGAAGACAAAGACGAATAAAGGTGGTAGGGACTGGCTTTCTGAGGGTCGCTCTGTCGAAGCCTGATTAATCAGCGTCCAAACAGTTGCTTATGCCATGCCAAGTGCCCTAAACTCGACCACAGACACTCCTGAAAAGTTTGGTCCTGACACGATGTAACTGGCGAACCGAGTATGTTTGACGTGTTCTTGGCAAACAAAGTAGTACAGTTACACACACTTTTAACACAAACACACATTACAGTATATCATGTATCAATATATACTCATCTTCAATGTAGACAGAGGCTTGTTGTGCCCATTGAACATTTCAAAAGTAGGTTTTTTTTTGTCCTTTATTTACTAGTTTGAGATCAGCACCACCAAGAAAGGCACATTCCACTCACTATTCTCCTCTTAGGGTGAACTTTCACCTCTACTGTGTGGAAAAAAAAACAACAAAAGCCAACCCCCCGCCCCCCCCACACCAAAAAACAAAAAAGGTTACATATGTAGAACATTTAGAATTATAATTGATACAACTTTACCATGCCTCACTTCTGTGAGCTTCAATCAGCATTTCAAAATCAACCATTTTAAAGGGCAGTGTTGTCTCTTCTTAAATGATGCCCAAAAGGAGAGAAGAAAAAAATTTGCCGCAAAACAACACACCCTAGGACGACGTGATAATACGTTTTTCAAAACAAGACAAAAGAAAACTAGAGGTCAACAGTCTATTGCATTTTTTGCCAATTGTTATTAGACACTCATTATTTAATATTATTGTTATATTATCATCTTGTATCTCTCATAGACTTTGTTAGCAAAAATAAGTGGTGTGCATTATACAGATCCATTCTTTAAATATACAAATATACTTCTGCTTTTAATTAAAAATGCTTTAAGCCAAGGCATCCAAAGTCCAGCTTTTAGCACGGGGGGAGGGGGGCCGAGTGTATTACATCACAGTTTAGGCTCCACCCACACAACAGCTCCACCCCCTACATGAAATGCCCCGCATACTAGGATCTAGCAACCGTTTCCGTGGCAACTTGAGTAGACAGAGAATTTACTACAGAATGCTGCACTATAGGACAAAACAACAGGACTTCTACAGTCACACGTGCACCGGTGCTTGCCCTACTGATCAGTCTCAAGTTTTCAAGTAAAATGAAATGCTGGTAGTGCCAGAAAAGTAACAGTTATGCTTCAAATGTATGGAAACTGGGTGTTTTCAAAGTGCTGCACGCCGAAGTCAACTGAAAGCAGCCAAAGGTTATTTTCACACAACAAGAGCTGCTCAATAGACTGGACTTACATTTGTTGTTTTTTTTTTTACCCACTTTTCGGATAGGGCCTTTTGCACAGTGGCACAGTTTTCAACTGAGTGAACGTTTAAAGGCTAGTTCTGGAGACTGACGCAATAAAACAAAACAAAACAAAAAAAAGATTATTTAAAGCATGCAATCGTTTGTCATTTTAGAAGTGTGGAGTGAAATGTGCAGTGAGAATAAGAAGGTGCGGGTGGTGTATTGTATTGTGGTGTATAGAGCCTTAAAATCATTCTGCTACAGCACAGATTTTTCAGTTATGACTGTATGTAAGGGACCAGTTGTTCAAAAGTCATCTGAAAAGATTTCGAATCCTGGATTGAACACTAAACACTGAGCAGAGGTTCATTCGATATATACGGTTGAAAAGATGTTTTTAATTTCATACCACACTTGGAAATTAAAATGAATGGATTTTGAACATGTGGCCCTTTAAAATTAACCAGTAACTCATTCATTGCAAAATTTAGACAAGCTAATCCAACCTGCACAAAACAAGATTTTAAAGCTCAAGCTCCAATCTATTCAAAATTCTGAACCCCAATACCCAAAAAACAAACAAACAAGCAATAAAACAACAAGATAAACATGACGAGGGTTCACGGTTAGCTGTGGAACGTTGTGGGACTGGTGTTCTACATGTTCCAATTCCCAAAATTACAGCACCGCTCCTCTTAGCACCTTAGGTGTTTAGCCCAAACTGAGACCATACAGTGGGTTAAAACAATTAAGTGCAGTAAAAATCTTCGTCATTCCTCACACAAAGGCTCTCTCTCTCTCTCTCATTACAAAGACAGACCTCTCTGTGGTATCAGATTAGCAGCTACACTGAGAGGTATTTCACAAAGCAGGATCTCTGCACTCAGCTAGATAACTTAAGCTCAGTGTCAAGCCCGTCTAAAAGGAGGAGAGGTCAAAGACATTTCCAATTGGACTGTCCTCCTTTCGAGCTTAAGTTGTTAATCTTGCTGGAAAATAAAAAACTCCTGTGAAAAAAACAAACACCCTGGTTTGTGGTTTTAAGGAGAGAGGAAACAGTGGGAGAGCACAGCACCACACCTGGCAAAGCCAACGACACAGGCAAGCGGAGGTCACAGTTAACAAATACAACAGCCCTCAACCTTTATCTGGGACCATGTTCCAGAAGGAACTCCCATGGCTCCCCCCATCTACTGAGGCACATTGGTTTGATCCAAGAAATCGACGAGACTTTTAAAAAAACAAAAAAAAAACAGTCCCGGCTGTTAGCGAAAGCTCAAACCGTCTTCCAAAGCTCAACAAAAACCAGCATACGGAGTATAAAAATCAAAGAAACTGTCAATTTTTTCCACCTGTCCACTTGTTTACTGGTTACACTGCACTTCAGGACCACAAGGCCTGTACACTTCCTGAAGAGAAATCAGTGGAATCATACTTAAAAGGAAAAGTCCGACCAAAAACATGACAACAGCTAGATCCACCCAATGGCATGGTATTATTTGCATAACGTTAATTGGCGGTTGCTAGCTTTAGTCAGCAATGTTAGCACTTTTGACCCAACGAAAAAAAAAAAAACTATGGTAGATTAAGAAGTGGATCAAAGGGGCATATGAAGCATACTCACATTTGGAAAAATATTAGTGCACTACTAGTACATCTCGGTATGGCAGTATATGCTTTCGCCCACTGTCAAGGTATGAGAAAGAGGGAGAAGAGAGAGCTGGAGAAGAACCAGCAGAAGAAAGAGGGAGGAATAAAATGTCCTTTGATTCTAAAGTCAATTTTAAAACGTGAAGGCAAATTCTTAAGGGCACAAAGCAGCCTCTTCAGAGATGCTTAAAGGATATATCCAACATTAGTTCCACTGTTCACTTGTTTCAAAGTCGATTCGGTAAAACGTCTAAAACACTGCTTCGCAGCAACTGCAGTCCATGGTTCAATGGCACAGACACTTCAACCTCTCCAGGTGGCCCTGGATGTGTTCAGAAGGTGTTTCCAGGCACTTTGTTTCATATACACAACTAACATCCTCCCAAAAAGAGATCCCATCTCTAACATGGGCACGGTAATACAACACCTTAATCTCTGCATGCGTAACTTCCCACCATTTGAATGAATTCACTTTCCGTTTCCGAACATTCAACGTCCTTCACCGAATGCCATATTAGCCAACATGAAAAAATCTTAGTCACAAGTATGTATTGGACAGTGACAATATATTGTAACCGACAAAGGCTGACTTATTGCACTGAAAGTCTTTTTGGACTGAAAGTCTTTTTGGACAGTGTTAGTCAAAGTGAACAGTGAAGAATGAAAAAGTGCACCACTGCTAAGTTATTTGGATGATTTACAGATGAACTATTCATAGTTCTTTGATAAATGCAACATTTGTTCATAAATAGCCTTAAGCGCATACGTCAGACTCTGGTCTTTGTTGGCCACAGCTCTGTTGTCTGCATTAAACACACCAAATTCAACTCGGCAACTAATGAGCAAGGCATTTATGAATTCAATTTGGTGTATTAGATAAAAGAAAAGACTGTGTTTGACATGTCTAGTCTGACAGATATGAGATTAAAATACCAAGGTCTTCTCGTAAAGTAAAGATGGAGCTCATTCATTGTCCTTGCTTGAACATACTTCTTCAGTACCTTCTAGAAGCCACAACCACACGCCACTTGCACGCACACACCTTTCTGAACAGAAATCTTTTACCAACCTTGAGTTGAATGTAATGGATGTTCAGAGGTTGTACTTTAAGTGAAAGCGCAGTTCTTAGCTAATGTGTCACTCTCCTTGCGCAGAAGAGGGGGGAAAAAAAACAAGACATAAAACAAAATGGGGTAATCATAAACGAACACAAAGCTAAGATGTTTTCCAGCCAGTGCATAGACACAGATGTTACATGAGTCTTAGTTTTACAAAAGACAATGTAAGTAGATTAAAAAGAAAAAGTATATCACCTAACAACCTTGTGTATAAAAAGAGTGGAAAAGGGGGTCCGAGGTGCATTTAGCATCTCAGACAAAGAGCATTGTTTGGATTCATTATTAAATAGATGGATTTATCATTAAAACTAATACTAGATCACTTAATTAAATAAATATAGGCCAAGCATAAGACGTATGTAGTTAAAGTGATGCCCTTTGGTGAGGAGTCAATCATATTCTCCAAAGCAAACCCAAATGTAAGTGTGTTAGCGTTACTCTATGATCAGAATGAAGCAATAGGCTACATCTACCAGCTCTTTCAGTCTCATGCTGTGACCACTTAGTTTCATGATGCCATAGTGGCCTCTGGTGGTGACCTCAACTTCAGCTGACCATAGTGAAACTGCTTGACCTTCCTGAAAACATTTATTCTTGGTCAATCACTTTACCTAATTCATGCTGCTTTACTTGAACATTATAAAAAGAGCTCCACTCACAAACACTCAGAAACAAACTCAGCGCTAATAAATAACAGTATAACTGCCATGTCTCTTTCTTAAGACTCTCATGGCAAGAAACAGAAAAAAAAGGAGTGGATTCTCAGAAAAGACTGGCTGATTTTTTTTCCTATTCTATTGCATAACAATGTTAACCCCACCCCTCCCATTGGTTTTAGTTACGTTTGGTTCGTTTTAGCAGCAGGGCAGCCTGGGGTTGGTTGCCAGCGCGGCTGGGAGGAGCCTTCCTCAGCTCAGTGCATGATGCCAAGTGACTGACAGACGAGTGTTTTAGGAGGCAGGCCTAGGCGAAGTACATGGTCCTCAGAGTGTCGTGGTGAATCTGCACAGCTTTGGCCAGAGCCTGGGAATCCCGGCCGTTACTCTGACCAGACACATGACTTCCTTCCGCACTGAGAGGTGACAAAAGGTGAGAGGGGGAAAAAAGGAAGAGACTGAATTAATATCTCAATTGAAAAGTACAAACAATCTCAAAACAGGGAGGGATACCTTACCTCTTTACCTTCATATGCCTGATAGTATTTTAATTCCTTAAGTTACTTTGCCAACTAGAATATTTAATCAGTAATTTCATTTTGACCATTCTGATTAATTAATTTATTATGATTTAGTAAATATCCTTAACACGAGAGACTTAGTAAGGTGCTTTCACAATTATAATACAACACTTATCTATAGCATTTACATGCAGGATGTGTTTATAACACAGTGTATTGTCATATTGAGTTTTTTTCTACAGACTCTTATTTAGATTTGTTTAGACCAGTGGTTCTCAACCTTTTTTGAACAAACGCCCCCTGACCTCATCATGAGCCTCTTGACGCCCCCCCCCCCCCCACACACA
>JBBPCY010000142.1:6163962-6179054 GCA_037974405.1 Brachyalestes nurse | reverse complement strand
CAGTTGCAAGGGAAACCTAAAGGAAAAATGCAGTAGATGTGACAAGATACTCAACATTTAAGGGATGGAAATAGCATTTACATTTAGTTTTCATATTCATGTTGGCTTCTGTCTGATTGGTGGTCTTATTAAATTAATAATTTCAACAGATTATGCTGCTCTTAAGGCTCTATGCTTCAGGCATCTCAGCAACTTCTAAGTACAACATGCAGCAAATACAACAATGATGTTTGGACATTATTTGAGGCTATTAAAAGAACAGTGTTCTTGAAGTAAAAATAGACATATTCTATCTTGCACTATTTCTCAATACACCTTTAAAACGACAGCTTCAGCTTTACCTGCAGTTAAAGCAGGTACGATACTGAAAAACTCACGTTTGATGGCTGGCAGGTCGGCGAGTGACGTTACACACCCTGTACTTTCTCCTCATAGTGCCACAGTGGGTCACCTCCACCTTCAGACCTAAGAGAAGGATCAGACATTCAAGTACACCATGAACTTCAGAACTCCACGGGTCTGTTCAGGACTGACCAGAAGATCATCTAGAGTCGCCCTTGAGGAAGGACAGTAAAAAGGTTCCAACTTATTCTCACCTGCGAGATAAGTGATCGGAGCACAAAGTACCACTTTTCGATAAACTGGACAGTGGGCACAGCCTGATACTGTTTGATAGCTAGCTTAGTAAGCACAGATAGTACTTAACATCACATTTAAAGGGGACATATTATGCAAAACTCACTTTAGTTATAATAAGGTTATGGGCTATACAAAACCTGTTCATTAAGTTCTTTGCACAAAATTACTCTCACAAAGAAATATCAGCAGCTTTATTCTTCACAGTTTCGGTCCCTTTTAAAACGAGCCGTTCAGACAGAGGGCCCCGTGTGACGCGGGAGATTTAAGTACTTTCAAATAATGACTTTTGTGTTTCTATCTAGTTAAGTTTTGTTTCGTTACAAGCAGTGTAAGGGGTGGGTGAAGCATGGGAGGGGTGGGTGAAGCATGGGATGGGTGGGGTGTGGCCAGCAACAGCTTATTTGCATGAAAGGGACAGAGCCCTGAAACGGCTCGTTTTGAAAGGGACCCAAACTGTGAAGAATAAACCTGGTGATATTTCTTTAGCTGTGTCCGAAAAGTGCACTCGTTCACTATATAGGGAACTATGTAGTAAATTAGCCATTTTGTAGTGTAATTGGTGCTTATTGGTTCTTTTACCGTGCCCTACATAGTGAATGAGTACTTTTCGGACACACTGCACACTACTTTTATCCCACGAAAGTCAAGAGAAGCGAGACGGGGGGAAGGTGGGGCTTCAAGCGGAGGAGATTCAGTCACACTTGCAGTTTATCTCTCTCTCTCTCTCTCCGTGGAGGACAGTAGTACCTAGAGCTGGACTGTAACAAAAAATCGTCCCGGGCATTTTGAGCTGTGGTTCGCGGGTGGGCGTGGTATGCGATCCGGACCGACAGACGGAATTCTGCGCCGGCCCAAAATTACCTGGCAGTGCCAAAATTGACATCTGCCCACCGGGCAAATGCCCCATATACCCGACAGCCAGTCCAGCTCTGGTAGTACCCCCCAGACGGATCTATCTGTCACCGTGCCCCCCAGACCCCGCCTCATGTGCTGGCTGTGTCTGAACTAGAGAGATGAGACGTGTGTTTATTGGGGCAATTCTGCAAAGACTTGTTCAAAGTGTTCAATCTTGCATTGTACATAGTATGTTGCTTAGATATAAACAGAACTAGTGTCATACAGGGCGAGTATTATAGCACTTTCGTATTAACATAATTAGTGTTGCATTGTCTTTTGTGTATTGGTGCTTATTGGTTGTAAAATTGCAAATTTTACACGTGGTGTCACAATTCTGTTGTGTTCAACACAGCAAATGGCACATACTGGTGCTGGGTATTATACCCTCAACTTATTTTGTCATAGAATTTAGAGTTTCCATAGCTGCACACTCAGAAGCACCCAGCTACAGGAGGCATATTGCAGCAAAGTAACAGATCAGAACTGAAACTAAAATCTGTGGCTCAGCAGTCTATGTTTTTCTTCTAATTTAGAAACCACACTGCTCCTTGCAGTAACTGAGCACACAGGGCATGTAGGTAGTAGATTCTAATTGCCTTTGTGTTCACAGCACAGAATTCAGATTAAGGTTCAATGTGCTGGAGTACCTCGATTTTGATCAAGGTTGAATGCGCTCGAGTCAAGGTATGAAATTCCAAGTAACTGGCATTTTAGCACGCATGTGGTATGACAGGCAGAGGCAAAACTTTGTGAAGAGGTAAGCAAGGATTGGACGGTTAACTGAACTTGCGATGACTAGCTGGACTATTCATTGCAAGGTTTGTTGACATAATAAATGACATAATAAATGTTAATAAATGACTACGTTCTCCAGTTCCCCAGAGTAATTAATTGTGCAGAAAATGATGGAACAGATGATGCAAGAAACATTGTTAATGTAGTGTATATGGCTGAGTTTTCACCTCACACTGGCAAGTTTAAAAATGAGGGGAGAAAAACTTAAGTTTAAAGTTTTAATCCAATCTAAACTGTGATGCAAAATGAACTGTGGCTTAGAAACCAAAGACTAAATCAAACCAAGGGAAAAGGGAACACACACAGGTTGGGGGGAGGGGGGTGTAACAGAAACTGGTGTCATATATAGGTATTTCCTAGACACCACAAAAGCCTCAGTAAGATTATTCCATTTTTTAAGCACTATAGGCAGCGCTCAACAATTTGATAAAATACTTCCTATTGTAGATTATACATGAGAGAGTTCACACACCTTTGATTTCTTTGGTGAATTTGACTCTGTGGGAGTCTGTAAGAGGACGGGGCTGCTCATCAATGTTGTGGATGTCGAGAACCTCACACATGAACTGGATCACTGGCTGAGCTTTGTAGAAGGCCGTAGCAGAAACTGCAGTCAGGAGAAACAAGAACAAAGAGATTTCAAATTAAACAGGGATTTCACTCACAAAAAAAAAACAAAGAAAAAGCATGTTAATGTCATCTCCTTTCACACCGATTGTACATTACTGGTCAGTTTTCCAGAGCTTTGCAACCACTTCATCATTATCTAATTATTTTCTTAATCAATCAGTTTAGTGATGTAGCACAAACCATCTATATTCAGCATCATTTTCCACATAGCTGGTCGCACTGACTGGTGAAACCCAAACCACACCTCCCTGCCTCCACCCAGCGGGTGATCATAACCCTCAGGAGAGGAGAAGAAGGATCGTCCCACTGGGGTGTACCTGAGGAAAGAGACAAGACCTTTCCGATTGACATTCAGACTAATAAATCTGATATCATCATGAATCACAGTTCCCTATGTTGTCACTGAAATAAAAAAACGATGGGGCTTACCTCATGGATGGCAGGTGGCGTAGGACTACATCTACAGCATGGACAGGGTTGGTGCTGACTGGCTTATCCAGGTCTATAGGCTCAGGCATGCTCCGCCCTGTAAGCACCTCGTGCAACATATGCCAGCTGACTAGTGACACAAACTTGATGGACACTTTGAAGGGCCGGTCCTTACCGCCCTCACCAGGCAAGGTTACATCCAGGTCCACCTTCGTAAACAAGACAGTAAGACACATAATTTGCCTCAGGGTTTATAGGTCGATATGACTAGTTAATTACTCCTAACTATGGTAGCCCAACATAGTGGAGCCCATGAGTGCTAAAGTACATAGCACAAAGAAATCACCCCAGCTGCATCACTATAGAGCTCCAGACTGACTCAAGAAGCTACATCAACACAATAACTGTGCGTCAGGATGTATTGTTTAATGGCTGAGCATGAAAAGCCTAAGATCACTATGTGCTGCGCCAAATGCCGCTTGGTGTGGCTTAAAGCAGAGATGTTCACAAGTCATTTTTTACCAAGTCCAAGTCAAGTCTCAAGTCTTTGTGCTCGAGTCCAAGTCAAGTCTCAAGTCTTTGTGCTCAAGTCCAAGTCAAGTCTCAAGTCTTTGAATGGCAATGTCATGTCAAGTCTCAAGTCTTTGAGTGGCAATGTCATGTCAAGTCTCAAGTCTTTAGTCCCAAGTCCAAGTCTATGGGGTGCCATTTGTAAAAACAGCTTAACAAATTAAGAGGGGTCATTTTTTCATGATTTAGCTACATTTTCACACAGTTTTCACACATTTAGAGCTAAATGTGTTAAAAAACTAAACATTGCACTTTAAATCTAAATGTTGCACTTTTACAAACGGCGACTCTAAATGTGGGATTTTTGAGCTGTAAATGTTGAGCTCTAAATGTTTAGAAGATATGCTAAATGGCCACGCCCCGCGATTACTTAGCAGGGGGCTGGACTGCGTGCTGTGATATTCCCTCACCAACATGGAAGATTTGCCTTAAATGCTCTTAAATCTAAACGTTAAATATGAAAAATATATCTCGCACTCTAAATGTGAATCTTCACGTTAGGTAGGGCTCGGTGACACCTTTCCAACAACCCCTCGAAAACCGTTGACCTTGGACAAAAGTAAAGGGACACCGGGGCGAGGTGAGCGGGTTTCGGGGGTTATTATGGCACGAGGAATCGTTGGAAAGAGTGCGAGGTATAAATAAATAAATCATTCCATGAAATGAACATTGTTTACGAGTTAATGACTCACGAGTCACAACACCAAAGTCCGAGTCAAGTCTCAAGTCATTGAGGGCAAGTCTAAAGTCAAGTCACAAGTCTTTGTGCGACTCGAGTCCGAGTCTCAGACTCGAGTCCCCATCTCTGGCTTAAAGCATAAAACATGCTATCATAGACACAGTGGAGACATGTTCTTCAAAGACACAAATCATGCTTCACTATATGGACAAATCTGGATTTGGTGGAGGTTGGAAAACGCTACCTAACGCTATGAATCATATAGTGTACATTTTCTTAAATGTGTGTGAGGATAAACATTGTGCTAGTCGGCTACAAAAAGTTACAGAAAGCCAGTCCTACCACAACTAAAAAGTAAGCATACAACCCTGGTGTGTGTATCTTACCCCTCCTGTAGCCACTGGTAGGGGCTGTGCTGTGTAGAGACTCCTCTTGCCATCATAGACTGGCTTTCTGTCCCCAAAGATGGTCACCTTAAAATGCTGAACCATGGAGTCCACCACCTCCCTAGTGAATGCCGAAAAAAGACAGAATGAGAATGATAGCAGTGAGAGCATGTATACAGTGTATAAAGTATATTTCTCAGGTCTATATTAATAGTTTCTCAGAGAAACCTGCATGACCTAGGATTTGTTCCTGTCAGTATGGTCATCAACAGGAAGAGCACGATGTAATACAATGTCCTTACAGGAAAACAGTACTATATGTGTATTAAACACCTGTTGACACGGCGAGGACATCTCTCAGGTTTGATGTCAACCTCGTACAGGTAGACATCCATCTTGGGGATGTCCACCTGGAAGCAGTTGGCCAGCAGCTTGATGGGCTTCCCCATGGTGCCATAGCCAGGCCTCCGTGGCACGGAGAACAGGGGCGCAGCCCCAACGGCTCCTGAATACACAGCATTACAAGAGGAATTAGTCAAAGACAGATTCATTATTAATATTTAACAAAATATCTATGCACATACACTGACATATTGCAGTGGCTATACAAAAGAAAGATGTAGCACTCTTTATACCAATGCACACAATTTACTAAATTGCCACTGGGATGGTACTTGGAAAACCGTGTTAGAGAACATAGAAAACATAAAGCATCATATAACACTATGTTGATTCCAGGGTTTTATTCTTATATTTTAAAATACCTCATGAAAAGGTAAGAATATGTAGTAGGAAAAATATGTAGTAAACCTTCACAACCCACATTACAATTATTTGCCAGATGCTTTTATCCAAAGCAATTAATAAATATGAGGATTAACATGTTAATGTGTTTCAGGACAGTGTGCGAACCAGAGGAGAGTACTAAATGCTAAATCTTTATGTAAGAGTACTGCAAGAAGTGCATCAGAAGAGGAGATGCCTTCTGAACGGAAGAGTATTCAGGAGGTTTCTGAAGACAGAGAGGGATTCTGCTGCTCTGGTCGTGTTTGGCAGCTCATTCTACCAGCAGGGAACCACAAAAGAGAAGAGTCTGGACTGGGTTTGCCTGGTGTGTAGGGATGGCAGAGCCAGACAATGTTCCTTGGAGTGGATGGAGTGAGTAGGAACACAAGGCTGAATGATAGGGTTATGGTAGCTGGGTGCAGACCCAGACGTCACTCTGTAGGCAAGAGTTAGTGTCTTCAACTTAATCCAGGCAGGTATGGGTAGCCAGTGTAGGTCAATCAGCAGTTGGGTGACATACAACCTTTTGGGTTGGTTGAAAACCCAGCCAAGCTGCTGGTTCGGCTCTTAAAACGGCAGTCCTAGCTTTAATATTTCAACAAAAATGGACATTTGTACAGTTTTGACAGTGCACGGTTTGTACAATACGACATACATGGACTCATGTCAGAACTGACATTTACAATTAACTCAGTTTGGTTTAGAGGTCATTCTGTTTCCTGTTTGCTACAAACATGAATGAGATGTGGCCCAACAGGTTTTTGACAACTGATATGTTTCAATGACAACTTTTCATCTTCTTTTTTTTTATAATTTAGGTCTTAGGAAGTACATACAACCTACAATGTTTTGTGGATTCTCTAAGTGACCATTAGTATAGATTATACACAGAAATTACACTTCTGTACATTTTAAAGTTCTATTACTGCATATTTGCTGAATGTAAAATATTGTGAGAACATTAAACACGGCCTGTAAAAAAAAGTTATGGCAGATGTTTAATTTTTTCCAATGCTAATTGAAGCTAGTAAACTGAAATTGTCATGCAGAAAGAAAACCATAAAGTTGTTTCCCTGCAGAGAATGTATTAACTAAAAATCAACAAAATATGTTATTTGACTCGAGGGTATTCAAGTGTTTTCATGACTGTAGCAACTGAAATGCTGTACTTAGCATGTTGTCAATAATATCCCTGCAATAAAGAATTAGTGAAACGATTTAGAAATGCTGGGGTGCTGACTGGTCACATACCTACTCGTAGGCGCTGACCGCTTTGACTACTGAGTCAGAATGAGCTGTTAATTTTCTGGAACACTCAAGGGGCTTTCTCATACACACAGCTTTAGTTTTATTGGCAATGTGGATGAAGTCATTGTCTGGAGATGCTTGTTCAATACTAGAAAAGCTTTTACTGTAATCCTGATTCTACATTAGGGAGCTGTAGCTTATTAAAAAAGATACCATAAAACATGCAGCACTATTTCCCGACTGAATGTATAAATTCAATGTGTTATGAGAATACTTGAGAACAAATCAAGACAATTCAATGTGATACGCTTCCAAATAAGAACAGAGACAGTAATGAAGATCTACTGACAGAGGTTCATTAAAAATCACAGAAAAAAATAATACTAATTCCTGAATCTGAAGCTTACTTTTCTGATTGCTCTTCTTCTAACCAGACTGTTTATACAAGCATTAGGGTTAGAAAGTTAGATGCTATTTAGAATTATCATGACAAATCAGGCCAAATTTTGCCACAATATGCTTTTACTATTGTTAGTACCTACAGAACACTGCATGTTTCATTACCAAGACTAAACAGCCATTTGTAGTAATATTGTAGTAATATAGGGGAAAGAAATTAGGCCTTTATGCCCAAGCTAGGAAACAATCAAGTCAACTTTGTGTATTAACACTAGAAGCCCGATGATAAGAGTGTTATATGCTGCACAGTGAGGTGTTCGGGTTTCTTTTAAATGACTACTTAGTGGAAACGCCACTGCAACTGACATCAAAGACACTGAAAAATGCACGCAACCCACACCTTACAGTCAGACGTCCACATCCACAAATGAAAGTAAAAGTAAATGAATAAAAGTACTGCATCTGCTTCTTGATGGAGAAACCAAACCTTTGTGATCAAATTTGTGGACCTCAGACGATGACATAATCTCTTTTTTGCCCTGACTCATCTTCCCCTTTTAAATAAAACTTCCTAGCTGGCAAATAACCACAGCATGTGCTGTACTGGTTAGAAAAAATACAAAAAACACACTGGAGATGAACTACAAAGTTAATCTTGCCCTGAATTACAGCAATCTGTCCCATTCCTACTTTATTCCAGCTTTTGTTGCAAAACAGAATGATGTCCAGGTTTTCTAACCACATATTTATCCAGTTTGCATTTTAGTTCTGCATCCTGAATATGCACAAATACACTCGGTTGCTTTCAGTTTTATTTGTTTACTTTCAGTCTACATTATTATGTAGACTTTGCCCTAAAACCTTTGCCTTTGCAACTTTCTTTTTGACAGCTGAGGGTGGAGCCAAATACTGGCAACTACATTATGTGAACAAAAGGGACTATAATGGCATTGCATTCAAATACAAATACTTGAATAACAGCTATAACAGCTTCCACTCTTCTTGGAACGCTTTCCACCAGATTTGGAGAATTCTGTGGGAATTTGTGCCCATTCCTTCTGTAGAGCATTTATGAATTCAGGCACTGATATTGGATTAGAAAGCCTGACTCACAATCTCAGTCCAGTTCATCCTAAAATCCAGTTCCAGTTCATCCCTAAAGGTGTTGGATGGGGTTGAGGTCAGGGCTCTGTGTGGGCCAGTCAAGTTCTTCCACACTGAACTCCTCCAGCCATGTCTTCAGGGAGCTTGCTTTGTGCACTGGGGCACAGCCATGTTTGAACAGAAAAGGTTCTTCCCTAAACCGTGTCCACAAAGTGAGAAGGACGGCGTTGTCTGAAATGTCTCGGTATGCTGAAGTATTAAGATTGGAAGTAAGGGGCCTAGCCCAAACCATGAAAAACAGGTGTGTCCCAATACTTTAGTGTACTTCTCTTTACCATTGGTTCATACTTGGATTCCTTGATTTTATTGCTGCATCAATGAAGAAAATCCACAAGGTGCATTCCATTCAGCCTGGTAGATCCCTGCAAAGTGGACTTAAGTGGATTTAGACGTTTTACAGGAGATCCCAAATGTTTTAGAGCGAATGGTTGGTTGGAAGTGAACTTCAAACTGTGCAGTGAACAGTGGGCAACCATTTATCACTACTTCTGAGAAATGTGTAAGAAAGGTCACTAGTTTCTTGAAAAGCGTGACGCTGAGTTTGATGACGCTGCAGACCGCTCCAAACAAAGGTATTTGATCAGCTGCATTTCTCTAAGCCCCCACACCCCAGGCTCAGAGTGTAGGGAATACAGGCACTGCTTAGGGACCCTGTGGAACGGAAAGTAGCTTCAGCCGCTCAACTCCAGTCCAAACACGACTTCTTTAAAAGAAATGCTGCATGTTGGTCCTTTGTTTATATTATCAGTGCTCGGGTGACCTACGCTGAATCCCAATGTATCGCAACAGCTTTTCAATAGGAGATGGCCAGAAGTAAATATGTTTAATGCATTTAGCAGATGCTCTTTTCCAATGCTTAAATAGTCCACTTTTAACCAAGTTACTGCTAGATAAGTCACACACCTTAAATGCTGTCAAAGAAAAACAAAAGTCAGAGGGTTATACACAATTGAGGAAAAACATATATGTTTACATACACAAACACAAATGAATAGCCAATAGACTGCAAATGCACAGTTCTACTGTACACATCCTTACATTTCTGTGGTGGTTTAAATACTCAAGAGGGCAACTGAGGACAAATCAAAGCATCTGTAAACATGGTTTACTATGATTCCAGCAGCTATGGCCACTAAATATGTTGACAGTAGAGAAGCACATGCTGCTTCTATTTGAAAGGTGATAATGGTTCATTAATGTAAAGCAGTTAATGACAAGACTTTTTGCCCCAAGTAATTTTATTGGCTTGTTCATGATCAAAGTTTAACATCAGGTAAAGTGCAGCTGCTGTGTTAAAATGCTGTAGGTAAAACTGGCGTTATGGAATGTGTAGCTCGAAGTGTTTGCGGTGCCTTGGACAGACATCTTTTGTGCACTAAAGGGTGATTCCTTCACGCATCTCCTCACTAACCTATTGTCATTTGATGAATTGTAAAATAGCAAGAGCTGTCTATCTTCTGGTGTCAAATCAGCTGGTGTTTTCACACGTGTAGAGCATTGCTGCATGTGTGAGTGTGTGTGCAAGCTTCTCATTTGTGCGTGCAGGAAACAACCATACAACATATTCCACAGATTTTTTAAATATTTTAGATCATTGAGTTAGGATGGAAACAGTCATTCTAAGTGGATGAATGTGAAGACGTTTTTTTTTGTTTTTTTTTATCAGAAATAAATTTATGATCATTTTATTAACTTTGATAGTAAAAGATGGTCTCATGATTCAGACGACTACATATTTGTTTTAACATAGGTTTTGATAAAGACTTCTTAGCAAGGATGGCAATATTACCATATTACACTATAAACTAAATCTTTTTTCTTATGTGGTCCCGAATTTTAACATACTAGGAATGAATGCAATGATTCACACACTGTGTTGCATTAAACCAAAACTAATTTGAAGACTATTCAACATCTGACACTGAAAGTGATAGCTGAGGTGCAGACTATACAATCTGTGCATTCCCCAGTCAATACACCACAGACTGAAATTAAACCCTCTTCTGTTGAAAATGCATTATATAAATTAAATGCATTATAAAAAGAGCTTAGTTAATTATTAGGAAAAACTCCTAGAACAGTCCCTGGGAGCAGCAGCTGGAAGGGTAAAGGGGTGAGCGAGATCGGACACTGTAGTGAAAGCAATTTACAGGAGATTTCCAAAGCGAGGGTTGACACTGGGAGGCACCCAAAGGGAACTCTGCGGTTCCAACCAATTCTTAGAGGTCCCAGTGTGTCGTTGTCATGCCAACTGCACTCATGTGGCACTCTCTCCATGGCAACCAACACTATACTAACAAGCAATAGGAGGAAAACATGCACTTTATATAGTCACCGGTCCACCTGTAAGAACAAGTCAGAGACACACACACACACACACACACACACACACACACACACACACACACACACACACACACACACACACACACACACACAGGCAGACACACAGATACAGACACACAGATACAGACACACAGATACAGACACACAGATACAGACACTAAACAAACACCCACTCAGTTCAACATGAATGAAATATATAGACCTGTAGAGACACAGACACACATGCACCATGAACTAACTCCCGGTCAGTTCAATATGAAGGAAATACACAGACCTGTGTGTATATACAGACAGAACAAACACCAGTCAGGAATTAAATACATAAGCCTGCAAGTATAGACACCCACAGAACAAGAAAACATTTAATTGTGATTTTTCTGGCCATTACTCAAACAGACAGGCATTCCATAAGATCTGTACTATTAGATGTTATTACTAACAGTAACCATTCGCCTTCAAAACTTAAGACGTAGGACATAATTAAAAGTGTACCTCAACTCCTGCCAGCTGCAGTTTTGACATTAACACAATGAATTTTTCAGCCCTAACACACACAGTCACGTGAATCCATTTTTCTAACTTTGCCAGGAATTCCTGAAAGGCTACACTAAAAATAGCTCTAGGTCACTGGGCAGAAGAGATTTACAGTCTATAACGTGTTAACTGCCAAAATACCTATTCTCACCAGGTGCTCAATTTCAGCCACAAACAAACAACCAAACAACCAAACAAGCACACTTTGGTTAGGACAGGCTGAGGAAAGCAACTAAGCTGGATGTTAAAAGATTTAAACTGCTGAGTAAATGGCATTTGATAAATGAGCAAGATTACATATTTTAAAAGAGAAATCCCTTCGTTTTAGTCTTAACTGCAAGAACTATTGTAGGCGACCTTGGTATGCATGGCCCTCCCCTGTAGACCACGTGCAGGCTTGAGCTTAAACCAGACTAGTACAACAGGGCACTAATACGAATATTTTTGACCCCTGTTATTAATACCTTCCTGTTTGGGACTGTATTGTGCGTCCACTTAAAACAGTTACGTGAAATGTCATCAGTGCATAAATTCCATTTGCATGGCTGCTACTTCAGTGACACAGCAACTGGCAAATCAGTCGCCATGACAACGAGGGCTTAGAAGCCTCCCCCACTCTCCCCTGTGTGGTCTTGCTCCCTCTCTCTCTCACACACACACACACACTTGTATTTCTATCTTTGTGAGTCAAGCCACATATAACTTTTCTCCACTACTTAGACCCACCAAAAGTCCCCACGTAATCAAAAATGCCTACTCTTTCTTGACATTTAAAGGGTCCCCACAAAGACGAGCACACACATGTATTCCTGTCTTTCTGAGACAAGCCATTTCTACTATCTCGCCTCTCTCACCAAGAGATCCATCAAAGGACGCCACGTCAAAATGCCCACTCTTTCCTAACGTTTAAAGTGTCCTCACAAAGACACACGCATTGTACTCCTATCTTGTGAGACAAGCCTTTAATATCAGCTCATCTTTCTTCTTCACAGAGGCCCACCAAAAGTTCCCGCAACGTCAAAAATGCCCACACTTTCCTGGCATTTAAAGGTCCCCACAAAGACACACACGCACCTCGAGCAACAGCACCTGATCAGCACACCACACCACCTGTGTGTGACAGGCCATCCGACCACAGCGCCACAATGTGGAAAAGACCCTCCATAACCAGCCTGCCTCCAACCGACACCACCAACCGACATACCAGCCTGACGGGCTCAGAGAAAAGAAAACTGGAAAAAAAAAAACTCAAAATAGATCCATCTATCTCTACTCTTATCTACCTACTCTACCTTTCCCAACCACAAAAAAGAAAAATGGAAGTCCAGTCCTGATGACACTTTCCCAGCTACACGTTTATACGTTAAGGATGACACTTCAGGTAGCGATTTCAATACCTTTCAGTAGCTATTTCAATAGACACATCAGTAGATTTTTCAGTATGTGTTTCAGTACTCTTCAGTACGTGTTTCGGTACTCTTCAGTACGTGTTTCAGTAGACATTTCTGTAGATATATCAATACTTTTCAATAGATATTTCAGTAGATATATCATTACTCTTCAGTAGATATTTCAGTATACTGTACTACCTACCTGTAGTACCGATTTCCATTCATGAGGTCTCTGCCCCGGAGTCCAGTCAGCCGGCTTCCTAGAGCTGGAGCACCGGCCCGATCCGGCCCGGCCTGCCGGTGGAGAGTCTCTCCGGAGCCGCTGGGGCTCGGCTGGCCCGTCTTCTCCCCTTCGGTCCCGGATAGAAGTGTCTCTACGGGTCAGCTCGGCCCGAGCTTCATTCGGTTAGAGAGCCGGGGAACCTTCTAGACAGACTAATCGACCAGTCCCCCTCCTCCACACCCCAGATCTCAGTAATCACTCCCAGCTGACGGACTCCCCGGCCCTCCTGAAGACTCCCCGGAGTGGGAGAGAGGTTTTTATGGCTACTTTTGTAACAGAGGAGCTGAAACTTGACAGCACTTCAAAACCTCGACTCTTTGACAAAGATACAGCTTCTAATGGTTAAAATTGTTTAAAAATAGTCAGTGTATTAAAAACCCAACTCTCTGGACCGAAACACGGCTTTTCTGTTGCTTTTTCGTCTTTTTTACCGGTCTCTCTCGCTCTCTCCCTCTCTCGGTCTAAGACCCGGTTCACCATTCACCCCGGCCGGGCGGAGGGAGGGGCTACAGGAAACACCGCAGGAAACTCCGTCACGTCCTGGAACATCAGTCACTCTCATCAGAGACATTTCATCTTAGTTCATTTATAATATAAAAATAAAAAAATACAGATAATTTGAAATAAATATTTCTTCTAAGCCCGATGTTATTTTTCTAGATTTATCGCTTCTTTGGGAAATTAAGAAATAAATTAAAGTGTCTATACATACATGCATTAATATACAGGCACACAAACTTATAAAGTTATATTTAGATAATATTTGTAAATATAAATGTTAATTTGTGCACCGTTATTATTTGTGTCTTCATGCCTTCATTAGACTGTTAAGAAGAGTTATGTTATTTTAAGTTATGTTAAGTTATTAAAGAGAAGGAACGTTCATACACATAAACCTATATATTTTTATTTATAGTTAAATAATATTTGTATATTGTACTTTTTTTTTGTATACTGCTGTGCTGTATAGCTTTTATTCTATTAGTTATACTGCTTCATCTTTTATACTGTCCACTTTGCTGCCGTAAAAATGCAAATCCCCCGTAAGACTTACACAGGGTTATTTTATCTTATTTTATCTTCAGTTTCAGGATCTGGGCCTGAGGATGTCAGCCTTGTGTTCTTCACTAAACTTCACTCGCCGTAGAAGAAGCTGAAACTGAGCTACATTCAACAACCCCACGATTTTGAAAGTTCAGCACGGGGCGTTATTCTACTCTATGGAGTAGTTCTGTTCCATAAACACTGAAACAGATGTTTATCGTTGGAATATAAAAAGTTAACATTTGTACGTTTGGATAGTTTAGTACATACAAAACGTGGACCAAAAGTTACCCATTGAAACTGACAGGATTCTTGAAGGCATCCCAGGAAGCTTGCAGCTCAGTTCTTCATGCAGTGAGTTTCCATGGGTGGTTCCAGTCCAGTGCAGCTGCAGGGTCTCTGAAGTGAAAACTGTTCTCTTTAACTGGCAGGATCATAGTTTGATGTTTTAGTTTTTTCATTTTTTGTATTCTTTTTGTTTGTACTGATCACAGTACTTAGGGTGATAATAAAGGCTAAATAAAGACACAGACATCATTTTGTACTATTGAAGCAGTCTGAGGCACTAGTTAGACTAGTTAGGCTTTATTTTTCCAGCTGGGATGGAGAAGGTCATTAACTGCTTCAGCAGGAGGCCGGACTCTACGGCCAGGCTGATCTGCTTTCCCTGGGCAGGAGGAGGCTCCATCCACTACGCTCGCTGGGGGAGGCTCCTCCACAGCTCTGTAGAAGGTAATTGCCGGGATCAAGAGTATATAGAGTATAATATACACCTCCAGAAATACGCAGCGCTAGACTCCTCGTTAGTATAGTGGTGAGTATCCCCGCCTGTCACGCGGGAGACCGGGGTTCGATTCCCCGACGGGGAGAGT
>JBBPCY010000142.1:6140844-6157786 GCA_037974405.1 Brachyalestes nurse | reverse complement strand
AGCCATTCAGATCTGCTTTTCTCAGACATTCATTTGTACAGATATTAGATTAGACCCGAAACTGTATTAATATTTATGTTAATACAGAGTGTATGAGCGGGTCAGTTCACTGCCACGGAGCCACAGCTGAGCCTCTTTAATGTTTAGAGCTCAGAAAAGAGGGTTAAAATGCAGCAAACATTTATTAAAATTGTTTAGCATGGTCCCAATAATGTTTTAGCTTACAAACTACTAATAAAAAGAAAAAAGCAAACAGAACGACTAAAACACAACATATACGGGTGATATTAGCTTCTCGCTCGAATTATCCGTTCCACCTTAAATGATGTAATGGGAACCGAAGCTTGATTTAAGGTGGAACGGGTAATTCAAGCAAGAAGCTAAGAGGCTAACTGTAGCCGCCACCGAATACAACCGATAAACACACGGTTCTGAGTGACGGTTCTGAGTCGTTAGAGATGAATTATGACAGTTTATTAGTAAAAGTAGAGTTAATGATAGTTTAAGGGCCCGTTCGCCTAAATTGCGCCTAAAAATGCGTGAAAAACGCTAGGCGCGTCACTTTCTCCTTCTTTCTAAAAGCGCTCAGGCGCTTGCGCTCCGGAACTGTCTGTCGTTGCTAAGCAACCATCAGCCGCGCTCTCCATTAATTTCAGCACCAGCACCTGTCATTGTTCAGTCCAAAGTCGAAACACGCAGCACCAGTTCTAGATTGGGCGCTGGCACGGCACCAGCACTGGCACTGTGGCGGTGAAAACAAGCTAAGAGTGGGTCCAAAAATTAGACAGTTTAGTGCAGAGTCTGTTCTTTCCTCTTTTGAAACGGGAGCATTTATTTACTTTCTCCAAAAAACCAGAGTGACGAGAGACACTCACGAACAGAGCGACCATGTAAAACTGCAAACACTCCGCGCGCTACCACACACTGAAATACTACATCTCCCAGTATCAGAACCAACCGAGCAAGCGGAGATCAAGATGAGGGAGGCTAAGGAGTATCGCAGTGGACGGTGATTGTCTCCCTCTCTCTCTGTCCTCTATTTCTACAGACGTGACTGGTTGAGCTGCCCTATCCGCCAGCTGTTACCCCCTTTGAGGCTGCTGGGAAATGCGGAGCTTTTGTCTACTGGTTTCTTTAAACTATGAAAAGGTTCACTAATAGGGTGACCAGACATCCTCTTTTCCCTGGACATGTCCTCTTTTTCAGTCCTGCGTCCGGCGTCTGGCCGGAATTTTAGAATCGTCCGGGATTTTGAGCTGCCTAAACATTAGTCATGTCATGGGCATGTCTCATAAACTAAAAGTCCAGAACGGCCGTTGGATGGACAGCCGTCGGCCCAAGATACGCATAAAACATATCAACCGCGCCCCCCGAGTGCCCCCCCTATTTAAATATTTTTTTTTCCTGTGGTCTACTATGTTTATTTCTAAACTTTCTAAACATTGCTTAGCAATGCATCAAACAGCATGTGCAGTTTATTTTACTGTTCACCTGTTTACCTTCTGTAAAATATGGGTGATGTAATTCACTGCCCTACAGAAAAATGAAGACTGAAGACTGATGAAGATTGAGTCCAGTTTTAACTGACAAAAAATGCTTGCTAATTTTTAAAAAGCAAACACCTAGCTACTACGAGGTCCAAAACTGCTGGAGTGCCGCACAGTGTAAAATGTTCAAATAGGAAAAAGCTTGATTCGAACAATTGATCAAATGCATTAAATCAGGCTGACCAATTACAGCTTGATTGAAAGGAGCAACTCATGGAACTCACGGCTGGGCTTGATGGAACTCATCAATGAACACATGACTAAGGATGTCCCAGGCCAGGACCTCTCCTTGGGATCGCACCCCTCCCAGTCTACCAGATATTACAATGAACCACAACACATTTGGGTGTCACACTCAATATGCAGGGACGACCTTGATCACTGGGGTTTCAGGCTCCCCTTCTCCATAGTCCAATGGTCCCTGGATCACCGGCCTAAGAACTGAATCAAGGATGAATATGCAAATGCGAGGGAAACGTAATTTACAAGAAACAGGATTAACTTGAGATTAAATTAAAGTTGTACGACAATTTAGGAAGGTTCATAGGGCGATCCCTGGTTGATAACCGACCTGGTCACCTGCTTGAAACGTCAGTGTCTCCCAGTCGGCCTGTGCTTGGAACCAATGAACTGCTCTGGGGATGTTAGTGTGTGCTCTCTCCCAGATACACCATGCCCTGTGGAACCACCTGTCTACCTATATGTGTTTGTGGGGTCCCATGGACAGAGTGGTGGCTGCACACAGTAGGCCAGTAGCAGAGTGGAGCAGGGAGTTTTTTTTGTTTTTTTTTACATTTTGGGCATATTCTGCCCAAACCAGGAACTCTGCCCTGTCATACTGGCAGCCATGGCAATATGCCCAGAGGTATCTGCCAAGCTCTTAAATAGTCAGCTAGTGATCCACACTCATGAAATTAACTTGTGCCCACAGTATGACAAGATATCCTCTGGGATGCCATAAAGCCAAAACACAAAAGACCTTCGTTGATCTGGAAAGCAGAAGGAAGGGAACAGAATGGAATAAATCAGCACCCCCTTGAAAATTGATCCAGCACCAAACTCCACAGCAGTGTAGGACCACAGTCTGTTTTTGGTGTCTGGGCAGTCGTTACCAGCAAAGTGCAAGGTAGCTGCACAGGCAGAGCAGGATCAAATGGCTTCAGTGACATTGATGGACATTTGAAGGCCACCAGTACTTACAACGAATTAGTTCTAAGATATGAACGACACTGGTATGTCCGGTAGCGGGTGTTTTATGAGCCTATTCTACCACACGACCACAAAGGGGCTCTGGAACGAACACCCGAACGCATAGACAGCCGAAAGGCATGGTATGTATTTTCTCAGGAGCTCCATGTCGCTGCGACACCACCGCTTGCAGACCTATTTCGGAGACATCCACCTCCACGATGAAAGGTTCAGGCATTGTCTGAATAGGGGCACTAGTAAACAATGCCTTTAATTTCATAAATGCCTTTCTAGCATTAGGAGTCATAAGTAATTTCTTAGGTTTACCCTTTAACAGATCTGTGTGCAGCTCTCCGACAGAACTGAAACCCTGGATAAACCTACCATTGAAGTTTGCGATCCCCAGAAACTCCTTTACTGATCCTGGCTCCAGCTACCCAGACACAGCAGACACCTCATTATCATCCATCTGAACACCCATCAGACCAATCCAGTAATCAAGAAATATGACGTCCTTGCAATGGAACTCGAGCAAGCACTGTTCTGACATGCTTTCCATGTTCAGGGTATGAGGACGAATAAATGCTACTTTTTTGAAGCTTGGTAAAAATTCTTGCCTTACAGAGTTATTCTATGGCCAACAGGATAAGAGGAAGAGGGTAGGCATGCCTCATCTTGAGCACATTGAGCCCTCAGTATTCGGTGCAGGATCAGAGTCCAACATTCTTTTTTTTTTTTTTTTAACAAAAAAGAAGCTGGCAGAGGCAGGGGATGGGGACTGACAAATAAATCCCTGCCTAAACATCGCAGCCACATATTTCTCCATTGCCCATGTTTTGGCCTGGGACAATAGGTATACACTGTCGATTGCACAATCCCAGGGCTGGTGAGGGGGAAGACAGGTCGCTTTAAAAAGACTCAGTGCTGCTTTCATTGGAGCAATTGATCTAGCTTTATTGCTAGGTTGATGACATCATCCAGTTACACCCGTATGAAGTTCTGGGTTGACATTTTGTGGATAAATTTGATGAAATTCTGTGTTGCTTAACCCAAACCTCAATTTACTGACGAATTCTTTCATTTTTGTTGCATACCGCACGGGCTGGCGTCAGCTCCATCAGCATTTCTGATGAGCTGATGAGTTCTTTCCTGAAAGGACATCAGGGAAAACTAATTTGGATGATTTACTGGTTTATGAAAGACACTCAAGAGCATGACCACAAGGTACTGGCTTTGTTAAATACATTAAATCATGTAGATCCTGAAAAGGAGAAATGCAAATTCAATCAGACATGTGTCCAGATAATGGGCATGTCTTATACTATTGTAAATGCCCCTATGCCCTCAGATGCAAGCCACACTCAGGTCTTTTCTTGGCCTGACTTTGTGGTTTTCAAAATTTATACCTAACTACTCCACAGAGGTAGAACCAATGCTAGCATGCCTGCAGACAGATAAGATTACATGGACAGATGCGACTCAAATCAACTAACTGTGAACAGCTCTGCTTTATCACTTTTTGACCTTTCTTTTCCCACACTAGTCTCAACCGATGTGTTCGATTATGGGTTGTGTGCGGTGGTCACCCAAAGGTACACGTGAATGTCTTGGAGCACACAGTGGCATTTGCCAAAATACTCCATTGTGGAGAGGAAAGCATTTGCCTGTATCTAGACAGTGGAATGCTGGTGTAAATATCTCTGGAGCATACCTTTTACCCTCTGCATGGATCATCAAGCGCTGACCACCCTGCTTGCTACTAAAGGCATGGGATGTGCAGAATGCTAGGTTGTTGATCTGCACACTTTCAGGGAAGGAGTTTGAGGCTGAATGTGGTGCTTGCCCCAAACTACAGCAATACATTTCCAGATTGCCATAGGCTGACAAAAACCCCACAAGAATTAACACTGTATTTACCCATTCTAAATGAACTGTCAGTTCGGGGCCAGATGATCTACAGAGAACATCGCCTGCTTGTACCCATCTTACTGCAAAGTGCTGTGTTTGCTCTGGCATACAACAGCGACCAGGGTATATTCAGGACCACACAATGACTAAGGGACTTAGTATTGGTGTCCTGGACTGGACAGATATACCACTGCGATAGTCGCCTCCTGCCAACTTTCCCAAGAATTCGGCAAGGACACATATTACTCCTCTCCAGACTGTCCCACTCCCTGATGCACCCTGGGAGAAGCTTGCAATTGACATTGTTGTCCCTTTTGAAAATGTATCTTGGGATTGCAGGTATGCTGTTACACTGAAAGACTATTATAGCAAGTGGCCAGAAGTAGCTTTTATTAGTACAGTTACTACTGCTGTTGTAAAGTTTCTCACTGTCATATTCAACCACTAAGGTAAACACTGTCAGATTATTAGTAATAACGGGGCACAAATCACATCTTCTGGTTTTGGTCAGCTCTTATGGTTGCGAAACATTCAACACTTGAATCTCAGTGAATCTACACACAAGCAAATAGAGCAGTAATCCCTAACTGGTTACTGAAGGACTGCCTTTAGTTAGTGAGCCTCGAGGGCAAGCTGTGAAAAGAGTACACAAAAGAGTTCCTACTCTAGTAGCGAATAACTCTTCATACAACCACAAGTGTGGCATTTTGTGAGCTTCTGTTTAAAATAAAAATCTGAACCTAATTGGATGTGTTACTGGTGGCCAGTACTGCTGGTTTTCTGAGCAGGTTGCTAAAGCCATTCACATTTATTTTCTCCAAAGAGTTTTTTTTTGAAGCTGCAGTTTCATTATTTAACTTAGGGATGGCAGTGAGGGAAAGGAAGGTTAATTTAAAAGGAGAGAAATCAAGAGGTGTGTGTGCATAACAGTGGATTAAATTGCTTGGTCTACAAACTACTTCTTCTTCCCAAAACACACCCTATAATTTCAAAAATACAAATCTACCAAAATAAGACTTGGTACAATAATGTGGTACACAGATATATGTTCCACATTACATACAAGTATTTACCACGTTCATGCACTGGACCAATGTAAATACACTGTAAGAACCACAGCAGTATCTGCATTTGTATATCTGAGGTTTCACTATGTCCAGTGCTACAAGTTGGCTTGAGGAATTCCTCAGGGCCACATAGACAGCCCATATTTTGCTTACCTATGTGTTGGGAGACCGTGTTCTGATTGCCATGTGTTTAGCTGCGATTTGGGCCCAGCTGAGTGAGATGATGTCGCAATGCCCAGTCAGACACTCTCCCTATCATATATATTACAAAAGGAACTTGCCTCTGCCCTTTCTCTGCCCATACATGACGGAGGCGACTCAACCACAGAAACTGATTTTTTAAAAGATATTCAGTGTCAATTTTTTAAAATGTAAAAATTCACCTATAATAAGAATATTAATGACTAGATGCATTTATGTGAGAAAATGTGTGTTATTGTGTGGTTGCTAGAGACACCCAAACTGTTTTATAGGAAAAAAATATGTGTTAAAAAAACACTTGCCCTGTTCAGGTTTTGATTATTTTAAACTAAACCACAACAAACAGTGACACACATCTTTTTTTATATAACTGACCAGAGCTGGGTCTTCCCCGAGGTCTTCTCCCGGTGGGACGTGCCCGGAACACCTTCCCAGGAAGGCATCCAGGAGGCATCCTAACCAGATGCCCGAGCCAGCTCATCTGGCTCCTCTCGATGTGGAGGAGCAGCGGCTCTACTCTAAGCTCCTCCCGGATGACTGAGCTTCTCACCCTATCTCTAAGGGAGAGCCCTGCCACCCTACGGAGGAAACTCATTTCGGCCACTTGTATCCGCGATCTCATTCTTTCGGTCACTACCTACAGCTCGTGACCATAGGCGAGGGTAGGAATGTAGAGTTAGTAACTTAAATTACACATAACATTAGACTACCAATAGACATGCACTAAACGTTTAAACATAATCATGATAAATGCAGCAGGCTCAGACAGCCTTATCTCCTTGAAGAATGACCAAGAATAATTACAATTGTCTATTTTTTTCAGGGTTCAGACGGACTTACCAGCACCAGACCATCTTTCAATGAGGAGTGAAGACTCAATGATTCAACCACTAGCTTTCAGTCACGAAGTAACGCCCAAAGATTGGCACGGTTCAAGGTAATGTTGCCATTTTTTTGTTATTTGTTGCACATTTGCATTATTTTGATAATGTTTTACAACCAGATAATTCTCACATACTAGAAAAAATTTATTTTAATTATGTGAGCAATTAAGAAGCATACCACCAAAATAGATTCATCTTGTACTTACTAATGCTTGTTCATGTAGGCTTATTGAAGTAAAATTCTGAATATTGCATAATTTTGTATATAAATGCAAGAGAGCTTGGTGTAAGGTTTTTCCAGATTCATTATTTCATTTCATTTATCAGAAGAGAAGGAGCATGCAAATGTTAAATACCCCTTCATGACCGTATGAGTCTCTGGCTCTTCTTTAAATATTTTTCTTTTATCCAACAATTGCGATAAGTGCAGTACAGTGCAAAAGTGAGAGGCCATTAAGGACAAATAATTCATTTTCACAGTCAAAACGGCAAGACACATGTTCATCAGAAAATCTCAACAGCTAATTTATATCAAATCTAATCAGCTTTTCATTTGTCTGCTTGTTACTTTTGCACACCTACTGCCACTTTGACTCTTCCAACCATTTATATCTGTATCATCCCAACAAATGCTGTCTTCGTAACTCTCACTGATATTATGTTCCTCATCAAAGATACACTCACATTCACACAAGCAACTACCCAAACACACTTCAACTGCCTCGCACATTTCTTTTTCATGTGCATATAAAATGTCTAAAATGGAAGGAAGGTTTTTTATGCTCGTGGGTGCAGCACGCAGCTCTGCGTCTCGGTTTTCGCAGGGGACAGGCGTCAAATTACTTTTGTCCCTATTATATGGACAAAAGTAATGGGATGCCTGACCAGTACACCAACAGGGACTTTAATGACACTGCATTCAGATACATAGACTTTCATGTGGAGTTGGTCCCTCTTTGCAGCTGCTATAGTGGTTCTGCCCCCCATGATCTGGACTCTGAGGGGAACTTGTTTTTCTATAACAAACTGGATTAAACGTGAATGCTCTACAGGGCCAGATAGCTTTGGTTTTTTATTTTATTTAATTACATTAATGTTTAAGTTGAGATGTACAAGAAATATTTGCTGCAGCTGTGTAACTGTGTTAAGGGAACACTGCAGTTAAATAGCTCTTTATTTGTTTAAAGTTGTTTAAAATGTTAGTGCACTTTTATTCTTACAGAGGTACTTCAAAAAATAAACGTTCCAGCACACGCACCTATAATGGAAAAAACACTTGTTGTGTTTGTGTTTTGCTAAAAAAAAAAAAGCAGCACTAGCTGAGGGTCCGTGTAAAATTTCGCGACTCTAGGTTTTTTCCCGGCCGAGTTATGAGCCTGTCATGTAAACATTGGGTCCTCCAAGAGTAACCGTGGGGAGGGGCTGCCCGCTGCAATGCCTGTTGAAAATTGTTGTAGTCTGCCGGCGATTTCCGTGAACCGGCAGACGCAAAACTGGCATTTAAGTATCGATACCAGTGCTAATCGATACTAAATTTTAGAATCGATTAATATCTAGAATCGATTTTATTGACAACCCTACTCTGAATGAAGTCACTAGTCGACTTTTGTGTTAATGCCCTAATTACAATATATATTTCATTAGATCATTAGCAACTGCCTGTTTAAGGCACTCAGACCCAAACTGAGCATGACTAACTCTGACTCACTAACTAACACCTTAGCAAAATGGTCTCTGTTGCTGAGTTTGTCACTTACAGTATTACAGAAACAGTGTGGAGGGCTTTTAAAAATCCCCAGTTTTAAAAATCATTACATACACACTCATTTACATGCATACTCCCACACACACATGCATATGCTTGTACACACACACAAAACCACCCAGAACCATAGGGAGACTTCTGTTGTATTGTTACAGTGTTGCAGTCGGTTTGTATGTTTTTTTCTCTATGTTCTTATAGTGTTACCGTCGGTTTGTGTTTTTTTCTGTGTATGTGCGGTTGGTTCTTGTTTTTTCAGATGCAGATGCCAGAGCAATTATATAGTTGCCACAATTATCTCTTGGATCTATTCTTGTTCTTTTCTTTTTTCTCCCTCTCGGTTGGCTCCTTTTTTTCCCTCTTAATTTTCTTTTCTATCTTTCTTTATCTGTCTTCTCTCCCCCTGTCTGATCTGACATAATTATGCAATAAAATAAATGAATAAGTAAATATACTGAATTGTAAAGCTCCTTCCTAAGCTGCTGGACACAACAGCGTTAAAAAAAGCCCAATACTGTATGCCAAGAGGCAGTATTTAGCTTTAGATGTTTGATGTTTTGTTATTCTTTCCAGTGAGCAAGTGGGCAACTGGCAGTCTGAGGAGCTATTGAAGTGTTCAGTTTGTGCTAAACCTCTGAAGGACCCAGTCTCCAGATCTTGTGGACACAGTCATTGCAGGGCATGCATTACTACCTACCAGGCACAGTCCCAGTACGGAGAAAGTGCTTGCCCAAAGTGTGGAAAAACGTCCAGCTCTTCTGTCGGGGTTATGAAGACTGGTGACATGAATCTAAATCTTTGCCAGAAACATTGCAAAGCTCTGGCTCTATTCTGTATCACTGACAAGACTGCTATTTGCAAGGAGTGTGCAGTTCAGGATCATAGAGAGCATGAAAAGCAGTACACCAAGGTAAATAGCATATAAGTTCTTACATTACTTTTTAATTCTCAAACCCTTACACTAAGTATGTGAGTGTTATAAAGAGTATCGGACCATCTTATTCCAATTACTTTCCTAGTCAGTAAATTTGACAAATTTAATTATGAAAACAATATAGTGCAAGTAAATGTGTCTACTAATATTCTAGTAGATTTGCTTGTTCAGTACCATTATGCTGCTCCATCTGTTTCAGATTCCAACTCTACCAGACACTCTAACCACTCTGCAGAACATACTGGGCAACATGACTCCCTCAGAGTTCCGAGAGTTCAAAAGAAATTTATGCCATGAATACCCAGAATGCTTTCAGACATTGGAGATTGATTGTAGCGCTCAGCGTCTTGCTGAAAGGATGAAGTGGAGCTTCCCTGAAGATCAGGTTTTGAAAGTCACATTTCAGTTGGCATCAGGTATGCCCTCCTTGTTTGCAACTGCACACTCAAGTATTTTATTAAAATCAAGAAAGAATTCATTTATACAGTTGCCAAAATGTTTGTCTAGTGGTTTTCAACACTCATTTCTAACCTACGTTTATATTTCCACAGTCAAACGAGTTCTCAGATGTCAAGAAAAAATCAAGGAAAAGCTAAGAATGAAATTCAGTCACATTCGTGAAGGACTTGCACTACCAAAGACACAAGCTGTGCTGCATGACATCTACACAGAGCTCTATATCACTGAAGGTGGGAGTGATGCTCTCCAGAATGAGCATGAAGTAAGGCTAATTGAGAAAGCTGCAAAGAATTTCAGTAGACAGGAAACACCCGTTAAGTTAAGAGACATTTTTAAGTCACCATCTGAACCGAGAGACATCAGAATGGTATTAACCAAAGGAATTGCTGGTATTGGAAAGACAGTGTCTGTTCAAAAGTTCATCCTGGACTGGGCAGAAAATAATGCAAATCAAGACATTGACCTCATACTGCCTCTCTTCTTCCGTGATCTGAACCTTGAGAATGAAAAATGCAGTTTGATGGAGCTTCTGCGGGGATATTTTCCTGAGCTCAAAGCTATTGAAAGCATTGAGAATGGCATTAAAGTTTTGCTTGTTTTGGATGGACTAGATGAATGGCGATTCTCCTTAGACTTTCAAAACACTAGAAACTGTCATGACATAATGGAGCCCGCATCGGTGTATGTGCTTCTGACAAACCTTATAAAGGGAAATCTACTACCCAATGCTCTGATTTGGATTACTTCTCGTCCTGCTGCAATCAATCAGATCCCCTCTCAGTGTGTCGAGCGAGTGACAGAGGTCCGAGGGTTCAGTGACCCACAGAAAGAAGAATACTTTAGCAGGAAATGTAACAACTCAGATTTGGCCAATAAAATGATCAAACATGTGAAGTCATCTCGAAGCATACATATGATGTGCCACATACCAATCTTCTGCTGGATCATGGCAACTGTCTTGAACATACTGCTAACAGACACAGAGCTTGGCGAAATTCCAGAAAATCAAACTCAGTTGTACACACATTACCTACTTATTCAGACTGGTTTGAAAAACAGAAGGTATCCGAAAGCTTTGCATGACGATTTGCGCACAATGTCAGAAGATGACAAAAAGATGATCTTGAACTTGGCAAAATTAGCTTTCCAAGAGTTACTGAAAGAGAATCTGATTTTCTATGAAGATGACCTGAAGGAGTGTGGTATTGGCATCAGTGAAGCATCAGACTTTTCCTACATGTGTACACAGCTCTTCAGAGAAGAATATGGATTGTACAGAGAACGAGTCTTTTGCTTCTTACACCTGAGTGTCCAGGAGCATTTGGCTGCTCTTCACGTTCTGTGCTCATATTTGAATGAGGGCATTAATGTTCTTGAGTCACATGACCCTAAGTCCAGAACGCAGCAGACCACTTTGACTGATGTTCTTAAGAGTGCAGTGGTCAAGTCCTTACAGAGCAAGAATGGACACTTTGACCAGTTTCTACGCTTTCTCTTTGGCCTTTCTGTTGAGTCCAATCAGAAGTTACTCCAGGGTCTCCTACAGCACCCCCAGAAGCTCTCTCATAAAAGCGATGAAATTGTCAGCTTCATCAAAAGTAAGATCAGTGAGGAAGATGTGACAAAGACAGCAACCATCAACCTTTTCCACTGCTTGAATGAAATGAATCATAATTGTTTAGTGAAGGACATCCAGAAGTGTTTGGATTCTGGGGCAGTCTTTGAGAAAGAGCTGAAACCAGTAGAATGTGGAGCCTTGGCCTTTGTATACCTGATGTCAGAGGACACGGTGGAAGTGTTTGACCTAAGGAAATACAAAACAGAATCAAAAGATCGGCAAAGATTACTGCCTATCGTAAGAACATCAAAGAAGGCCATGTAAGTAGTGATGGTTCGTTTTTTTGGTGGGTGGGTATTTAGTTGTACACCCCCACTGTCATGTCACATATAAGTTTTTAACAAATTTAAAATATACTTCTCTATTTGATGCTAGCTGTGTATTTTCTTATGACTGCAGACTCTCTGGCTGTGAACTGTCAGAAAAAGCATGTGATACAGTGGCCTCTGCACTTCGGATAGGAAATTCTCCTCTAAAAGAGGTGGATCTGAGTAACAACAGCATTCAAGACTTAGGAGTAAAGCACCTCTGCTGTGGACTAAAGAGCCCACACTGCCGACTTGAGATACTGAGGTATATGCAGCCCAATCCCCACCTGTACAAGCTTACAAAGCGAGTTGCTGAGCAGTAATGAAGCATTATCAAGATATAAATCTGAATGAAATGGAACCTGTCGTTGGGACAGAATTGGTCCTTACTTTTGTTGCCCAAAACAATGTTTTAGTGACATAATGAACACTAGAAAGAATTAGATGGTGTGAATGCAGATTATTTTCAAACTTTTAGCTGTTTAAGGGATGATGCTATCATCTAAGTACTCTAAGTGGGAACTTTCTGATCATTTAAGGCACAGTACTACAAGGGTATATCAAGAAAATTGTGGCTCGTCGTTCAGTGTGAAAGATGGTGCTAATTGTGTATGTTTGGCTATATTGTCTATTCACTTGACAATTAAGACAATTAAAAATACAAAAATAATTAATTTTGATACATTTCTTGTGATCTGCCTTAATTGTAATTACTATCCATTCCATAGATTTAATTGCTTATGATTCCCTCTTTCTGAATCAGACTTGAAGCCTGCAACCTTACAGGTGAATCCTGTAAATATTTGGCATCAACACTCCAGGATGTGAAGTCTTACCTTAAAGAGTTAGACCTCTCTTTCAACAACCTGACAGATTCAGGAATGAAGGAGATTGAACCCTGGCTGACTAATGAGCATTGTAAATTGCAAAGACTGGGGTAAGTTGTGATTATCCTATATAAGGGGAATGAAAAAAAGATCCATTGTCATGCAAGTTTGAATATGGTTTTTGAATAGAAATTTAAATTAGCTGAAGTAGTGGCACAGTTGTATTTACCCTGTAGGCCAATTTTGCTTTATTTTGTTGACATAAACTCACCATACTCCTAAAACTCAGAAAAACAACCTCCTGGTTACATGTGCATTTTTCTCCTCGCAGGTTAAGGCAATGCCACCTAACAAAGAATTACTGCATGAAACTAGCTGAAGATCTGGGCACAGCTCATACAAAACAAATTGATGTGGATCTGAGAGAAAATGGCATGGAGGATTAGAAAGATTCACAAAAAAGCGGCCCAGTGACACTGAGACTCAATGTTTTTTGTCAAGTACATCCAGGATGTTCAAGTGCTTAGACAGCAACCTTCAAAGTCTCAAGGAGTATTCTCTTCTCTCCATTTCTGCTGGTCTCTCGCCATCTCAGCACATTTGTAAAATGCATATCCACTATTATATAGCAATAAAACTTGGTGTGTTTATTTTATGTATCTATATATATATATATATCTGTATGTATGCCTTTGGATGTGATTAGCAAGTCAGCTTTCCATTGGAATCATGGCTTCATCACTCTCTTTGAAACATAAGGCCCAGTTTTAAGCAGTTTGTTTATAGCATGTTGTGTGTAGTCAGTATGTAGATACAGGAACAGATATAGTCGGCTCTTTACTGAGACCAGTTGATTAAACAAGTGGAATGAAGTGTGCGCATCCTTTTTTGGAATGAAACCCTAAGATTGGCACCCCTGGTCTTAAACCCTTGTGCAGACCCCCTATCCTGCATATTAATTGATTCATATTATTACTAAGACATATTATTTACGTGCAGTATTATTTACATTTTACAAGTTTTTACAAGTAATGTTTTAACATGCTTTTCACTGTTACAGTACTTTACATTGTTTATGTGACTTCTTTAATAGTGTGGCATAAACAGAACATCACCCAGCAGGCATGCCAGAATGTTGTAACGCAGTTGTCTCAATGTTGTCAATGCTAAATTTGAAAGATTCAGCATTGCTATCAAATTGAAACGTAATCTCAATTTTATACGCAAAAGTTGTTCCAACATTACTTTTCATGTTTGCACTTTTAACGCTGGCCAAACATCAAACATCACTAAATCAGTGTAACATGTAAATATATCAACATTGGAAATCAACATTGTGACACACATTCTATTTCATATTTTAATCTATTTTATATTTTACCAAAGTGCAGTGGTTTTATTTGAACACTTTTTATTTTTTATATAACATCCCAGATATTGTCAGTTTAATGACTTCAACACTCCACACCATGGGCAAAGATCATATCATACAGAAAATTAAAAGTCCTATTGATGTTGCACTTCACACTTCACGTATCATGATATCTGACATTGAATGGTATGTCTTTATGGAATGAACTTCATGCCAAGCATAATGTGATGTTATGTTTGTTAGAAGTTAATTATTAGTTATTGGGTTAATATTGCTGTAAACTGATGAAAAATGAAGTATAATAGTTTAAGTGTAATACAACATAAACTTCAATTTGCCTTTTACCGTTTGTAATAAAAATACTTTTAATATACCCATAAACTACGCTTGTCTTTTTCAGTTAACTGACTAAAACCTTCAATTGGTAGTTGCATAGTATCATAGTGAAGCTTGCCATACAATCCATACAGGCAAACATTCATTTAAATAATTTTGCGCCTCCAGGAGCTTCAAAGAACCCACTAAATTTTGCTTTGGAGGGTTTCTGAATGCATTGGTTTTAATGACATTCTTGCTTGGTTCTGTTGGTAACCACACTTACATCTGCTTTCCGGGCTCATCAAGCTCATCAAGTGCAGAGCAATCTGATGAGCACTTGGATTTTAATGACTGCTACAACTTGCTGCTCATTTTTAGTATTAAGACTAGGGTGCTGGTGGGTGGGACTAAGATTAGTTGAATATTTTTTTATCTTTCAGTTCTGCCATACTGTTACAAGTTCCAAGCCCAAGAAACTGTGTCCTCCAGAGCTCAGCAAGGTCCATGCGTAAGGATTCAGAGCCAGGCATGTTTGGTGTATAGGTTGAGTATTAAAAGACCCAGTAACAGGTACACATTAAAAAAAAATCGTTTCTGCTATTGGTTCATAACAACTGCATTTCTGCAAGGACACATCTGCCAGGTGAATATGTCATGCATCAACATGGGACGAACTTGTCAGAACTGCTGAGACAATCACCATCTTCAAAAAGTGTCCCTTGTCTTCACTGAACACTTAGGATAACAACTACTCATTCATGTTATAAACTAACTTAATTAACACAAATGACAAAAAACTAAAAAAAACCAAAAACAAACAAAACAAAAACAAACCTGTCTTCTCTGTGTGATCTGACATGAGATATATTTCGTTATAATCTTATTAAGAATATTAGCCTTGCCCTTTTGTAATGTAAATTGTCCTTTCTGTAACAAAGAAAATCATTGTTTAGTAACAATCAGGAGGAGAGCTTTTAAATTGCACCAGAGAAGAAAGGGTAAAAGGACAACTTCATAATGATTCTCTCTGGATGCAACCCTCTGGCTCCCCCTGCTGCATGGAGCTCTAGATAATGAAAAAAGAAAAAAGAAAAGCATCACTTAACACAACTGAATATCCTGTGATTGAAAGGACTTCACAACTCTAATAGTGTTGAGTGTGTTGTGATCACACATGTTGAAATGTTCTCCCCGGCAGCACTTCTCCGTTGCAGCCTACAGATAACTGGGGAAGAAGCTTCAGTGAAGCCTGAAGAAAGGTACAGGCCTGGGGGCTCCTCACTAAGGGACCAGTACTGCACTACTTTTGTTGCAGTCTCCTCCTTACAAAAACTAACGGTAGGACCATTGGTTCTATCTGCCTCTAGAGACATGATTTGAAAACTGCACATTGGTGTAGACATTAGGGTCCTGAAATAAATTAGTGATATTTCCCCATGTTTTCTGTGCTCTAGTCGCAGTCTTTTCTTCATAGGTCGAGAGACCAGATTCACCTCTACCAAGCCTTGTGTCTATGAGGCTTGTGTGTGTGTGTGTGTGTGTGTATGTATATAAGAACAAAACCCTACAACCGCTGTTTTTTGCAAACAAAAGTTCGTAATTAATCACTTTATTCTTTTTGTGCGTCTATGCGGGTTGGGGGGCCGGGCTTGTCTTGGACACAGGCAAGGGGGGCTTCAAGGAAAAAAGGTTGGTAACCACTGGCCTAGAGCATTGTTTAACTTACATTGACATTAATGACATTTGGCAGACGCTCTTATGGAGAGAAACTTCCAAAAGCCACTTAGCAGAATTATATTTTCATATGAAACAAGTAGGGCTGCAACTATCGAATATTTTTGGAATCGAGTTTTTTGTCGATTTTTTCAACGATTAATCGAGTAATCTGGAAAAAATTAATACTTTTATGTTTTTAGACAACTATATCAATATATCAATATCAATATATGTGTTATGCAACATGAAAGGCCTCTTAAAATAAGCATGTTCTTTCCGAACCGTGTTGCTCTGGAGGCTGACAGGTCTCCAGACATTTCCAACGAGACCAAGCATGAAGCTGTCCTTCCCGGCGAACCTCCGCGCTCTGTTGCTCCGTGGGCAAGCACTCTGTGGGGGCTCCACAGCCGGAGTCGGGGGCAAGCTGTCTTCCCCTAAGGCATGCGGACTGGTTAGCAACACACCTGACTCTTGTCTCCTATCCCCAGTTAAAGTTTGGATGCGCTCCTCTAACTCTTCTCCGCCTGATACATAACTAATGTACACTTCACACAAATAAACTACGCTAGTGCTAGTGATGGAGAGAGGGGCTGAGCTAAACATGCCACATTCAGTGCAGGTCCATATAAAAGGAAACAAAAGTGTATCTAGTCTTCATACTACAGGGCATTTTGATCTATCTCTAATGAGAAAAGTGACACTTCATTGACAGAGCAAGACGAGAAAAGTTAGGTTCATATGGGGTGACAGCAATCTGCAAACAATGATGCAGATGCTCATTTGTCAAGGAGATCCGATTGTCTGTTTTTATGGCATTCATGTGAGAGAAGGAT